>JBBBDQ010000581.1:3582500-3690000 GCA_037127315.1 Ascarosepion bandense | reverse complement strand
TATGTATATTTATATATACTTTTACGTTACAATCAGTCAATCAATCAATCAATCAATAAATTAATATATATATATATATATATATATATATATATATATATATATATGCTAGGAACGCTTTTTCTGTATATTTGAAAATACATCCTCATCCATGAAAGTTTTACGTTACAATCAATAAATATGAAATCGGCGACATTGAATCAATTGTCAGAAAACATAACAGACATTTCTAATGGAAATGTCTCACTAAAGTTTTGATGTTCGCTTTCATAAATAAAAGAAATGTTACCCTTATAAATAGGGTAGAATTATGTGTGCCAATGTAAAATTAATTTAACAAATACAATGTATTAAATGTTATTAATGCTGTTTAATGTCTTGAAGAGGGCACTCCAGCGTCACCTCACCGTGACGGCTAAAAACGGAAGTAATAGACTATTGATGGCAGGATTCCGAAAGTCATTCTCTTTGGGGAATTGGCAACCGACAATAGAGTGCAAGGGCGACCTCATCATTGCCCCAAAAACGTCTGCAAAATTGACATGAGTGCGATGGTCATAGACATTGACATCAAGAGGTGAGAAAATATGGCAAAAGAATGCTCACGCTAGAGACACGATTTACACCAAAGGCTGGAGCTAGGAGAGAAGAAACGGAGGCTTGCAGCCGGGGTGAAGCATGCTCGAAGTAATGAAAACAGCACAGTGGCATCAGAGGAGAATATCTTCACATGTATTGGCTGCAATCAAAACTGTCCAGTGTGGAAATATATAGGCATAACATGCTGCGCGGCTATCAGCAGCTGGGGTATCAGTTTCGGACGCAGATCCATCGGTCTTGAGAGACCGATGGATGTCACATTAATATTATATTAGCATTATTATTAGCATTAGTACTAACAACGGATGTGAGTTGTGGTGCATTGGATATCGGCTCGGAAAGAGAAATCGGTGGAACCGAGTTCGAATTCCAGCCGAATTCATTGCATTCACTTACGCATTCATTGCATTCGCTTGGACGATCATGTCTCGAAAGAGACATGACTGACTGGGCAGAAGATTATCCCGCAGTAGGTTGCCATTGCTTTCTGCGGTAGAATGGTTGCCGACCAAGGCTATAGAACCCAGTCTGTTCTGTTATTTAACCCATAACTGGAAGGATTAGACGGATTAATACCTTTCCCAAAGGTATTTGCGCGTAAGTGAATGCAATGAATTCAGTTGGAATTCGAACTCGGCTCCACTGATTTCTCGTTCCGAGCCGACATCCACTGCACGACAACGCAAAATCGTATGAAATACACTATTTTTTTTAAAACACTAGGATGGCCTAATAATTATGGCCGGTAGTAGACGTTAATACCAATTCAGTGTAATTGACACATAACTGCATAAATAACACTCAGGTGTCATTTGTACTAGAAAAATGCATTACATATTTGTGGATGTTACTGACATCAGCAAATGGTAAGTAAAATTATATAATTTAGCTTTTTCGAAAACTTAACGGAATTTCTGACTATTATGTGATCAGTATAGGCTTCAGTGGTGACAATTCATAAATTTTAAATAAGAACGTTCAGTCCTTATCGAAGAGTTTCGTAATTTTTCAATCCCGGCTAGAATGATTGCATTGATTACTCGTTCAAACCAACATAAATTCCTACACTTTAACAGTTGTCATCCCCTTAAATTAAAAAAAATCTATCGTATACAGCTCATTTCTAAGAATCAAACGCATATGCTCAGACCATCCAGATTTTCTATACAACATTAACAACCTAACAAAGCAATTTCTAAAATATAAATACCCAATAAAAATAATAAAAGAAGCACTAAATAAAACCATCCACATAAATCGTAACACACTTCTCACATACAAGAAAAGAAAAAACAACAACCGAATTCCCATGGTTTTTAACCACAATCAATATTCCCACACACTTATTCAAAATTTAAAAAATGATTACAAGAACCTCCAATCAAACAAAAACATCAAAGACATTTCGAAAAATAACCCATAAATGCAATGAAACAAACACCCAATCTATCAGCTATCCTCACTTTTACCAAATATCTAAAAAATACAAACCTATCTGGGAATTTCCAATGTAAGAAATCTCACTGTCTAGTATGCAAACATCAGTAAACGATACAGTATTTTCTCCACCCAACACCAACATCAAATTATGCCCACCACGCCTCACCTGTGACAGCCAAAACATAATATATTTTCTAACTAAGCATACGCCAAAATAACCGTATTCCCCCATAGCAGTACACTTCAATCAACCGGGACACACATTAGAAAACTGCAAATGTTTACTAATAGATACTGATTTTATTTCTACATACTCACGCAGAAAGAAAGAAAAATACTGGATTTTAAAATTAAATACATACAGGCTAGGGTTAAATAGGGACTTAGATGTTTTGAATCTTTATAAATATTTCAATAGTTAAACATTTTTTAGATACACTTAAAAAAGTTCTTTAATACAACATTTATAAGTATTATTAAAGATAAGTTTACGTTTACAAATATTAAAAAATCTGTCGGTTTCTGCGTCACGTGATGTAAACAATCTCTCGGACGAAACGTTTCTGATTTAAATTTTAAAATCATTTGTTTCTGATGAAAGGCCGAGGACGGTCTGAAATATCAAATATAATAACAGAAATAAATAAATACTGTCAAAAAATACATTTTTAAACTTAGAACTTTTTAGTAGTTTTTCCTATACATATTAATACAGTATACGTAGATAATCACTATATATATATATATATATATATATATATATATATATATATATATATCCGTGTGTGTGTGTGTATATATATATATAATAAAACATTATTTTACGATATGCTATAGTCAGAGGTTAAAGTGATTAACGTCAGGGATAAAAAATATGTAAATATAAAATTGGACAGTGTAGTAAACACTCATCTCTTTCATGCAAAATCTCAACCTTCAAGCCATCGTTTGCGTTTCGTATGAAAGAGACGGTCGCCTCTGGGTGCTGACTATATATATATATATATATATATATATATATATAGAGAGAGAGAGAGAGAGAGAGAGGGAGTGTAGAGAGAGAAAGAGAAGAAGAAAAAGACAGCGATACATACGAAGTGAGGCTGAAACGTCTCGATTCGACGCATATCCCAAAATTTGAATAAATAATTTCAAAATTTGAAGGAATTTTCAGAATTCAGAAAATTTGCTATGTTTGTATTTTATGATTTGCTAATCAGATTTGTTTTTTTTATAATTTGCTAATCAGAAAATTTGTTATTTTCTCTTTTATATGATTTGCTAATCAGAAAATTTCCTATTTTCTATTTTAAAATATGCTATTCAGAGATTTGTTATTTTCTCTTTTATAATTTGCTAAACAGAAAATTTTCTATTTTCTCTTTTATAATTTGTCAATCAGAAAATTTATTTTCTATTTTATAATTTGCTCACCAGAGAATTTGTTATTTTCTGTTTTGTAATTTGCTAATCAAATAATTTGGTATTTTCTCATTTATAATTTGCTAATCGAATCAGAGAAGTGTTACCTTTTATTTTATAATTTGCTAATCAATGAATTTGTTATTTTCTGTTTCATGATTTGTTCATCAGACAATTTGTTACTTTCTCTTTTATTATTTGCTAATCAGAAAATTTGCTGTTTTATCTTTTATCATTTGCCAATCAGAAAATTTAATATTTTCTATTTTATAATTTGCCGATCAGAGAATTTGTTATTTTCTCTTTTATTATTTGCTAATCAGAAAATTTGCTGTTTTATCTTTTATAATTTGCCAATCAGAAAATTTAATATTTTCTATTTTATAATTAGCCAATCAGAGAATTTGTTATTTTCTCTTTTATTATTTGCTAATCAGAAAATATGCTGTTTTATCTTTTATAATTTGCCAATCAGAAAATTTAATATTTCCTCTTTTATAATTTGCTAATCATTGAATTTGTTATTTCTCTTTTAGAATTTGCTAATTAGAAAAGCTGCTATTTTCTTTTATAATTTGCTAATTAGAGAATTTGTTATTTTCTATTTTATAATTTGCTTATAAGAGAATTTGTTATATTATTTTTTATAATTTGCTAATCAGAGGGCCGATCCGTGCAATCATAGTGAAAATCCGAGCAAGGAAAAATGTGTTCGTCAGATATCAAACTAAACAATTCAAGAAGAAAAAAAGAAAGAAAGAAAGAAAGAAAGAAAAACGAAGAAAACATCCGAATGAACGCAGTAAAAAATCTGTTTGTTTATTTATTAATTTTGGGAAAAAAGACTGGTTATACTCAAATAGTCCGAACCCGATTCCCTGCTTTCGTTCACGTTCTGTGCCTAATTTCCATTGGAATAGCCGAAAAAATCCGCAAAAATCATAGTTTCTGGAAACGGATGACACTGATGACATCATCACATTGTCAACTAATAAATCCGGGTAATTTTCTCTGTGCCCGGTGATTTTTTAGCATCAGCTACGGCCCTGCACACACACACACACACACGCACACACACACACACACACACACACACACACACACACACACACACATTTTAATGTATTGGGAAACGAGATTTAATTTTCGTTATTGTATATATCAAGAACGGTTTTAGGGAAAAGAAGTATAACAAAGTTGAAAAAGTTTCCATGTAACGTGATTCGTTTCTTTAGGATTTCATGTTTTTGTTTCCAATGATGCGACTACACATGAGCATCAACTAAACAGAGAAACTGAGAATTTAAAATTTATTTATTTTTATTAATATTTTAAATTTATTTATATATACTTATATGTTTGCCTGTGTGTGTCTGGGATTTTATATATTCTTTTTCTTGCTTATATGTATACTCTGTAGAGAAATAAATTTTTACAAAGTGTTTTAATAGAAATAGAAAAAAATGTTTGTTATTTATGCATTAATATCCTGTTTCAGATTGTGCCATTTTGTTTGCTTGTTTCTTTTGGACGTTCCCGAGTGCTATAGTTCTTTTTTTTAATCATATCACCCCAAGCAAGGCAGTCCACTGTCATTATAGCACAGGGGGTTACATAGAGCGATTGGGTATAGGAAATGTCAGAGGGAGGGTGATAGACGAGTTCGGAGGTACGTAGGGAGAGCGTTGATGGAAATGGGTGCGAGTTAGTGTGATAGGAGATGTCTATTGACCTTACATTTAAACTCCTGGAGGTTGTAGCCGTCGGGGAAGCAATCATGAGCAAGGGAATTCCACAGGAGGGAAGTGCGAGAAAAGAAGCTGTTAGAGTAGAAATTGCGGTTACATTTCATCGGTTTCACTGTAAAGTATCTCGTGCAAATTCACACCTATGGGGAACCAGTGATTTAAGTTCATCCGAGCAGAAGCTGTGAAAGTACTTATAGAAGAGTCACAGGGAAGCGATGTCACGCCGGTGAAAGAGTGACTGCAGGCGGTCAGCTAAGTCGGTATCGATCACATTCCAGATTCTCCGCTGTATTTTGTCAAGAAGCCCGAAGAGAATAGCAGGGGCACCCGACTAGATGCGGCAGGAGTATTCAATACACGGGCGGACGGTAGATTTATATATGTGCAGGATAGATTCAGGCGGAAAGAATTTCCGGGCCCTGCACAGAGAGCCGACTTTCATAGCAGCGGATTTAGCAATGGATTCTAAAATCATTCCACTTGAGGTCCGCTGAGAGTGTCAGGCCAAGCAGGCGTAGTGTTTTACTCTCTGGGAGGCAAGTCTGTTCCATGCTAATGGTGGGGGTTGTCTGTGGTGATGAATTGACAGCAGCTTCGTTTTGGAAGAAATGAATTTTACGAGCCATTTCTTACCCCAATCTACCACGGATTGGAGGTCCTTTTCAAGCTCGGTAGCGAGGTTCGCCTTGTCACCAACACCAAATTTTTGATCGAGGCGAGAGTAAACTGTGGTGTCATCGGCGTACATACCTACTTGGGATGTTATGGCATCGGGGAGATCATTAATGTAAATTAGAAAGAGCGTAGGACCTAGGATAGAGCCTTGGAGGACACCCGCGTTTGTAGGATAGTTCTGAGAGGCATGTCCGTTTAATACCACCTTCAGAGTGCGGTTAGAAAGGAATGACTGGATTAGGTCCAACAAAAGTCCAGTTATGCCGTAGGTTCGCAGTTTCCATAGAAGGCCGGCATGCCATACTCTTTCGAACGCTTTAGAGATGTCCAAGGCGACGGTTCGGGCTTCACCTTTCTTGTTTAGAGCCTGGTATATATACTCGGCGATGGTCGTTAGCATATCAGCAGTGGACCTTGTGAAGCGAAAGCCATATTGTTTGTCCGAGAGTTCTGACATTTTTTTAATTCTTTAATTTTCAGTTTTTCCTGCGGACATTGATTCCGATTCCTATTATTCGTTAGATGTTTTTTTTTGTTGCTATCCTATTGCTACCTCTTTCTGCTGTTTTTTCTTCATTTTTTTCAGTCAATCTGGCCTGTGTGTATCAAATTTTCGTAGCCTTCTTTTCTCATTATAGGCCGTATAATTTCAACTGCCTCTTCCCAATGTTATATATATATATATATATATATATATATATATAGTTCGGTAGAAGAAGACAGACTTTTTAGCGTACTTATTGTCATTATACCCGCCCAATAGCCAGAGTACTCTAATCCATTACTGAATGAGCGATGCGTACATGCCAGAGTAGCTACTGTTTTTCAAAGTCTACCATTCTTCCAGAGTGCTCAATCAGGGTGTGAGAGCGTATATATATATGTGTGTGTGTGTGTGTGTGTGTGTGTGTGTGTGTGTGTTCTTTTTATTTTTTCTAAAATCTCGCCGTTGCTCACATTTTCGGTTCATGATATCAGCATAGTGAAAATTTCTATTGCATTATGCTTTCGAATTAGAGTCGCCATCGTCAGAGACGTAAGAAGAGTTGGTTGCTTGGCTGAATTTGTTTAGCGGCATATCAACAACTCTATGGGTTATTTAATGCCAAAATCTAAATATTTTGTACGGAATTGTATACTTACAGAGTAAAGGCATGTCTATATATACATGTAGTTTGTATATCATAAAATGCTTTTTTGGTAATTTTACTATGATTTTTGCTTGGGGTTTACTATTTGCACATAGCTAGGAACTTGGTCAGGTTGGACCTGGGAGCAACAGCATTTAAAAGATGGTTCCACCCTCTTAAAAACCAAAAAATGCTTTTTGGGTAATTTTACTATAAAATATGTTGTTTTGATTGTCATCTTTTCAACTAAAATATATTATTTACCATTTTATTATACAAATATGCTGCTGATTTTTGCTTGGTGTTAACTATTTGTCTACAGCTAGGACCCTAACTGGTCAGGTTTGACCTGGGAACAACAGCATTTAAGAGATGGTTCCACGTTCCTCAAAACCTCCAATCTCCCGATCAGAAGCTTTGCCCTAGAGGATTTAGTTTATCGTCATACCCAGAACGAGCGTATAAGGAGAAGAGAAATAAAAAATTAAATGATTTTAAAGATTACATTATTTTGTAAATCTTTTGTTTCTAATCTCAATACTGTAGAACGCAGAAAGTTCAGAACGCAGCTAGAAGTAACGGCAACCAGTGATGACATACAATATATTTTATAACGACACGTAACTCTTTTTTTATGCATCCATACTGGATATTACACTAAACTTATTTTTAATGGGTGGTTACTCTGCGCTAGAATAATAAAATAATTGGCTTCAGACTTAGTCTCTTTTTTTTGCAATAGGATTTGTGGAGATTTTTATTATTGTTTGAGAAGAGGTGTCTATCATTAGTCTAGTTCTTATTTGTTTATTTTACGAAATAATACAGTTATGTCTGGAATATCTCGCAGTTCCAGTACTCGATATATGATAAACCGTTGCACGTGACGTAATGGAATTCTAAACAGTTAGCGGCTTAGCACTGAAATACAACTCAACTCATTTGTATAGAATACCACAGTTAAGACATGGATTAACTCCAACATATTTTTAATTTATTTGTTTAAACCTGGATACTCGTATTTGAATAGATACTCTTTTTTTTTCATAATTAAACAGTAAATTTATATATCTCTATTGGCCTGAAAAATTAATTATAAAAAACAGAGTATCTACTCAAATACAAGCGTCCATTAAAAATAATAGTTATTATTATAGATTTTATAGAGCTTTTGTTTTTCGTATTTTATACAGCAACTAGACATACATTATAAAAAGAGTTGTTTTATACTAATGTTCACTCAGTACGAGGCCGAAGGACTACTAAAGTTGGGGTGTTACTGCTTGAAATTGTATAATCTTAAGACAAAAAAGAAGCGATGTTCATGGGGTTATAGAGAGAAGATGGCGATTAATGTTAGACTTTAAGTTGTTTTGAGAACGTCCATCGGATGATGAAACAGCTTTGTAGATAATATATTTTCTTTTGTCCTTATATATATATTAGTAGATATGCATATTATTTATATACTTCTTAGCTCTGTTATATTACATTGGACACTGTTTTACTAAGACCAGAATATATATATATATATATGTGAGTACTTGCGTACATATCCAAAAGTATATTTATTGACATAGCGTGTACACTCACTAGATATATAGATAATTCTCTCAAATCTGTTTGGTTAAATAGTATGAACACTATCTTTGTTAACTGCAGGATTATCTAATTTAAATAAGGTGTATTTCATTACCAATAATTATCTCAAACATTTGTTTAAATAAAATGAACAGTGCCTCTCTCTCTCTCTCTCTCTCTCTCTCTCTCTCTCTCTCTCTCTCTCTTTATATATATATATATATATATATATATATATATATATATACTAGCAGTATAGCCCGGCGTTGCTCTGGTGTAATGAAAGCTTTAAAACTAATCCATGGTCCTGGAGCTCAGACACTTTCGACGTTGGCACGAAAGACTAAAAAGCAATAATTGTTTCCAGTTAAAGCGAAACCGTAGACTGAAAGAAAAATGAATGGATGTAAGTCAGATTTTGATTTCCTGGTATCGATATCAAATTTTCTGCACTATTGTAAGAACTGAAACCCTGAAACTTCTGAATATCGTTTCTTATGTCTTTGTCTATGAGTGTATCAAATTTGATTAAAATCGGACAACTCCTTCTATAACCCGATTTTTCGATTATCGATTTTCAATATTTATCTGGGTACCTCGACACAACATCTAGCTAAGAACACTCGCAGACGCTTATAATACAACTGTGTAAATTTTCAAGGAAATCGGTTCAGCCGTTTCGGATTCTATAGGTAAAGGATACACACACACACAGACAAAGTTTCATTTATAAATAAGTTTAGATTAGATTTATATATATATATATATATATATATATATATATATATATATATATATATAAAGAGAGAGAGACAGAGACAGAGACAGAGACAGAGAGACAGAGACAGAGAGGGATAGATAGATAGATAGATAGATAGATAGATAGATAGATAGATATATTTGAACATATTAAGATAGATAGATAGATAGATAGATAGATAGATAGATAGATAGATATTGAACTCTCCCTTCGTCTTTGAATCATGAGGATCCAGAAGAATAATTCGTAGAATCAAAAACCGAAGGTATCTGCACATAACTCTTGATTATAATGGTAAAGATTTTTGTAGCATTATATGACCAAAAGTACCTAATATGAGATTAGAAGCCAGTACCTCTTCGTGGTTGGAACAAGATCTTTTTAGCACAGCTTCGTGCGTGTGTTTGGATGTGTGTGCCAGGAATGGCTGTTTTATTAATTTCTTTATTTCGTTACTACAGTCGAATAAAAAGACCCCACCTCATATTTTAAGGCTCGTTTCTGTCCGTTAATTGCCTGGGGGTAGGGATCTTGTGAGATGCAGTCTGTAAACCGGAGAAAAGTCGTTGAGAATATAAGCGAACGGTTAGCTGATTGTTGATGGTGTCAATGCGAAAAGGGTACAAATCGTGAAAAGGATGAGCGAAGAAGAGAAGCGAAACGAATCGTGAAGCACCAATGTGTTGATAGAAAGTTTAACGAATGAATGTAATCGTTTTAGCTTTTGCTTTTTTCGTTTCGTTTCGTTCTCTCTTCATCTAAGATGTCTCTTTGACACAACCACTAAACCTCTCCACATGTGGGCTGTGAATGAGGGTGCTTTCAAAATGCAAAATGATAGGAATCCGAAACGAAAAACGAACGGACCAGATTGTCAGTCGCTTTTATTCCTTTATTTTTTTTCTCTCTATTTATAATATTGCTTTTACGTTTTTATCTTATTTTTATTGTAGCGATTTTTTCTTTCCTCAGAGTGCGTACCTCCGAAAGCAGAAAAACGCCATAATCCTACCCCATGCTGTTAACGTTACAGGTTTTGGATAGATCCACATGAAACGTCTCGAGATGATAACACACGATTGATTCAATTGAAAGGAGCCAAGTACGGAAATCAATGAGTGCCCACTTCTTCCCTTTTCCAACTATATTTTACGCTTGTATTTTTTAATTTTTTTTTCTAATTTTCAGTTTCCTTAATTCAATTTCGCGACGCTTTCTCTCTTGTTTTGGTTTTCTTTTTCGATGCCCTTCCCTCTTACCATTTTTTTTTTTCAAGATTATATTTATTTGGAGTTTCTCCAATTTTGTTGTTACTGTTGCTGTTACTGTTGTTTTTTGTTTTTCTTCGTTTTCGTTTTCTTCTTCTTCTTCTTCTTGCCTCTTCATCTTCTTCTTCTTCATCTTCTTCATCTTCTTCTTCTTCTTCTTCTTCTTCTTCTTCTTCTCTATTTTTCTTCTTTTTATTGTATTCTTCTTTAATTGATCTTTCTTTTTTACCATCATTTCTATATTATTTTACCTATTACTTCTTTCTTAAATTGTTACTTCTCCCACTCATTTTTATTCTTGCACTTCTTTTTCTTCTTCTTCTTTTCTTCTTCACTATTCTTCTTTACTTTGCCTTCTTCTTCCTTTTCTTTGTTTTGCCACCTTTGTTCTTTTTGCTGCATTTCACCTATTTTTTTCATATTCATTCGATACTTCTCTTTTTCATTTTCTTGAGCCGTCCTCATCCTCATCCTCCTCATCCTCCTTCTCCTCATCCTCATCCTCATCATCTTTCTTCTTCTTCTTCTTCTTTAACTCTTTTCTTCGCCGTCTTCTTATTCATTCTTCATTATTTCGCCTTCTCCTTCATCCCTTTCTTCATTCCACATATTTTTTTCTTATTTTTTAACCGTTCCTTTTCGCTTTTTATTTGGTTGTCGTCTTCATCATTAATAAAATTCTTTTTACGCACCTTTTTCCTTTTTTGCTTTGTCGTCTTCTTAATTCTTCTTTATTTTGCTTTTTTCTCCCGCATTTATTTTTATTTCACATATTCTTAATTTTCTTCTGCAATTTTTATTTCTCTTTTTTTTTATTTACCTTTATTTACCTATCTTCTTCTTTCCCTCCTTCCTTTGCCTGGTATTAAGCATAATTTTTCGTCTTCTGTTACATTTTCCTCTTATTCTAATTTATTTTTCTTCCTTCTCGGCGTTTTATTTTTCATTCTGTTCCACTGCTTTTTCTCTTTTCTTTTCTTTATCGTTATTATTTTTTCTCATTACCGCGTCTTCACTTGATGATCGCCATCTCTTTTTTTTATTTCACTTTTATATTTTACCTCATTCATCATTTCTTTTCTTTCTATATACTCATACAACTCGTTTTTTCTCATCTAATTAAATGTCTTCTTCATATCTGTTTTCTTATATTTTTTCTTCATTTTTGTTTTTTACCTTCTTATCTTTTACTTTTTACTGCTCCATAATTTTGATCTTCTACATATTTTAATCTCTCACCTACGTCTTCGTTGTTTTTTTCTCCTCTTCTTCGTCTCTTCTTTATTACTTTCGATTTATAACACTTCTTTATGTTTACTTTACGTTCTCTCTTTTCGTTATTGTTCTCTTTCTTTTTTGTACTTTCTTTCTCTCTTCATTAGCCTTTACATCTTTTTCATTGTTTCTTTTTTCTTTTTCATCTTTCTACTCTATTCTTTTACTAGTTTTTTTTTTTATTCCAGTCTCAATTTTTCTAAACTTTTACTTTTTTCTCCACGTTCTTTCTTTCTCTCTTTCTTTCTTTATTTTCTTCGTCTCTTTTTATTACTTTCAATTTATAACACTTCTTCTTTACGTTTACATTACGTTCTCTCTTTTCATTATTGCTCCCTTTCTTTTTTGTACTCTCTCTTCCTTAGCTTCTACATCTTTCTCATTTTTCCTTTTTTTCTTTTGTCTTTTAAATCTTTCTACTCCTTTTTTTTACTATTTTTTATTCCAGTCTCGACTTTTCTTAACTTTTACTTTTTTCTCCACGTTCTTTCTTTCTTTCTTTCTTTCATTCTTTCTTTCTTTCTTTCTTTCCAATAATTTTCTCTTCTTCATTCTTTGTCAGCAAATTTCTTCAAATATAACAACAACAACTACACTTTTTTGTTTGTTTTTTGTTGTTGTTAACGTAGGGTGGTGACTCGCAACCCACTTACTTGAACAAATGCTTCCCCTTTCAACTGCCTCGTTTTTCTCGCCATATATTGCAAGGTTACCTCCAACATGTCGGCAATGTCTTCTTAAGTGAAATTCCAACAGACGATAATGGATGGGAACTGGACGCCATTAAAATAGACCAGTGAATCGTTTTGCTTTCTTTTGTCGGCATTGCATGCTCACACTAAACAACATAGTAATCTCCTCCTTGATGCATAGAGCCGGCTTGTGTAAGAGTGTTGATGAATAAAGGGATTAGTATTAAATTCAGGATTCCAACCTTTGTTTCAACTTTTAACGATTCTCTTTCGCCATATTTAGTTTTAAAGTTTTTGCTAATCTCAATCTTTTTCTCTATGCATATTTATTTTATTTTTTAAATAAATTTTCCTTTTATTCTTCTTTTTTTCAGTTTTTGCTTTTTTCGCTTTTCATATTTCAATTATATTTTTTTAACTGCCTTTTTTTACACTCTCTTTTTGGTATTGATTTCTGATATATTTTATGTTTTTTTCTCCTTCGTTTCGTTCATGTTCATCTTTAATTTTGTTCACTTTCACGTTTCTTTTTCATTCCTTCTTTTTCACCTTCATTTACCTCTTTCTGCATAGGATTGCGGTTAAATCACTTTGAAACAACGGTTCTCGTACGATCCCCGGTTAAGTAACATCGAGTCTGGTTAGTACCTATGGGGTAACCAGATACTGCAAGCTTGGATGTGCAGACGGTGCAATGGATAACCGCTTTGAATTAGAAATGGGAAAACCGAGTTCCAATTACAGTCCGGTTCGTATTATCCATTGATGCGCAAATAATCTGGGGAATGGTCTGAATTAATCTATTTCTCCCATCTATGGGGTAATTAGTTGAACTTGTATTAGTAAATCATTATTATGTTAGAAAGAGTCTTACAATGTAAAAGTATTTTTAGTTTTATATAACATTCAAAAAGGTTAAACCGTAAAAATGAAGCAATAACTCAATCAATCTGCTGCATTTCATATGTTTTTTTCTTTTTTATTTATTCACTTTCACTTTCATTATTCTATTTCTTTCTAATCTATTTTACGTGTTTTCTTTCCCATTTTCTTCGTCTTTTATCTTTTTTTATTTTTCGACTATTCATGTATCTTTATTTCGTTTTTCTTTCTTTCTTTCGTTTTTCTTTCTTTCTTTCTTTCGTTTTTCTTTCATTCTTTCTCGTCCATCTTCATTTTGCTGTTTCCTTCTAAAGCTGTTTTTTTATTCATGTCTATTCTTTTTGAAAGTCTACGTTAACATGTACTTCAAGTTCGGTTTTCTTTTATTTCTTTTCTCTATTTTCTGCTACACATTTCTGTTTTTATACGTTCCCTTTTCATATTTCTTTCATTTTCTTTTGTTATTTGCCTTGGATAATATCTGACTTAATTTTCTTCTTTCGTTTTATTCTCTTTCTTTATATTCTTTTCTTTTTGCTTCATTTCTTTATTTTTACTTCTTATAAAATTTTCATTCACATTCCTTTTATTGTTCCATTTTTTTCTTTTACCACTTCATCGTTTTCTTTTTACTTGTTTTCATCTTTTTCGTAACCTTTTTTTCTTACTCCCCTTTATTTTTTGTGTTTATTTCCATCTGTCATTTCCTCTTTAATCTTCTTTTTAATGTTTCTATCTGATACTTTGGCTTCTTTTAAAGGTTTTTAACCATTTTCCTTTCACATCTTCTTTACCTTTTACTCATTTTTTCTTTTTTCTTTTTTGTTTCTCCGTATTCATATCTATTTATGTTTTACTTTCTTCTTCCCTTTCTTCTTTTCTTATGCTTTCTTCTTCCCTTTTCCTTTTCTTTTCCTTCTCTAACATATTTCCTTCCACTTTCTCTTGTATATGCTTTCCTTTTTTACTTTTTAACTGTTCAGTTAGCAAGAATAAACTTCCTTAGACCCGAGACTTATATATATATATATATATATATATATATTTAAAGTTTTTGGCATCAGTTTTTATATTATTACGGAAACCTTCTCTCTCGAGTAAAGTATATCAACTTGTTGGGGAATACTTTATTTTAATTGCCTCTCGCTAATTATTTATACGTGAATTCCTCTCCACTATATATATATATATATATATATATATATATATATATATATATTATCGTGTTTCCCACCTTTTTTTTTTTTTTTTTTTTTTGCTCTTCATTTTTGACGTTACGGTTCTTTTCATGTTCCAACGATTTTCTCCTGATGAGATGTTGGACAAAAGGGCCTTTGCGACTATTATTAAATTCCTTGTTTTTAAAATAGTACACCTCCCGATATATATATATATATATATATATATATATATATATATATATATGTACATGTATATAAATTCAAAAAAACAAATTTGATACTAACACTGCTTAACATTTCAAATGCACATGAAATCTACTTAACGAATGTGAATCAAACAACAAAAAATAATTTCTTCTCCATATCTAATTCTTCAATGATGCTTCAATAAAAATGAAGCATGTTGTGGTGGGTATGTGTGTGTGTGTGTATAATTCCTGGATTCTATATATATATTCCATTTGGAAACGAGTTATTACGCGACCCAGGTTTCTACCATGAGTGGTTATTGAAAATGGCCTGAAGACACCACTCATGGTAAAAACCTGAGTCGCGTAATAACTCGTTTACAAATGGAAAATATTAAAAAGGTCTACAATTTAATTGTACTGAACACTTTTTAATGCAGGTGTGCACTGGTCTAAGTTTATTTTTACCAAAAAATCAATTAATATATCAATATATATATATCAATATATATAATGGATGAAAGCAAATAAAATATATAGTGAAGGAATTTTGTGGCCGGAAATCAAAAGATAATGGGGCGAAAAACTTTTGAAATCAGGGTACGGATGGACAGACGTAAAAACTGGAATATATTAGAAAGGTAACTGCGGGTATTCTTCAGAAAATATTTTTATATTCTTTATTTTACCATCTGAAAACAATGTCTGTTTGTATGAAACACCGACTAAAAAGCACGAAAACAAGCAATGAACATGGAATGACATCGAAGATGGGAAAAGAATGGAACGATAGAGGGAAAAGACGAGATAATTCAGAATCAGTCAATTTCGTGCAAAACGTAATACAGGTTTTGGCGCTCATGTCTCTTTCGATCAATGACTGACTAGTCAGAATGTTTTTAACCTGGAGTAGGTCACCATTTCTTTATGCCATATATTTGTTGCCAACCAAGGCTCTAAAATCCAGTTTATTAAAAGCAAAAGAGAAGAAAACAATCATACCTTTCGCAAGAAAAAAGACACCTAAGAGGTCATTAGGTTGCTTTTCCTTGTAGGATAATCTTTCAGTCAAGTGCCATAAGTGATACACGCTTTGGGCGATCATATCTCAAAGGAAACATGACTGACTGGGCAGATGTTTTATCCCGCAGTAGGTTACCATTCCTTTCTATGGTAGACTGGTTGCCATCCAAGGCTAGAGAACCCATTCTGTTCTATAATTTAACCGATAACTGGAGGGAATTGACGGATTAATACCTTTTCCAAGTTTATTTGTGCTAAAATGAATTCAACTGGAATTCGAACTCGGCTCCCCGATCTCTCGTTCCAAGTCGATATCCACTACACCACAATGCACATCCTTAAGATAGACGCTAACAGCACCTGGTATTCTCAAGCGGTCACGCATCTAAGTTCTGATCAGTCTCGATGTTGCTTAACTTCAGTGATCGGACGAGAACCGGTGTATATCGCCGTGATATCGCCGCAAGGCTACTTGAACTTAAAACGTTTCCAGTGTTTAACTTACATTATTATGTCCTGGAACTTCATAATCTCACGTGAAATTAGACATTTTAACCTGTTTTGAGCAGAAAAGGCATCATCTGTACAGAGAAAACTGATGTGATTGGGCAAAACGGACTTAATTTTTAGAATCAGCGTAAAAAAATGACCACGAAGCATGTGCCCATTGCCGAACAACATCTGGATGAAAAAAATCCCGGTGTAATATTATCAGCACTCGTGATATTTCCACGAATTCAGGAGTATTATTATTATCATTATTCTTATTCTTATTATTATTAATGATTGTGGTGGATAATGGATTGTTTGAAAAATTGAGCACAGTCTTAATAATTCTCAATCTCTCCTTACATTTTCTAATTTAGTTTAAATCATCTTCTTCTCTGTGCCGTATTCCTTCAACACGTTGGCGATCACAGCTCTCCACAATTCTCTGTCATTTGTAGATCTTAATAAATTTTGTCTTTTTGTTATCTCGCCTGAATCCTATTCTGCCAGCCATAGATAGATAGATAGATAGATAGATAGATAGATAGATAGATAGATAGATAGATAGATAGATACGGACTGAAATGTAGATAGATAGATAGATAGATAGATAGATAGATAGATAGATAGATAGACCTGAAGAGACTGAGATAGATAGATAGATAGATAGATAGATAGATAGATAGATAGATAGATAGATCTGAAGAGACTGAGATAGATAGATAGATAGATAGATAGATAGATAGATAGATAGATAGATAGATAGATAGATAGATAGATACGGACTGAAATGTAGATAGATAGATAGATAGATAGATAGATAGATAGATAGATAGATAGATAGATAGATCTGAAGAGACTGAGATAGATAGATAGATAGATAGATAGATAGATAGATAGATAGATAGATAGATAGATAGATCAAGAAATGCTGTTTAAAATAGAGCGGATATCGAACGCTATCAGTTCTTTCTTTCTTCATTAGTCTTTCATTTCCTAACCCAGAATCTTTTTTTCTTATAGTTCAATATCATGTTAACTTTCGAAAGATGATGACACTTTGGTTTATCCCAGCCTGACTTCCTACTGGAATTAGGCATTTTGTCCTACTTTAACCAAAAAAAAGAAATGATCTGTATTAAGAAAACTTGATATGATAGAGCAAAGAATATAGCCCAAGAACATGTGCCCATTCTACAGCAACATTTGGGTCGAAAAAATGTCGACCGATGTTATTCATTACTGTCAACAGCTGCAGAATTTACACGACTTCAGTTAGTTATCATTACAGGGCACATAAATTATAATTTTAATGTGTGTGGATTTTTATCTCAATGTAAATACTATACACGTAATTTAATGAATATAGAATTAGTCGAAAACAATTATGACTACCTTAAAATGGTTAGTCTTTCTGGATGCTGAATCAATTCTCTTAAATCATGAAGATGCAAATTTTGTATAGCATAAACTCACCTCCACCACCGTCACTGAAAAAACGGGGATTTTATTAATATCCATTCTTCAGTTTTAGTGGCATTCATACTGTAATTATGATGTTGTTTTAGGAGTTCAAGATTTTGATCACATGTTTAAATGTCTAATCTAAAAGAATCAACATTGTCTGGAAGATTTAATTCGGTTTTTGGGTTTGAATATCTGCGCCCAAATAAAATAAAGGTAAACAAAACAAAAAAGCAATTTTTCAATAAGCAGTGATATTAATTACAAAATATTCATTACATTAAAAGATATTTTAATGAAAATGTTTTCGTTTTGCTTACGAATAAGATTTCTTATTTTTGTAATTGTTTTTATTTAAAACAAAACAAACATCCAGGCGCTATTATTTTTGCTTTGTTTTTATGTTAATCTACTTGTAGATTTGTGTTTCTGATGGCTGACTCGAAATTTCTTCCCGTTTCTTCGTCTGTCCGTTTCTCAATCTGTTTATCTCTCTTTTTTGTCTGTTTGCATTTTCGCCCCAAAACTTTACTTTGTCCGCATGATTAATTGTTGTGTTTCTATTACTGGTTGACGTTTTCTCGAGTTCTTCCAATTTTCTGAAAATTGGAAGGGCATTGTAACGGACCATTCAATTTCAAAGTTTGTTATAAACAATGACATCAAGATTACTATGAGATTTTTATCTGATCCCATACTGTGAATAAATATCGTTTAATATGGTTAAAAGAAAATAACTTCCTTTAATTTGGATTAATTGAATGTTACGCGTTCATCCAATGCATGTCAGTGTTTATTTGCGTTTACTGCATTTGCTGCTACTTTTGTGCTTACAAACATATCGCTTTGAAACACGGGTATCCGTAAGATCGTTAAGCAACGACGAGTCTAGAGTTTACGTAGATGGGTGACTACCTTGGAATTCTAGGAGCTGTACGTTTTGATGTACGGGTGATGTAATGAACAGTAGCTCGGAATTATTAATCGAACTGCCGAGTTCCCGTTCCGATTGGGTTCGTTATATACACTTACGTGCAAATACATCGGGTAAAGGTATGTTGTCACCACTTCTCTCCAAGCTATGAGTTAATTATTAAAACTCATATCATTAAACCATTATTATCTGGTTGGCTGCTATCAACCTAGGTGTCCTTGACAAAATCCAACGGATTTGTGATACATCCCGATATGGCAGCTCGGATACAGTCACTTTCTCACCGGCGCAATGTGGCTTCCCTGTGTTTCTTCTACAAATAATTTCACGTCTTCTGGTCTGATGAACTTAGCTCACTAGTGCTTCCTATATATAAATTTACTCGAGCCACAAGATTAGCAACTAGGTCCCAACCTTTTACTGTGAAACCAATAAAATGTAAACGCAAATTCTACTCCAGTAGCTTCTTTTATTGAACTTTCCGCCTGTGAAATTCCCTTCCATTTATTTGCTTTTCCGACAGCTATAATTTCCAATAATTTAAATATAAAGTCAATAGTCATCTCCTATCTCACTAACCTGCATCCTCTCTCATATGCCTCTTTCTCCGTCCACTCCACTTTCATCAGAATTCTCATCCTTCTCTTACCCACTTCTTAACACCCCCTATAACCTGTCACTCTTTCTATAGATAGATAGATAGATAGATAGATAGATAGATATCCTGACTGTTACAATCTCCAGGAATTTAAATGTAAAGTCAATAGTCATCTCGTATCTCACTAAACTGCATTCTCTCTCTCTCTCTCTCATGCTACTTTCTCCGTCCACTCCACTCTCATCAGTATTCTCATCCTTATCTTACCCACTTCCTGACATCCCAATGACCTGTCACTCTTTCTTATAATTTTCCTTCTATGTAACTCCCTGCAAAACAGTGGCAATACATGCCTTGCTTGGGACGATATGATTATAAAAAAAATCTACCCACCCGCTAAAAAAACAAAAAACAAATTCTTACTATCTAAAAATATTGGAAGAAATGTTTGATGAGCTTTAGATGACGAATCAAATTAAGCTGGGCACATTGAATATTTCAGCCCTTATTTAATGCCATCGAATTTTTGTTATCCGGCGCCGTTGTCTTTATCGCACATCTAAGAATCTTATTTATATTTTTGTTCTGACTTCTTATTTCATAATCATGGCGTTGATGACGAAGTAGACCAATTCTCGTAGGAAAAGGTTTATTGAATCGATTTTGTCGAGCCTTTCTCTCTTGCCGTTTGACTTCTTCCTTTCGTCTTCTGGTTGCTTCAAAGTATTTTTGTTCCCATGGTGATGGAGCATCGCCGGCCTTGGGAATGCGTGTTAAACGATTTGGGCTCAATTCTAGTTTCTTTCAACGTGGTTCCTGTTGGTATTTTGAAGGGAGCAAACCCCATGATATTTTCTCAAGTGAACTCGCTGAATAAGACTTTACATGAAAACATTGACTCTTCCATTTTTACTACAACTTCTGACCATCGAAGACGGATTTTTATGATCAGGAATTCGATGCCTAAATTGTTTTCTCTTTCCAGGACTGGTCGTAAAGTATTCTCCAAAAATACTTAAAACATATTTATTTGTTAATTAATACAATTCTTCATTATTTTAAAGCAAATACATCGATCACTTTGCCTTAGTAAATATCAACGCTACGCTCTGCCCTATATTGGCTTCGAAGTGTTTTTGGTTTCTATAGTGTTGGAACACAGCCAGTTAGTACGGTCTCGGATTTGAGATCCAAACAATTTAGACACAACTCCAGTGGTTTTCAGCTTTGTTTTGAGTTGGTCCTTATGATCATGTTCCTGAAATGTGCTCGCTGAATAAAACTTGACGAGGAACTACTGACTCTTTCATTTTTGCTACAGTTCCTGACCATAGAACACAGTGTTTAATGATCAGCGATTCGATGCATTGATTGTTGGCTCTTTCCAGGGTTTTAGTATTGTTTTTGTAATAATTTCATTTGATAGTCAAAAATGAAAGATGCTTTTGCTGATCAAAGCGTTCATATTTTTTTGGATATCCTGATAATACAGATCCCTGGTTTCGCAACCATATAGCAAAGTTGAAATGACGACAGCATTATAAGCCACATATTTGTAGTGGTTGTAGTTCATGTCTTTGTTGTAGAAGACGGGTTTGATTAGCTTTCCAAATGCGCTGTGCACAGCTCAAATTCTGTGTTTCACATCCTTTACCGAGGAGAACTTGTTTATTAAAAGATTGTCTACTCGTTCTAGTGGTTTATCAGAACTAGTAGGATGGTATTTGAACTGGCTGTACAAGAACCTTGGTTTACTTTATGTTTACTGTTAGGTCAAAATAATTATAGGTTCTATTAAAGTTTTTCATAGGCTGTTAGGGTTCTTTTGAATGACAGATGGTAGTGTTGTAATCAGAATATTGAAGTTATGAGATTTTCTGCGTGTGTGTTAGATATTTTCAGGGGTTGAAGAGCTCTTCATTATATCGATATCTGATGTCAGGTCCTGAATTTTCTGGAAGAAGTTCGTGAAGCATTGTAGACAGATGCAAGGAGAATGACATAGGTGGCAAGACGTATACTTTTGCGCAAGAGAGTGTAAAATCTTCGGAAAGCATGTTGTGGTGGAGTACACGTCCAGACATATTGCCACATCATTGCTTCAACTAGAGAGATAAAGTGGTCAGGAAATACAAAAAAAAATTAAATAAATTTCCAAAAAGCAGCTCTTGGATGCTATCAAAGGTTTTGTTTAAATCATAGAAAACAGTGAAAAGGAGTTTTTATTGTTCCTAATTTTCTCTTTTAGTTACCTTGCACATACCATAATGTCGATAATCTCACCTGAGGCAAGGAATGAACATTGAGATTCTGGAAGGATATTTTGGTGATGATCTGGAGCTGATTAAGAAGAATACAGGTAACGATTCTTCCAGTAATGGAGAGTAATGTTATTCCTCTATAGCAAGGATCAGCAACTCGTTTCTAACCATGTGCCGACTTGAGGTTTTAAAATCATTCATTGAACCAACAGCATATGTATTTTTTATACAAATCAAGGTCAACATACCTGTTCTACAATATATTTTATATAGCAATATATACATTAATATGTATACCACATTAATAGAAATAAAATCTTTCAAAATTTATTTTTACTTTTTTTTTATTAACGGGAGCCGTGCCCAATTCATAAAAATCTGTCTTACACAATTGGATTTGAAAATTACCGCCTTTTTAAAGAATCCACGTATATATAGACTAGCAGTATAACCCGGGTGTAATGGAAGCTTTAAAATTAATCCATGGTCCTGGATTTCAGACTCTTTAGACGTTGGCACGAAAGACTAAAAAGCAATAGTTGTTTCCAGTTAAAGCGAAACCGTAGGCTGAAAGAAAAGTGAATGGATGTAAGTCAAATTTTGATTTCCTGGTATCGATATCAAATAAGTTTTTTTCGTCGTAAAATGAATTTTGAAGGCTAAATAAGTCCTCTGAGTAAATGGTATCATGGTTGAGACTAAGAACTACAATTATACCTACTTAGAGCCAAACCAGAAGCAAAAACTAAAATAAAAGCACTGAAAAAAATACAGACATACAGGTAGATAAACAGACACACACACACACACACACACACACACATACACACACAAACAAACATATTGCCGTTTATATATATATATATATATATATATATATATATATATATATATATATTATTGAATATATATTATTGATTTTCTGCACTATTGTAAGAACTGCAACCTTGAAAGTTCTGGGTATCGTTTCTTATGTCTTTTCTATGAATGTATCAAATTTGATTAAAATCGGACCACTCCTTCTATAACCCTATTTTTTTATTATCGATTTTCGATGTTTATCGAGGGTATCTCGACACAAAACCTAGCTAAGAACACTCGCAGACGCTTATAGTACAACTGTGTAAATTTTCAAGAGAATCGGTTCAGCCGTTTCGGAGTTTATAGATAACGGACACACACACACAGACACACACACACACATACACACAGAGAAAAAGTTCCATTTATAAATAAGTTTAGATATGTAAACAACATTGGATCTGAAAATTACCGCCTTTTCTCCGAAGTCACGTATATATAGATATTGAGAATAAAACAGAAGGATGTCTCATCTGTTTCTACAATTTTAATCTCTTTGAGCAAATAATTGAGATCTTAAAGAATTATAGAGACCTTTTCATACAACCAAGAAATTTCTTTTTATTTTATTCTGTATATTTTATCTCATTGATATGGATAATTTATAAATAACTCTACTTTTGACTTTTCTTTGAGTGATGCAAGCAGTTTTTTAATGAATACAGAATAACGATACACTATTTTTTAATAATACATCTTATCTTGTTTTTATTCAGGCGAATATATAAGTACTCAAAAGTAGTTTGAACATAGGTATCTAGAGTTCCATGCTCAAAAGCAATCGTCTAGTCATATTAGGAGTGTGATAAAGATTCACAATAATAACAAACATGGATTCTAACAGAGCTCTGTCTTAGGAAGTCGTTTGGGTTGATTGATTGATTTGTTTCTTTAACAGCATATTAATGCTTTTTTTTAAAAAATAACACTGTACCAGGATTCGAAATTGGTATATTTTGACGCGTTATTAAGTGAGACACAAGTTCCGTTTTGACCAAAGTTGTTTTTTGTATACTTTTATGGACATAAAAATATCAAAAATATAGATGTGGATGTTTTATAAATAATTTCACTTTTGAATTTTTCTTTGAGTGAAGCAATTTTTAAATGAATACGAAATAGCAATACATTATTTTTTAATAATATATCTTATTTGTATTCAGGCGAATATATAAATATTGAAGACCGACAGAGATAAAAAAAAAAAACGAATGTGTTTTGAATTCATATCAGAACAGACGTTGTAGCGTAATTGACAGAAGCCGGATGAAAGAACGGTTTAATGAATGACCTCCCAGACCGCTAAATGCATATCAGAAAATCGGCTACAGCTGTGCCTGATATTTGCCTAGGAGAACCGTTTGGCAGGTAATATATAAACAGTAACCCGTGAGTTACCAAAGATGGTCGGTCAGACATCACAGACAAGAATGTAAGGTCCACTTTCGGATGAGGGTCCAGAATTTCTCTCTCTCTCTTTTTCTCTCTTTCACACACGCACATACACGCGATTTCAGTGACCAAGATAGTTATGCAAATTCATTAATTTAAAATAATAATATTTTTTATTAGTCGTATCAGAAAATAGTTAAAATCTGTGGTTTTGGGTTTTATTTTTTATTTTCTAAAATATAAACAATGGTAATGTTATTTTATCATGTAGAAATAGAAACTTTAAAACATTCCTGGTGAATTATTGGTTCAATTCTAACAGCAACTCGTATTATAGACTTTATATTTCTTAATCATTTAAGAATATATATAAATTTTCAATTTATCGGGACCCTTAAATATGTCAATTATTCTTCGTATGCACCTAATAGATTACATAACCAGAATCACTGAACATTGAATGTCGAAAGCAATTTAACCACCAAAGTCTTTCAAAGTCTCGTGTACGCTCAGACAGAGGCGCGAAAACTGTTCCATTGCTCTGGCTCAATCAACATTCAGCCTTTTGTGCTTTCTTTGCCTTTCATTCAACCTGCACACAACGACCATTATATCTTTTGGATTTGAAAATTACCGCCTTTTCACTGAAGCCACGTATATATGGAAATTGAGAATAAAACGGAAGGATATCTCATCTGTTTGTGCAATTTTAATCTCTTTGAGCAAATAATTCAGATCTTAAAGGATTATACAGACCCTTTCATGGAACCAACAAAATTCTCTTTTTTATTTCATTTTTGTAGATTTTATCTCATTCTTTCTTTCGTTTAGATTTTTCTTTCGAAACCTTTCTGGCCTTAATCAACACAGACTTTTTTTCTATGTCTCTAAACTCAATGATTATTCCATATTGACAATTCCACCTCTTTGTGCTTTCTGTCCAGTTTTCTTTTCTGTTAACTTTTCTGTTTCTTTATATTTCCTCTCGTCTGTCTTTTAACAAATCACCGTTTTTCCCCTCCTGCTTGGCGCATTCTCCCACAAAAAAAAAATAAAAAATAAAAAATAAAAAAAACACCCAAAACAATGCAAGAGTCATACACAGACACATTCACAGACCTTTCTCAGTAACGTTTCTTGGAACAATGTTTCTGCGATGAATTTGTTCGAAAAGAAAGGATTTCATTTCCTTTGGACAAATAAGAATACTATGATAGGTTGATTACTTCTTCTTTGTTGAATTTAATGGCGACGCTTCTACGGGTTCAGAGATGGAAGCGACGAGTGAAAGCGTAGTTTCGCTGTGGAAATTGCGGGAAGAGAGATTGATATTTAACTTGAGTTGACCTCACAACAGCTTGCCATAATGCAATAAAAATATTTCAATCAAGCAAGGAAAACGAGACACAGGTTGCCTCATACCCTTCAGACTGCACTCGACCGGCTTCAGTTTTCTCTCCTCTCTAACACTTCAACACTGTTTGTATACACAATCTTTTTATCTCATTGCTCTCTCTCACTCTCTCTCTCCCCCTCTCTCTCTCTTTTTTCTCTCTCTCAGTTTTTTTTTCGTCTTCCCATTCTCTTCTTATTTCTCTCTTTTCTCTAAATTCTCATTTCTGTTGATTCTATTCACTTTTTTTTCACGTATCTCTCCTTTCTCTCTTTTTGGCACCTCGACATGGCGGAAAGCTTAGCAATCTTTCCTCGCTAGACTCATTACAATTGAGTAGTGAGTTCGATCCTAACTGTGTGCCTCAAACTTTCGGCCTTGTACCACATCTAAGCTGGGCTTAGAAAATCGGTTTTCTCTTTGTTCGCTTTTGAGAACCTCAGCGTGGATTAATGGTTAACAAGATTGTTACGTTATAATCTATTACAAGTGAGTAGTGAGTTCGATCCTAACTGTGTGCCTCAAACTTTCAGCCTTGCGTCACATCTAAGCGGCTCTATTTTTGTATACCAATCTTGTTATCTCATTAATCTCTCTTTCTCTCTCTCCATATATATATATATTTGTCATCCACATACAAGTCTGTTTCGCTGTATCACAGCTCATCAGTGTGGCTAGATATCTATTTGCTTCTGGCCGGGATCGAAACTCGACCGATTTGGTGGCAGTCTCTACTCCCTAAGCCATAGGCGCATAGAATGAGAGAAGCGACATTTTTAGCGTGTTATATATATATACACACACACACACACACACACACACACACACACACACACACACACATACATATATATATATATATATGTATATGTGTGTGTGTGTGTGTGTGTGTGTGTGTGTGTGTGTCTTTCTTTCATTTTCGTTTACTCGCTTATCTTCTTGCCTCTCTCTTTTCTCCACATTCTCTTTTCTTTTGATTTAACTCTCATTTTCTTTCGTATCTCTCCTTACTCTCTTTTTGGCTCCTCAGCGTGGAATAATGGTTCTCAAGCTTGTCTCGCTAAAATCATTAAAGTTTAGTAGTGAGTTCGATCCTTACCAGGTGGCCCATACATTCGGACGTGTTTCACATCTATGCTGCGTTTAGAAAATAACCTTCTTTTATTCATTTTTTCTTCTTTCTCTACTCGCTTTCTACTTTCGTTTCTCTAGTTCTATCATGTTTCTCTTTCCCTCAATCTTTTGTTATTTTAACACCCCTTTCTCACTTTCTTTCTATTTTATCTCTTTTTTCTTCTTTGCTAAATCTAGGTCTTTCTTATCTTCTCTTTTTATCTTCGCTTTTTTATCTATGTATTCTATCTCTCTAACTATCCTTTTCTTTTCTTTTTGTCGTCTCACACTTTTTCTTCCTTTTTTTATCGCTAGCCTTCCTTTCTTTTAACCCCCGCTTCTTTCTCATTTTTTTCTTTGCTCACTTCTCTCTCGATCTCTCCTCTTATTTTCCTTCTTTCTTTCTCTTTTCAAATTATGTCTCTTTTTCTTTTGTTTTCCTCTTTTCTTTTACCGATTTTGTCTCTCTTTACTTTTTGCCTTTGGTGGCGCTTCTTTCTCTTCCATTTCATGAATTCTTTTATTTCTCTTAAATTCTCTCTTTTTATTTCTCACCCCTCTATATGTCTCTTTATTTTCACTGATTGTTTTATCTCTTTCTATTACTTCATCTCTCTTCTTCTCTTTCGTTTCACTTGTGAAATCTTTTCATACTTTTCGCCAGTTTCAAATTTATACAACCTCTGTCCAATAATGGTTGTTACACTGATATACGTGTTTCATGCAAAAAATGTAACAATTCACATCGGACACAGTTGCCTCTTTTTTTTTATCCCATAATTTTTCCTTCTTCCTTTTCACCTCTTCTCTTATATTTATAGTTGCTAATTCGCTTACTTTTTTCTGTTTCTTATTATATAAATACCGCTTCATTTTCCTATTCTTTCTTCCTTCCTTCTTTTATTCTTCCCTTTCTTCCTTCCTTTTTTTTCTAATTTGTTCTTTTCAACTTAAAGAATCCGTCTTTACAGAATTTCGGTGGTTTTTCGGCAAAAAACACATTAAAGAATCAAACATTTTGCCATTGAGATTATTTTGCAAGGACCTGAATAAATAAAAATCTGAAAGAGCAATGTTTAGTGAATATGATTTGTGAGGTAACATCCCAGCCAATATGCAACAATTTTTGCCGGGTCGCCAAAGAAACGTGAGATCCACCATTATCTTGTTAGAAATCAACACCTTTCTTTTTCGCCAATGCTGAACGTTTTTCTTGAATTGCGGCGTTTAATTTGTCTAGTTACGAGCAGTAGCTTTCGGAATCAATTGACTCACCACTTGGTAGAAGCTCTTACTACAGGAGTCCTTTCCAATTCCATCATATGCACAGTATGGCTTTCTTGGTTTTGATAAGTGTGGAACAACCGTTTAATTGCTTTTTCCCCAGATCCGTCCTAACCTGGAGTGGTAGTACATGTTAAGGTCCCAGCTATGGGCAAATAGTAAACGCCCAAACAGAAACAAAACACCATGAACATATACCTATATTTAAACTTATTTATAAATGGAACCTTGTCTGTTTGTGTGTATGTGTGTGTGTGTCTGTATGTGTGTGTCTGTGTGTTTGTTACCTATAGACTCCGAAACGGCTGAACCCATTTTCTTGAAAATTTACACAGTTGTACTATAAGCGTCTGCTAGTGTTCTTAGCTAGGTTTTGTATCGAGGTACTTCCGATAAATATCGAAAATCGATAATCGAAAAAATCGAGTTATAGAAGGAGTGGCCCGAATTTAATCAAATTTGATACACTCATAGACAAAGAGATAAGAAACGATATTCAGATGTTTCAAAGTTGCAGTTCTTACAATAGTGCAGAAAATCGATAATATATACCGGGTCTGATCAAAATCAGTTTTTCAGCCCTTTTATTTTAATTTGGCTCTAAGAAGGTATAATTGTAGTTCTTAGCCTCAGCCATGATACCATTTACTCAGAGGACTTATTTAGCCTTTAAAATTCAGTTTACGACGAAAAAAACTTATTTGATAGCGATACCAGGAAATCAAAATTTGACTTACTTTCATTCACTTTTTTTTCAGTCTACGGTTTCGCTTTAACTGGAAACAACTGTTGCTTTTTAGTCTTTCGTGCCAACGTCCAAAGTGTTTGAGTTCCAGGACCTTGGATTAGTTTTAAAGCTTTTATTACGCCCAAGCAACGCTAGGCTATACTGCTAGTTTTTTTAAATGAAAACAGTTACCAACAGTGTAAATTTGTAGTAAAGTTGCGGGCAATATATTCTAAGGCAAAATAACCAACAGTACATTTTATCTGTAGTGAAAGGAATGTAATTGCATTCAAAATATATTTAGTTGAAGCCATAAACTTTTGTTTTACATATTTAGATTGGGGCATTAAATTGCTAATAGAGTTTGGTATGCCGTTAAACGAAATCAACCAGCCAACTATCCGGACTTCATTACATGTACATCTATCGGTATAATCTACAGTGATTTCTGAACCGACTCATTTATTAAATCTATTGTGGTAGATTTTTATATCCCAATTTTCATGATCTGGGGATATCTCCTCTAGTTTGAATTTTTAATACTGCTTAGTTATTGCTTGCCTGTTCTTTTAACTTAGTCCAAGTAAACACTGCCCAGACCAGGGATTGAAGTTCCAGTTACTATGGCGGAAAATTCACAAATCAACTTTTTATTACCTCTTAATTATTGCTCGCTCACTCGTTTGATTTTTGTTGGTTTTTTTTTTGTTTCGTTGTTTTTTTTTTCTCTGGGTCCATCGGATTGAAATCACAATAGATCACAATGGATTTAAACAACTGTGATTTCAATCCAATTGGCTCAGTGAAAAAAAAACAAAAAAATGAGCCTGCAATAACAATAATAAGAGGTGATAAAAATTGGAACTAGACAAGCTAAACTAGACATGAGCAGAACAATGCTACATATCTGGGGTCTTTCACATAGAACGTTGGTTAAAATGCTTTATCCTAAAATTGCAATATATGCATACATAGCAATAGTCTACGTCCTCCGGCCTCGGCTGAGATAGAACTCACTACACCTCTCCAGTGTTCCCTGTGCATTTGGAACCCTGGCGCAGTTTATAGCGAAATTCAATCTTGTCAAATAGCTGAATACTTGAGGCTTCGCCAGGGCTACCAAGGATATTTTTATTGTGACACCAACACTAGATGGGTTGCCTCCAGGTCCCATCCTGTTATTTAACCTATAACCGGAGGGAAGTGACGGATTAATACCTTTCTCAAGGGTATCAGTGCTTATGTGAATGCAGGGTACTCAACTGGAATTCGAACTCGGCTCACCGATTTCTCTTTCCAAGCCGATCCCCACTGCACCACAATGCACATCCGTCACTGGACGCTTACAGCGCCTGGTATTCCCAAGCGGTCACCCATCTAAGTACTGACCAGACTCACGTTGTTTAACTTCGGTGATCGAACGAGAACCGCTGTATTCAACGTGATATGCCGTAAGCAATAGTGGCTAATGTCGCGTAAAAGGGATTGGTGTACTGAGTTCAAATTTCAGCCTCAGACTTTACATTCACATTCGCACTAATACCATTGTTAAGAATTTAATCCATTTTTGCCTCTAGCTAGAGGTGAGATGTCCAGGTCAACTGGGCACTGTTGTCATCGTGTGGCAAACAGTCTAAAAGGCTTCTTGTTATAGCTGCAGTACATTTACCACCACAATGATTCTAATGGATAACGGAACTCTTGCATTGATGTAGCCTCAATTTTGCTTTCTCGATAATGAGAATCCCCAAAAGCAAATATGGTATCAACGAAGAAGTTTTAGGCAAAAAGGAAACATATTTAAAATGAGAAAGAGATAATGAAAATTTCTAGCACACATAATGCGAAAAGACGGCTTAGAAAATTTGACACACACATAACATACTGAACGTAAGAAGAACAGAGGATAGCGGTGAAAGACCTATCTAAACAGCTTGTGTAAATGGTTGGTCGAACAGGGATTAAAAAAATGAAAAGATGGAATTTACAAAGCTACAAAAAACAGGATATTGTGGAGATCCATGTTGGCTCACTTCTTCAAGGGACAAGGTACACAGAAGAAAACCTTGATTCTTAATCTACTTTTTACTCAAGATTATCTAAATTTTGTAACAATCTACCCGTTATAATTTTAAGTTAAAATAGATAAGAATTTTATTCCTATCTATTTTAAAAACAAATTGAATAATTTGTTAATTTTAATTAACAAATTAAATTTCGATCTTATCAATTTCCAGGTTATCGAACAAAAGGGGAAAGCAAAGCAAAATTCTAAAACATTTTTTTTTAATTTTAAGGCCAGTTTTTAGTTATTTGAAAAAAAATTACGGCCAGTTGTTAGTTCTTTGTAACTGTTCAGGTCGTTTTTCCGCAGTCTGTTCCTTAATAAAAGGCAAAAAATATTATCTTTCCAAGACTCAATGTATTTTGATTTTTCTATAAATATTTTCATGGCGATTGTTCTCTAAACTCTGCTTTATGGTGCCTAGACTTTATGAATTTCAGTGTAGTACTTGTGGCGCATTGGATGTCGGCTCGGAACGAGAAATCGGAGGGTCGAGTTCGAATTCCAGCCGAATTCATTGTATTCGCAAATACCCTTAGGAACGGTATTAATCCGTCTATTCCTTCCAGTTATGGGTTAAATAACAGGACAGATTGGGTTCTATAGCCTTGGTCGGTAACCAGTCTACCGCAGAACGCAATGGCAACCTACTGCGGGATAATCTTCTGCCCAGTCAGTCATGTTTCTTTCGAGACAAGATCGCCCAAGCGTGTATCACGTATGACACTTAACTGACTGACTGACTAGATTGGCAAAAAGGTATCATCATTTTTAGATAAACTGACGATATATAATCATAAATTCTATTCCAGTAGGTTATTTTCTCGCAATTCTCCCTTTTGAATCTCTCTTCCGGTTTTTTGCTTTCAAACCAACTGTGACCTTCAAAAATTTAAATGCAATGACCATCATTATCTACTTTTGTCATATACCACTTCTTGTATATGACGCTTCAACAATAATAATGTATGGAACAAAGAAGTCGGGGAATAAAGCACCAGCCATTCAATTTATCTTATGATCGTCCAATGTTTTCCTGTCTTAAATGAAGGACCATAGACGAAAAATGCTAGACCCAAGGTGAATCAAACTGATAAAACTGATGAATTCGACAAACATCAACACGTATATATAAAATATACAATTATATTTTATTTGCACTTCTCTTCGGTGACGACCTGTCGTGGAGTTGGTAAGATATGGTCGGAGACACACACATCGAGGCCGCTAGCCAACCAGACTGGTTGCTGTCTGTCAATTGCTGTTTGCAATCTGCTAGACTTATTTCACTAAACTGACTCTCTGTCGCAGCTGACGTCACTTAAGTAGTTAAATCACTGACATCTGGTACGTCTCACTTCCGTTGCACTACTTAACTCGCTCCTTACGCCTATGAAAGTAATGCATCACAGATTCTTCTGGCTTCCAGCCTTGCTTCCAGAAACTTTGTTCTTTAGGCAATAATCAATATTATCTTTGGTCTAATGTTCTTTTTAATAACTCTGATAGTTTCCTTGAAAATCACTTGTTCCAACTTCTTTGGGTAAGACATGATAGGAATTTTTATTAAAGCCTTACATCCTGTGGTAGCCCAAAACAAATCCGTTATCTGATTCTCTCCTTCTTCAATCTTTGAGTCCTTCAAATTTTTAACTCTTGCCAATGCTGCAAAAGCTCTCATTCACACTTCAAAATGCTTAGATCGTTCAACGAACCCAAGGATCCTATCAACGACACCACTGTTGAGTCTTATATATCTCTGTGTTTAGTAATAGACATGACGTATTTCTGCGTGCAGCAATAGACGTGACAAAGCGCTCTGTGTCTAGTGTGACGCGATGGATTACTGTCAGCTACATACTACTTAAATAGTGTCGGGCTAATTTGCATGGATATTACAGTAGGCTTACTCTTTTAATCAACTCTAAAGAAAAATGTCACAGGATGTTAACTCAGTACTCCTAGCTGGATTACACATACATAAAATAGGGAGACTTTTTCAGTTGTACCAACAGAATAACAAAAAGTGAAATTGAGATTGAAAATTTTCTCAAAAGTTCATAATTGATTGCAATGTTTCTTATAAAAAAATTCAAGAAAATATATTACTACTTTTCTATACATTACCAAATCATGATGATCTAGGTTGCGATTAAACGGAATTGAAACAAAGATGAAATAAATAGTAGTAAAAATTACTACATGCTGACAATTCAACATCTGATAATAATAAAATAGAAAACATTATTTAAATTCTCGCGAATTCTTTCATAATTATTAACTCCTAATTGCTTTATTCTTGAGTAAATAAACGCTGTATATGTGTATACTTAAATCACATGAAATTATTGTCCACTTCATCGAGCTTATTGCTGTTAGTAAATAAGAAAAAATCGTTTTATTGATATAAGCTACAATTATCTTAAAATGATGCCAAAAGCATTTCTAATTTGAGAAAATATACGTGAATATATGTACGATAAGAAAGAGGACTGGGCGGGCATCATTGACTGAAGAGCAGGAGATAGAATTATCGTTGACATACGTTCTTTATATTGATGACAAAAACCCTTGGTTGTGTCAAGGAAAATAGGGGGAAAATTGCGGTGGTAGGAAGTAGATTTAGATAAGAGTTGGTACTTGAGAAATAAAACGTTTCTCTAAGAATATTTCTATATGTTTGTATAATGAATTAAGCAAGGTGGGAAAAAGTATCAAGTGGTTGAATAAGATGATTGCGAGGGAAATATTTTAGAACCATAAAAATAAATGGAAGCCAAGGAGAGCAGGAAAGGCTTTTTGTTTTTCCTTTTTCTTCTTCCGTTTCTTGTTTTTATTTTTATAATGGTAAGAGAGTAAAACCTACATTCTACTGTATTGGTTCTCTCGACGATGGTAAAAAACTTATCATGCATTATTATTATTAACATTATCATTATTATTATTAATGTTGTTATCATCATCATCATCATCATCATCATTATTATTTATTTTTAATAAGTTTTCGAACCATTAGTAAATGTTGGCTTTCACTGGAGAACAAGTGTCGGAAACAAATGTTTGCAGTTAAAACACCAAGAATACACTTTTTTTTCTAGTAGACATTACTTCAGTTTATATATATATATATATATATATATATATATATATATATATATATATCAGCATGCAGTGTGGGTATAGGAGAATCCAAAGGAGTATCCTGTACATACAGTGGTAGGATATCTCTCTAAGACAGCTCTAAACATATATGCATATAAATGCATAAATACGTGTAAAATACATAAATACGTGTAAAATCCTCTGTTAAATAAAGACGGAAGCTGACGATGGTTCGCCTTCCGATTAACCACGAAATAACGTGTCTGTCTTAATTTTTCTTATATATATATATATATATATATATATATATATATATGAATATTTAAATATATAAAGCGGGAAGTGAGGGCTTGGAATAAACGCTTCTTAAAAACCAGACAAAAATAAATGACAATGTAACAATCAAATCGTAAGAAAAATAACACCTGAGGCAAAACACCCCCTTGCAAATGACTATAGAGGTGGTGGAAAGCGCTTGTGTCATTAAAAATCATGAACAATTTTTATATGATTTAAATCTTACAAAACAGAGAAATGTTAAGATGCTGTAAAAAAATTAAAAAATAATTATGTCTTTCTTGTCGGCAATATTATATCAAAGATGATTGAAAGAAGGTTACTGCCCAAATATACATTAATTATATCTCTCTCACTCTCTCACTCTCCCTTTCTCTCTCTCTTTATATATATATATATATATATATATATACACACAAAATACACACAAAGGCACACACACACGCACACACACACACACACACATATATATATGTGTGTGTGTGTGTATGTGTGTGTGTATTGATGTAAATAAGTATGTATATTTAGTGTATCGAGGCAGCAGATAATTCTCCAAACATACATTGCCCAATAAACAGACAATGAATTTCTATTATGTTTAATCATGAGCCGAACCAAACATCGTACTTTGGCTTTAATTCCAGGTAAAAATAAAGATTAAAACCTTTTAACATTTGGATATTTTTTATTAGGCTGACTACAAGCCCTCGGTTCAGATGAGCCATCTTCAGAGAAGCCACAGAGACGTTGACAGAAAGACATCCACCGTCAAAGACGATATCATCCTGCGTTGACATAAAACATTACTATGCGACGAAAAAAGTCACCTAATAGCAGAAGCAGGTCGTAAATTTGTAATGCGCTTCTATAGCGTCACTCCCGGTAAGAGACCGAAATATTAACAGAATCACATATTCAAATTCAATGTAATGTGTTATGACCAGATTGAAAAGTGATTTTATTCAGTGTGGGTTGCTTTGATTTAATGTATATGGCCTCCAATATCTGAAGTTTTGTTTACTGTATGTATGTGTGAGTGTTATTGTGTTATCGACTAAAATCTGTCTAATATTATCTACGATCACGACCTGGGTTTCAACCTCTCTTACATGGCTATGTTCCTCTGAGAAATGTTGTTTAATTGAACTATGATCAGAAAGGTGGCAGGTAAATCTACGGGAGAGCGTGGTTGAGGTAAAACCAATATAGATAGTGGGTTTATTACTAGCACCAGAGATACAATCTCTGAACGGGCATGTAAATTGATGCACTACATTGGTTTTCTGTAGAGGATTTAGTTGTGTGGTTGTAGGATTATTAGAGGCTATGAGGTCAATTGTTTTAAAATTTTTATAATGTATGATGAGCTTAATTTGATTATTATTATTTATTGCTTTTACATTTCTATGTTTTATGTTTTCGAGTGTTATTTCATTATGTTTGAAATTATTATGCATTTGGTTTCAATAGTATAAGTAAATAGTGTTATGCTTATTTTGACGTACATTATTATTATTAATATTATCAATATTGTTAGAGGTATTATTAAGTTTATTGTGTTGACATCCCTGTGGCCTCTCTGAAGATGGCTCATGTGAGCCGAGGGCTTGAAGTCAGCAAAATAAAAAAATATCCAAATGTTAGACAATATTTGTCTTTATTTTCACCTGAAATTAAAGCCAAAATACGATTTTAGTACGGTTCATGATTAAACATAATAGGCATCCATTGTCTGTTGTTTTTGGCAAGAAGAAATAGACCACTTTCTCCACTTTTATATGATGAGACAACGTTTCTTCAATGTCGAAACAAAATATACACTTTTGTAGTAGATTGTAGTTTGTACATGTTCTAAAGTATTATTTCTAATATATATATATATATATATATATATATATATATATATATATATATATATACTGTAATGTTTGTTACAATGTTTTTATAAATTCTTAGTATCACTACACAAACATTTTTGCGTTTCGAAGCCAGCCCATTATGTGGTTTGCTTCATCTTCAGGTGATTTTTTAGAAATGAGAATTATCTAGTTGAAAAGCCTGTTTATTTGTGTTGGATTTGGTCAGTTGGGCAAAAATCAGTTGGGCAAAAATCAGATAGATTATTGTGTTTGTTTTACATTTATTTTGTAGTGGGCAGTGGGCAAAAATCATAACTAACCATAACAAATATATCCTAAATCAGCACTCAGATCAAAATAAAACCGGCAACCAAAACACAATCAAACCCAACAACGAAAACATTTGTAATTTTAGAAACCCTATCAACTGCCCACTACAAAATAAATGTAAAACAAACACAATAATCTATCAATGCAACATAACATCCATCGAAAATCCAACTATAAATAAAGTGTATATCGGATCAACTACGAATACTTTTAAGCAGCGCTGGTACTTACACCTAACCTCATTTAAAAATAGCTTATACCGAAACCAAACATCCCTTTCCACATACTTTTGGAAGCAAAAGGATTCAAAACACAAACCCAAAGTAAAATGGAAAATCCTAGAATAAACTAGAACTTGCAACTCACATAACGACATTTGCCCTTTATGTCTAAGTGAAAAAACTACACATTCTTCAGTACCCTAACAGAAACGATTTATTAAACCGTAGAGACGAATTAGCAGTAATATGCAAACATCGCAAATATTTCTCGCTAAAATTTAAGTAAACAAAAAAACACCCCACCCACGAATCCCCCCAAAAACACAAAAAATACAACCAACCCTATAAATAAACAGAAAGAGAAAACAAACCCTATACAATACCAACAAAAAATAGTGCAGTTGCAGCAGAATAGTAGATAAATAAATAAAAATATCGACACGATAAAAAACAAAAAAAAAAAAAAGCACACACCCCAATACAAAATAACATAAATTAAGAAGAAACCAACCCCAAAACAAAACACCTACCAACCCCTAAACCAAATAACAACTCGCAAGGCGCCAGCAGCCTAAACCCTCACAAGATAAATAGATTAACCTATCCTGAACTCAGCCACAAACAAACACTTAACCCTAAAACCTTTAAAAGGTCAAAAGAACTCAAAATACAGACCAACCCCTCTAACACCAAAAAAAAAAAAACAAAAAACAAAAAAAAACAAATCCAACACAAATAAACGGGATTTTCAACTAGATAATTCTCATTTCTAAAAAATCACCTGAAGATGAAGCAAACCACATAATGGGCTGGCTTCGAAACGCGAAAACTTTTGTGTAGAGATACTATGAATTTATAACAACATTGTAACAACCATTACAGTATAACGCTCTACATTTGTATCGAGCAGTCTTTATAAAAGTAAATGCATGAACAAAAGGTTAAAAAACCTACGAGTTCAACAACTTAGTTACAATATATATATATATATATATATATATATATATATATATATGACTATCAGTATAGAGAATTTGTATTGGTTTTTGTTGCATTTGTAAAACAGGATTCATGCTTGGTCAATTTTGCCAATAAAAGGAAATGATAGATGTACAATTGGATGAACGGGGACGGGCGTTACTGGAGCCTGTAATGTGTTGTGATGATATTGAGACGCAGAAAAAGTGTATGCATTATACCTGCAACATTAGAGCTGTAGGCATCTTGGAGAAAACGTGAAATTGTTATGGCATATGATAAAGTAGATTTTACAAAAAAAGACACATTTTTTGTTGGAATACAAGTAAGCGTTTCGGAGAAATAAATGATCGCAAAAAGGAATATTTGTTTATTAATTTTTACCGCACCCTGTGTGTCAATTGTAATTTTTGTTCGTATATCAAGGTATCAGAACTTCATCTACCAGTGACTTGATTTGGGTTGAGTTTGTGTGAAGCGTTATGTAAAAATGCATTAAAGTGCACAAAAGACCACCTGAAATTATGTTTGTTGTTGATTTTTGACGAAAGATGTACATTGATTCAAAACATTTATTTTTACATTAAACGTTCAGAGCTTGATCTATAGTTTACCCGAGTTTGATTGAATTTGCATAAGGAGGTAGTAAATTCTAATTGCTTTTATGATTTCTGCCGTACCCTGTAAATCGATTCAAAAAATCTTTGCGAACATGAAAGGGTCATGTCATGATTGACAAGTGACCCAATTTTGGTTCAAATCAGATAAAGGGTTTCGGAGAAGTAAGGTTCGTTATCATGGAGACACACAAACATACATGTGCAATGACAGAAATATCCATTATATACTCAACACGTCATTTCAATTGGTTATAAATTATAATTCATTTCTATGAGCTTAATTAGCTCATTTCATCGACCACACAATGATGAAATGAGCTAATTAAGCTTTTTTAAGCTATTGAATTATAATTTATAACCAATTGAAATGACGTGTTGAGTACTCCTTTATAAATATAAAAATTGCTCTGGATAACGTCCATTGAGCTTTCTATGTAGATATAACACTTAATATTTTATACTAAGTTGATCTCGTTGGATTGTCCTCACCGTTTACGGACTGGACATCTCTACCTATATATATATATATATATATATATATATATATATATATATATATATATATATATATATTTATATAATTAAATTTGTTCTTTTTCATTTAAAATTAATATAATTCATATTGTGACGCGAAATTTCTATTTCGAGATTGAAAGCTTTTACTTGTCATCAGGCAATTTTCAATTATTTTGGTGAAAATGACTTACATTTGAAAATGTGTCTATCTGTATAAGCTATATATATATATATATATATTATCCTACGTCTATGACCCGACTCGGAGTTTCGTGTGTTATGCAATCATCAGGTGCATATTTTAAACTGAGAGTTTAGCAGATTTTAATTTAAGGTCACTGGATGTTTCTGGGATGTAAATCTTATAAAGTTCAGTTACTGCTTGTTTCATAACAAAATTAAATTTTAAATGTTCTACGGTTTCATGTGGATAAAAATTTAAATCTAAATGTGAAATTAAAATAAAAATAAAATAAAAATGAAAAATGATAGAATGCAGGGAGAAAAGTAAGTCATGATGAGTCTTAAAAATTTAGATATTCAAATATTGCATAGACCTAAAAATATAGGGAAAATTAAAATTTTAAAACTAAAAAAATATAAATAAGATAAAATAAATAAAATAAAATTGAAAAGAAAAATTAAGAGATAAAATTAAGAATTAAAAATGTAAGGAGGAAAATAAAAGGGGGTTTAATTCATAATTGTTAACAGTAATATTGCGGGGGAAAGAAAGAAAGAAAGAAAGAAAGAAAGAAAGGAAGGAAGAAAGAAAGAAAGAAAGGAAGGAAGGAAGAAAGAAAGAAAGAAAGAAAGGAAGAAAGAAAGGAAGGAAGAAAGAAAGAAAGGAAGGAAGGAAGAAAGAAAGGAAGGAAAGAAGAAAGAAAGAAAGAAAGGAAGAAAGAAAGAAAGAAAGAAAGAATTAGGCAAACGTAAAGAGGAATCTACTCAATCTGAGACTAAGAATTTAAGTAAGTAGTTTTTTTATGACAGCATTAAATTGTAAAACTCTCAGTTTGAAATATGCACCTGATGATTGCATATCGCATAAAACACCGAATCCTGCTGTAAACGTAGGATAATATATATATATAATGCAGTTCTGTTCATAAATTGAGCACTGTTTTATTAACACCTGAATAATAATACTATACATATGTACACCCTTCTCATATGTATATCTTTTAATTTACGTCAAAATATATATATATATATATATATATATATAAACATATTAAAGTTTATATATATTAACTTATACATATATAAGTTACAATATGTGCATATATATATATATATATATATATATATATGTATGTATGTGTGTGTGTGTGTGTGTGTACTTACACATACATATTTGTATTTAAATAAATCTATATATTCGTTTTTCATTTTAAGATTTTCACTCACTCCTAGCTGAATAATTTTATGTCCATCTCCTACACGCATTTTCATACGCATAAACAGATAGATAGATAGATAGATAGATAGATAGATAGATAGATAGATAGATAGATAGATAGATAGACTGGATTCTTTGTTTGGTGTAAACAGGGAGGCATTTCAACAGTGATATGCTGCTGGTTATGAAACTATTGTCAATACTGTCTAGCATACAGAAAACATTTTCGCCCTATAGTTTCCTACTCCTTGATTTCTGGACTGGTCAATGCGCAGCAACGGCGAAATCTAATCAACACTTTTCCTTTCTACCATGGCCGAAATCTTTGCTTCTCCTTGCTTCTCACGCACTCTCGCGAGACCAAATAGGGATTATTGAGTTTAATGATGTTAGTAGCTACTTGATTAGGCGACTAGTAGTCACTACAGATTAGAAAGCGGTATGCACAGATGCATACTTAAAGAGGCCTCTCATAGACTGATCGACTGAAGTAACGGGGTAGGGTATGTATCACCTCGATATGAAGACGGATTTTATCTTAGACTCTTTGCATGGAATGTTTATTTAAGTTTTATATCAATATGTACCCACATAAGCACTGTCAATTATATATATATATATATATATATATATATATATATATATATTCTTTTTTTTCTTTAATCCGAAGTGGAAGAGTAGGGAGGTAAATTCCAAGAACCTGATCCTAATCAATATTAAAAAATTTTAATATTAAAAAGTGATGCAGGCAGAGAGCTCAATGTATTAAGAATACAGAGCCAATATAAATTAGAGAAAACTTTCAAAATTCAAAGGTGTCGGATGTACATTTCGACATAGGATCTCTAATAGAGACTCTACATCACGTCAGCGACATTGTTTTCCCAAATGGCTAAGGCCCTGAGTTAGAGTGTAGAGGGGGTTTTGGTTAACAACGGTCACAAAGTGGAAAAGGACAGAGCTGGTAGTCGCGGGGTTACAGGATGTTGAAATGGTATATTTAGGAAGGGGAGGAATAGGAGTTCATTTTTTAAAAAGATAGACAACTAAATGAGTTAAATTACTTTTTAAAGTTAAGATTTTGGGCTGTTTGAAGAGGTGTATTTAGGCGAGAAGGAATGGGTTTCAATATAAGATTTTCATTTTTTTTTTTTAGTTTATTTGATTAAACCTTTTAGGTAGAAGCGAGTTAAATGCCAATTACAGGAAGTTATCAGTTTAAAAATTATTAGAGAGAAAATATGAGAGAAAAAAATATTAGAGAAAAATATATATATATACAGATATGTGTTAACCAAGGAAAAAGGGGTTTAGTAAACGAATCCATAAAGGATATATAAAGGAGCTTGGGATAGGAAGGTAGGGGGGTTAAATACTTTTTAAGGTTAACGTTAGGGTAAAATTAAGATTAAAACTTAAATTGAATTCTTTTAATTTATATTCTAACATCTAGTTAACGGGGATTTAAATTCTAAATTTAAGTATTCGAATAATTTGCCTTGTGGGCGGCACTTACTGATGAATTCCCTCCTAAGATTCAGTAGCCGGTGTTGGTGGTGAAAGAAGAAGGGCTGGATCCTGAAATTAGCTGGAAACTGATAGGTTCAGCCCGTATTCCGAGGAATTTTCGTGATAGGTGCTGTCTATGTTTACTGGAAAAATTTCAATATTAAAATACCCCCAATGAAATGTTTTGTTCGACTCTGCTTCGGCCAGGTATTGAACTAACAACGCTTTGGAACAATTCACTGCATTCAATCAACACTTTTATCTACTGGTTTATTTGTAGCAATTTCTGGGACTTATAAACCTAAGATCTCAGTAACATTTTTACCAGAGCTCATATAACAATTTTTGTGTTATTACAGATTTTTTCAAGCACTTGGTCTCCATATTTTATTCATTTCTATGGTTTTCCGACTTATTTTGTTATAGTATAGCATGTGTAGAGTAATGGATAGCGGCCTGGATTGAGAAATCGAAGAGACAAGTTCGAATTCCAGTCGAATTCATTGTATTTATTTACGTGCTAATACTCTTGGGAAAGGTCTCTTCTCTCACAGCTATGGATAAATAGCAGAACAGACTGAGTTTTTTTTTTAATCATATCACCCCAAGCAAGACGGTGACGCTACTGATGTGCATGGGGCTACGTAAGAGTAGAATGATTGGAAAGGAGAAAGCCGGGAACCACATCCTAAACAGGAAACAAGGAATGAGCCTCTTCACCTGTTCAAAAGACGTGGGTGGAGTGTGAACCGGGCAATAGTTAAGTCTATCTACTATAGTTTTGGGTGGCAACCCATCTAGGAGAAAGAGAACTCTGAATTCAAAGAGAATTCTTTGTATCCGTCAGGCTGTCGTGCCCACTTCTACAGCGGTCCATGTCGTGCCGATACTACGCTATAATGAGTCAGGGGATATCTAGACCTGAATGTGTGCTGATTCTTTAAATTTACGTATTTTCCACTGTTGTTCTTCATCTCACAGGCGGGCGGTAATCTCACCTTTTCTCTCCATAAGTGGTCAACTACGCCTGATTTTCTTATTTCTCTTAGTTTTACGAAGTTCTTGCAGTTTTATTTTAAAGAGGCTGCTCGTTTGTCCTTTATATTTTTTTACCACAGCTGCATGGGATGGCGTAGTCATTACCACAACTACAGATAAATCTGTAAATAACAGAAGAAATATGATGGAGAGGAAATAAGTCCATTTTCATAGACGGGAAAGCAGAACGAGTGCCAAGATGGACCCTAATCGGAGCAGAAAAATAACAAGAAGTAACTGCTCTAGAAATTTATTTAGCCAGGTGCTCAATACATGAACCAATATCAGTCATTTAAGTGCCATACGTGATACACGCTTGGGTGATCATGTCTCGAAAGAGACATGACTGACTGGGCAGAAGATTATCCCGCAGTAGGTTGCTATTGCTTTCTGCGGTACACTGGTTGCCGACCAAGGCTATAGAACCCAGTCTGTCCTGCTATTTAACCCATAACTGGAAGGAAGAGACGGATTAATACCTTTCCCAAGCGTATTTGCGCGTAAGTGATTACAATGGATTCAACTGGAATTCGAACTCGGCTCCCCGGTTTCTTGTTCCGAGCCGATATCCACTGTACCACAACACACATCCAATATAAGGTAGCCTTAAGTACACGGGATACGGCTTATCCTTTGAAAAAGTATTTATTTTATCGTACATCATACCATTGACAACATCACTGGGATAACCATTTTTAGATGAGGTGCTGCTGATATAATCTAATTCTACGTCCAAAGAACTTTCCGTGAAATTTTTAATGCCCTGAGTGTAAGAATTTTAATTAAATTTATTTTTCGTTTTCTAGGACAAAATGAGTATAATTCCAAAAACGTGGCTTTACGAAACACGGAGGTTTCAAATTTAGTCCGATGAACGAAAACATCGAGAAATGATAAAGAACATTTGGACTCCTTTTCAACTGTAAATTTTAGGGACGGATGCAACTAATTCAACGTAGCAAGAAATGAGTCAGCCTCTCCTTTATTACCAAACAGACAAAAAGTAGCGTCCACATACCAATAATACATGGACGGTTTATTTTCACACGTGAAAAGGGAAGACTCACAAAAACCCACAAATATATTGGCTAAGGCAGGACACAGACGGGATCCCATAGAGACACCTTCTATTTGCCTATACATATAGTCGTCAAAACTGAACTCCACTGATGTTGTGGCAAACTTCATTAATTCAATGAAGACATTCTCAAGCATGTCAGGACGATTCAAGAAACTACGGTACAACATATACACAAAACCACACACAGAAATTTTATACCTACGCACATACATAAATAGCAAACCAATGTTCTTTTTCGTATTTAAATGTAAATCATTTTCACAACCAACATCGAACATTGCTTGATGAAAAGAATCTATCTCGAAACATAGAAATTTCAGTGTTGCAATGTACAATTAATTCATAATTAATAATTATACTAAGCTCTAAAATATTTAATACATTGAGCACCATTTCTAATAAAATAAATGTCGGGGTACTCAGAATAGTAAAACCTTGTGTCCTCTTCACCTGGATATATATATATATATATATATATATATATATATATATATATATATATATATACGAGTGAATACAGAACGAAGAATTCTTACAACGTCCAAAACATTAATTTAAAACAGTGCCCGATATATAATATATAGAGCTGTGAATATTTATTATACATTATATTTTAGAACATGTACATAATTATTATATATATATATATACGAAAGTTCGTTTGTTTCGACATTGAAAACACAGCCTGATGAACCATTGAAGCTTCAATGTCGAAACGAACATACTTTCGTAGCGAATATATATTTAAGAACTATGTACATTTTCTAAAATATAATTTATAATATATATATATATATATATATATATATATATGGTGCCTTTTCGTCAGTTTTTTTTAAACCTAGTAATTCTTTCTTTTCTGTTTTCCTCCTTGATTTGTTTTTTTTTTTTGCTTTTTTATGTAAATACTTTTTCTTTCTTTTCATTTTTATTTCTATTGCTTTCTTTTCTTTTTTACTTTTTTTATCTTAGTGTTATTTTTATTTTCATTTTATTTTTTTATTTTTTCTTTGGTCCTTTTCGTCTTTTGCATTGTCAATTTTTTTCTTTTTCTTCTTTCTTTTATTTTCGGTTTTATATTCCTTGTTTTTTTATTCTTTTTTATTCTTTTACATTCATTTTATTTTCATTTGTGTTGCTTATCCGTTTCTATTTTTATTACTTCTTTTTACTTAATTTTTTACTTTAGTTTCATTCGGTAATGATTATTTTTCTCTCTTTTTTCATTCTTTTATCTTCATTTATTTTTAATTTTCTTGTTTTTCTTCCTCTTTATTATTCATGTAAATCATTTTCACAACCAACATCCAACATTGCATGATGAAGAGAATCTATCTCGAAATATAGAAATGTACGTGTCGCAATGTACAATAATTGTATATTTTCTAAACATATACGTTACATATAAGAGACAATGATTGTCTCTTATGTTTAACCATGAGCCATTCTAAATGTCGTAGGCTCATTTATTGCTGCGGCATCATGTAACATAAATTTAGTGTATCGAGACAGCAGATAATTTAGAACGTTTAGAACGGCTCGTGATTAAACATAATAAACATTCGTTGTCTCTTATATTTAACAATATATGTTTAGAAAATTATCTACTGCCTCGATACACTAAATTTAAGTTATATGATGCCACAGGATTAAATGATCCTACGACGTTTAGAACGGCTCATGATTAAACATAATAGACATTCATTGTCTCTTATATTTAACAGTATATGTTTATAAAACTATCTGCTGCTTCGATACACTATATATATATATATATATATATATATATATATATATATATATATATACTTGTGTATCAGTATTTCATTATCAGTATATTTATGCAAAAAATATGGGATCGCATTATACACAGGTCGTTCTTTTTTTTAAGAGTTTGAACATCAAGCTTTTTCGCTAACCGTTTGCAATATATATATACAGGCATTTTTTCTGGTGGGGGGTTGAGATTAAGATTCATGGAAAAAATGATCCAGAGTAGCACTATATATGAAGATGCCTTATACACGACTATATGCAATAATTAAAAGGAAAAACCTGTGAAAGACAACTTTGTGAAACTCGATTCAAACATCAGGAAATAAAGAACAAGAAAAACCGCCAAAAGGCACGGTTTCGAGCCCAAACTCGACCCTGATTAGTGTATTATCAATCTTTAGTCGTCCACTGACCACTAACGTTGTTAAACCGATCACGACCCAAATAATGTGATAATAACATCTCCCCGTCTGACACCGTCATGCCCAGCAGTTCAACACCATCTTGAATTCAGTTGGTATCAAACGCACAGCCAACCCGTTCGTCTTGAATACCATGGTTGTCCATACTTAAAGAGAACGAGAAACCTAATTATCAGGCAAATGTTTCGCTAACATTTCACTTCAATACAAGTTAGAGTTTATCATTGGGCGTCTATATTTGGAGAGAAGATCTTATCCAAGATCTTATAAATGGAAACATCCTAGGAATGTGTTACCACGCAGGAATATATTATCTGGAATTCCAGTTTTTAGAAAGTTGAAAACTTCTTGATTTCTTGTGATTCGATTATTTGAAATACATTTTTTCTAGCAAAAACTTAAGGTAAAGAAAGAAAGAAAGAAAGAAAGAAAGAAATAAAGAAAGAAAAGAAGCTGTATTTGATGTCATGTAAATTCTCAAAACTAACGGACACTTCACGTTGAAATTCCCGTACAATCACCAAAGTTAAGCAACGTTGAGCCTGGTCAGTACTTAGAGGCTGACCATTTTGTAAATACCAGATTCTGTAAACTTGGTCACGTCAGACTGTCTGTTACTGGTACCAGCACTACCTGCCATGGGTCAGGTTGTAGGCGACTAAACCGGCAAGTTCGGCGAGGAGGGTGGTGTAGGTACCCTGTAGGACCAAAAACAAGACCTGTCAAAGAGCGGAAGAGATCCTATGAATCAACGACCACCTACACAAGCAAACAGATATGATTTAAATAGTCTTCGCTAATCCGCGTGTCGAGTACGGCACATCCACTGAAATGACGGACACGAAAACAGTGGAAGCCATCCAGGGATGAGTTACTCAAACGAGAGGAAAAAAAACCCCAAAAAAACTTTGTCCAAATCCAGAAATTACCCGAATTGATAGATTCGTTTTTTTTTCTTTTTTGCGGTTTATCAAGCAGGAAATATTTTTTGATTGTAAGAATTTCTTTTTGAGATAAGGATTTAGTAATTCAAGTCTTCCTAAGGCGAATTGGCATGGCAAAGGACGCGTTCCAGAAGATGAGCAAAATACTAACACACAGGAAAATCTCAAAAGAAAAGAGTGCTAGACTGCTACGTGATGTCAGTTCTTCAATACGGCTGTGAATGCTGAACAATATCATCGAAAATGAGGACAAAACTGGAAGCGGCCGAAATGTGGTTCTACAGAAGGATGCTACGGATATCGTGGACTGAGCATACAAGCAACGACGAGGTGTTAGAAAGAATGGCAACAAAAAGGAAATTGATGCTGAGTATCAGGAAGAGACAACTGAAGTTCCTGGGACATGCAATGAGGAAGGAGAGCCTGGAGAACCTGATACTGACTGGTCAGATAGAAGGAAGGAGAGACAGAGGAAGGCAGCGGATAACATATTTGCAGGGTCTGATCAGGTGGATGACGGAACGGGGGTTGCTAGGAGCAACAGGAGCAAACATACTAAGAGCCACAAGGGATAGGGAGACGTGGAGAGCCATGATCGCCTACGTCCTGAAGAGACAGGGTACATAGAAGAAGAAGAATTAACCCATTGCATGGAGGAGAAGAGGTAGATTCATACCTAATCATAATTTGATAAATAAGCAAGAATTTTTAATATGGGGGATCAATTCTATATTACAATCAATATATAAATGGATTTTTCACTTTGTGGCCACGATATTTTCTATACAGTCTTATTCCAGAGAATGTAAATAAATCTAAAAGACGCGTCTGTGGAGCTAATCAGTATTTGATTGATTGATTCGTTTTTTATGGCTTACCAACTTATTGCAAGTTATTTAAAGCCTGAAAATATTTTTATTTTGCAAGATTTTTTTTAGATAACACATGTTTAGTGATACAAGTCTATATATAGTTTTAGTGATACAAGTTTTATTAATTAACCCTTTGCTGGGGGAAGTAGAAATGAATTCATAGAGTAACTGAATAAGTGAATAAAATGAAACTATCTGAAATTGGAAATCGTCTCTCTGATTAACAATTCTATAACATTACTAGCAGTATAGCCCGGCGTTGCTCGGGTGTAATGAAAGTTTTAAAACTAATCCATGGTCCTGGAGCTCAGACTTTTTGGACGTTGGCACGAAAGACTAAAAAAGCAATTTTTGTTTCCAGTTAAAGCGAAACTCTAGACTGAAAGAAAAATGAATGGATGTAAGTCAAATTTTGATTTCCTGGTATCGATATCAAATAAGTTTTTTCGTCGTAAACTGAATTTTGAAGGCTAAATAATTCCTCTGAATAAATGGCTTCATGGTTGAGGCTAAGAACTACATTTATATCTACTTAGAGCCAAACCCGAAGCAAAAACTAAAATAAAAGGGCTGAAAAACTGATTTTGATCCAACCCGGTATCTTGCCTTTTTTATATATATATTATCGATTTTCTGCACTATTGTAAAAACTGTAACCTTGAAACTTCTGATTATCGTTTCTTATGTCTTTGTCTATGAGTGTATGAAATTTGATTAAAATCGGACCACTCCTTCTAAAACCCGATTTTTTCGATTATCGATCTTCGATATTTATCGGGTGTACCTCGATACAAAACCTAGCTAAGACCACACGCAGACGCTTATAGTATAACTGTGTTAAGTTTTCTAGGAAATCGGTTCAGCCGTTTCGGAGTCTATAGGTAACGGATACACACACACACACACACAGACACACACACAGTTCCATTGCTTAACTTTGGTGACCATACGGGAACCAGTGTTTGAACCTTGATGTGGCTCGAATCCTATAAATTCCCCATACATCTAAAGGAAATATAAGAAAAGCTACTATAAATTATATATTCACCACCCACTTAATTGTCCGTCCTCTTTTATTGAGCATTTAATACGGATGTCGCATCGGTTATTGATGTGGAATTGGTGTTCCGATTTCAAAATATGACCTATTCTGCTTCGTCCATTCTGGATTGATGCTCTTGTAAAAGGCATATATTCATCTTCCATCAGATATTGGTTAAATACTCGGCTCTCTAGTCTTTGGTTGGGGCAGTGAATCAGAAAGAAATTCTTTGAAATAAATATGCCAGTTTTTAAAATTAAACCTTAGTATGATAAACAGTATAGGAAAAGTAAAAACGCTGATTACAGAACTTTTATAATAAGACACAGTGGCCTTGATAACCAATTTTTTTTATCGTTTCACCCCGTCCAGATTGATAGTGTCACTAAAATGCCAGGGGTGACTGATACTGAGAGAAACCATCATTTAGGAGAAAGGGTAACAAATATACAGGTTTTCGAAAGCCCCCCAAAAATAGTGACTGTTGTTACTATTAAATTTTAAAGATCGTAGATGATGGAAGCCTCGATAGTTTCGCAGGCGAGAACTACGAGAAAATAAATTTTGACAGTAAAACGGTGAGATCTAATTAGCAATCTACTACTACGCTTAAATCCACGTGATTAAAGTACAAGCCAGGAAAGCACTGTAACCCTGGATTTATTTAAGAAAAGACAGAGGAAATTCTGAAATGACGAAACCCAGATGCTAGGTCAGGACTGTGACTCTCTGAATTCAAAACCAGCTTAATGACATTACCCTAGACACACCCACTTCTGTCACTGCTGCAGCATATTTGGTGTCCCTACGACTGTAATAAGTTACGGTGATTTAGTTGTGAGCGTGAATATTTCGATGGAAATTGAGTCTTATATGTCATTAAATATAAATTATTAATTACGAATAAGATTAAATAGTTTCGTATTTCATCACAAATAATTAGTCCTTGAATTAAACCGTTAATATTTGTATTTGTCAGTCACTTCGTTAGTTAGCACGATCGCTACGTCCTGGCAATTACTTCTTAAATAATGGACCATTCCGTGTTTTGATCAGGTGCAAAGAGGTGAAAAGACATGACTTGCTTTCAGTGAGAAAATTAAATAAAGAAGAGAAGATAAATATGAAGAGAGAAAAAGAGAAAGAGTTTAATCTAATAATAACTTTGATTTCAGCTAAAAGGCCGAGAAATGATATTTACTCTGCTCCCCCACACCGGCTACTGGAGTGATTTGTGATACAAGGTAAGTTTTAGCGTTAGAACCTGAGCGCGTATACTCAGGCTGATAGTCAAAATTTAACCAGCCTAACATACACGATGACTTGGTACTAAGCTTGTCTTAGCTGGTCGTCCTCACAACCTGGCCATAAAAAAAAAAAAACGAGAAGGAATGATAACAGTGATGTAATCACAACCTTTCTTTTTCACAATATCGAACGATGAAAACCGAGTAAGGAATTCAAATAGTTACCATTAATAAAATAACAATATCTGCTGAATGATTTTAAAATTATTATTAAAAATGATGTTCGTAAGTATATTTAACCTACTCCCCAACTGGAGAGAGATGTGACACATGGTCTATTTTAACGTGGGAAGCCTGACCGCGTACAGACGGGCGAAGGAACAAAAATTCCCCAGTCCCCGCAACCGCGGGTTGCGCTGGCCACGATGCCGAACACCTGGTCCACCCTTCTGTTGCAATGGGGTGGCGCGGCCGTGGAATTTTTCTCAGATGCGTCTCTGTCCTAGCGGTCGGAGCTACAATTGACCCGCACTCTTCGAGGACAGAGACGCAACTGAGAGATGACTTTTGGTCACTACTCGGCACAAAAATGTGCCAGGTAAGTATAATAAATGTTCGTAAGAAGGGATTTGGCTAAAAAGCAAGGAAGATATAAGGGAAAATAAAAATGTTTAACGTCTCCAGCTAATACCACATAAATAATAAAACTATTCTGCTTTGATTGCGTGGGAAGAGGGGAAAAGATATCACTTGAGTTAATTGGAAAAATGCAACAAAAAAAGAAAGAAAGAAAGAAAGAAAAAGAAGGAACGAAAAGAAGATAGAAGACTGTTATGGCTGTTTAAATCAAATGAAAAAAAGATGTCAATTTTAAATATTTTTATTTCTACTCACATCCTAAAATAACAATCAAAATTCATATTTTTGATAGTTGTTTCGGTATTCTATTTAGCTTAAATATCTTAAAGATGTGACAGGGGAAATTCTACGGACATATTATTGCCAAAGAACTTGATATGAGGTTACTCATTTATTAGTTGAAGAAATAAGATTGATCAGAAAATTAAAATAGTGAAATTTACACGTGTTTTTCTACTTTTTATAAGAACCCATTCTGTCCTGCTATTCAAACCTTATCGAGAATGATAAATCGGAGAACCGGTTTCGAATTCTAGTTGAATTCGTTTCATTCACTCACGCACAAATACCCTTGGGAAACGTATTAATCCATCTCTCAAGCTATGAATTGAATAACAAGACAGATTGGCTTCTAAAGCCTTGGTTGGCAACCGGTCTACCACAAAATATTATGGCAACATACTACGAGAAAATCTGCCTAGTATGTCATGTCTAGAAAGAGACATGATCGGTTAATCGTTTATCACATACGGCAATTAACTAATTAACTTAGTATCTGTGATAGTTGATTGAATTCTTTCCTTATGCATTGTAAACCCCGTCCTGTGAAACTTTTTGTCAGTTCATTTACTTTTCTCGTTAATTTAGTGAATTTCTTATGAGAAACCATGCCACAACTAACACGTTCAGAAAAATCGCAACTGTCAGCTGTACATGACTGCTTCATTGATTGAAAATAGCTTTGATCGTGTGAAGCCTGTTTGTCCTGGCTAAGTTAACTTGTGCTACAGAATGGCAAACAAAAATAACTGTACCAAAATACCAGACAGCACCTCAGATGAGCACTACAAACAACAGCAGCAACTGAAATCACATGTAACTTGAAAAGAAAACAATGACATAATCAAGATAATGACGTTCCAAACAACTTCAAACAAAAAGTTAGGAAGGAAACCCCCTATTAATATTGGAAAGCTTGATAACAGCTACTGGATTTGAAAAATGACTATTTTCCTGAAAAATTGTTTTAAAATAAAGATTTTATAAATTTCAACCGACAGCAGTATTGGCTGCTTGGTCAATTTATGCCAAATGTTTCCTTATAAGGAAACGGCTGATATTATCGTTACCATTATCAGATTGATTTTGCCTTCTACGACCGTTACATAAGTAGCATAAATAATTTTTTCTCTGGTGATATTAGAACTGGCATTCTCTAAACTTAGGAAAATATCTGACATAACGCCTAGCGATTAGGCAACCATAGCCTTCACCAGGTCAGAAGTAAATTTAGGCATGAAAATTGTTTGCCATATGACAAGGTTTCCTATGAGATGTGCTTTTCTTTTAAAAAAAAGATTTCCCGATTGGTATTCCAGAGGAAGATCCGTTGAAGATTGAACTTCTTTCTCGAAATAAGTGCACTACGAGAAAAACTTGCTTATAGATACTCACTCTACGCTAGATACTGTTTCTCTTTTTTGGAAGGTTTAGGTTTGTGGGAAGTTCTGCTCTCTTTTCATATATTCATTATTTGCTTCAAGAACTTTTCTATTCTTATTCTATCGTCTACGATAATTCTAACAATGAACTTTCTGCTTTTCTTTTTCTTTTTCTTTTTTTTGTAATATAACTTCAAGCAGCATTTCTTTGTATTTTGTCACCCTGATTTATGCTAATGCTTACATTTACATTATTGAATACAATAAAAGAACGATTTTTGATAATTAAAGGCCGTACAAGTATCACCTCAGATTCTGTTTTTTTTTTCCTTTTTTTCTTTCTCTTTTTCCTTTTATTTACATTGTTTGTCCATGCTTACTAAAATCGACTCAAATTAACTTTGTAATTGGAGTCTTAAAACGCAGCACCCTTCTACATAAGAATATCTTGCAAAGAAATCGAGAATGATCGTAAAATATATATCGACATAAAATTTATAATGCGAAAAAAAATAATACTGTCATAAAACCGTCAGTTTTATTCTTACGTTTCTTTTTTATAGGACTTTCCTTTATATTTAAATCAGCATTTCTTTGTCATTAATCCGAATCGGCTGAATACCTGCTTTGAAATTATAAGCTGCTCTTTTATTTTTATTTTGTTCTTCTGTATTCAGCCTTTATTGTTGTGTCCGTCTTTTCATCTTTTTTTTCTTTATATGGATTTGACGACACACCGGCAAACTCAGACATTTCTGCAAATAATGGCTCCCGGTTCAAGCGAATTTCGGTTGCCGCCTTTTGACAATGAATTGAAAGAGTTATATGCTGCTGAGTTTGTTTTGTTTTCGGAAACAATAGATTGGCAAATTTCCATTCTTTCAGGGTTTATAAAGGCCTTTATTTATTCCGATATCTTGAAGAAAAATTCTCTGTTTGCTTATGAAAAAAGTATTTATATTTGTGGTAATTTACAGATAGATATATCTATTATTTAGATAATCTACGTAGCATGCATAAATAGCCGGATTAATATATATATATATATATATATATATATATATACAAACATATATATATATATATATATATATATATATATACAAACATTTCGACATATTCATAGAGTTGACTTCTTCAGATGACATTATGACCATCAAAGAGTAATTCTGAAGGTAGTTTTGTTGATGAAATCTCATCCGTTGTCGGATATTATTATCTTGATGACAGTATTTTTAGATGATTTTTGTCACCAATGATTTTTGTCACCAAGAAATTAAATGGAAAGAGTATTTTAGTAAACTTCTAGAAGGAGTACACGGTTACAGATGCAACGCATTAGCTGATACTACTGTGCTTTCTACAGGAAGTAGGTTTTTACAGAGTACAGTTGCTTGCCTCACGACCAACGAGTTTTGAATTCAAAGATATCGTTCAAGACTATTAGGTCAACAAAGGTTAGAGACCATTCTGACTTTTCTATTTAAAATGTATCTGAAGAGAGAAGAGATGCATTTATACATTTCATACAGAATTGAATACTGAGACCTTGGTTGGAAATCGTCAAATTCATATGGACTCTACAAAAAAAGATATCAAAGTAATTTATGACGTTCGTCTTTATAGTTACATTTCGACTCAACAACAACTAAAAAGAAACTCAAACTCTTCAGCAACTAAACTGAAAAAAACTAAGTCCAACTGATTTTTCTCACCGAGTCCGGATTTTTATAGCTATCCCTAATCCTCTCGGGGATTTGGCCGACTCAGAGCTTTTGACCAATGAGATTGTTTTCTCCCCACTCGCTTTGCCGGAGTGGGTAGCTCGACGAATGAAATATCTAAAACTCATTTTCTTTCGATTAGATTTTAAAATTCCCACAATTTTCTGGTCTCAGGGAACATCTGTTGAGAGATCTAACCTTACTTGACCTCATCAAGTAATCCTGACATTTTATTATGACTACGACCATTTCGTCAAATTTCCACCTAGTCCAAAATAATGCGTATCGTATATAAAAAAGAAAGAAAGCTATAATGAAAAAGAAGGAAAATTATATTTCTCTCCTTCCCTCAAATTGTCAGCTAACTTATCTATTCCCTGGATTTAACAAGTATATGATAGTATTAAAATAGCTAATTTTTCTATTCCCCGGATGTTGCAAGTATTAAAATATTTTTTTTTTACATAAGCTCACATCGCGAATTACAATAAAGCTCAACCAATAATACTACTAATATTAATTCCTCTCTCTCCACTGTATTAAACCAAACAAAAGAAAGTATATCCGCGGGAGATAGTGTCACAACAGGACGCCATTTGACATCTCGCGGAACTCAATATCTTTGCTTTTGAATCATTCCTAACACTTTCAAACATTTCGAAACTGTTGTCTGATCAACTCGTAATCGTTCAGCTTGCGCCTAACATGAGTCTTCGTGCCTCCAATTCTTTGTCTTATACTTTTTAGTGCGCCAGAGCGTTCTTTATATTTAACACCAAAATCATTATTTTTGAAGCGTCCAAACCAATCTCTGCATGTTGTTTCCGACAGAACATGATCACTGTAAATCTCAACAAAAATTCTGTGTGCTTCGGCTGCAGATTTCTTTTGAATAAATTAATGCAGTAAAATTCCTCGCAAATATATTTTCTTTAGAACAGAATCCGACATATTAAACGCAATGAAAAAAAAGTTGTTTACACTTCGATGACATGACATACACTGATTATCAAAGTTGTTTATAGTACTCTCGTACAGATTTTTACTATCTGAAACTGTACGCACGCAGTTCTGGGAACGCTATCTGTTGGAAAACAGCAAGAACTTGTTCAAGGTCCCAATATTAGTAACTTTTCTTGTATTTCCATGTTTTCCTTTCATATTTTCTTATCTTATATTTTCTTGTTCTTCTTATAATAATTAAAACATTATTATGAGAAAGGGCATCTTTTTTTTCCAATACCATCACTACTTCTAATACCTTAATATAATTGCTTATGTTTCTTCTATCCTCACATATTCATTCTAATGCGATTTTTAATCATCTTCTCTGAACATCGTTGTACATTTTCCAATACGATTTCCTCTGCTTCTAGTTACAATAAATATGAGAGGAAGACGAAAAGGAAGAATAAGAATAAAGAAGAATGAAAATATTTTGCTTCCAATACAACCATAACTTTTAAAGCAAATCTTTTAAAATTAGCATCTTCTTCTTCTTCTTCTTCTTCTTCTTCTTCTTCTTCTTCTTCAAGGTCCAACATCAAAAACGAACCCAAAAAGTAACGTGTGACGGAGATGAGATCTTTTATCAATCACTCGTTCACTGATTATTTGGCAACATTTCAAAAATATAAAAGTAAGAATTTAGAAATGAGGCTCGGGTCTGTTAGTTGAAAGTTCGTTTCTTTTTTATGTTAATATCAATTAATTCTACAGATCACACATAACGCCCTTGCCCACATTCGACCTTACACACACACACACACACACACACACACACACACACACACACACACACACACATATATATGTATGTATATATATATATATATATATATATATATATAATTATATTTATATATACATATGGACATCAATAAATACAGTTATACACGCAAGTACAAGTACATATAAAAATATTTTCTAGTGTTATAAAAACAGTGCTCAATGTAATATAACAGAGCTATTAAGTATATATTAAAACTGTGGGCCTCTTCCTAGCATTAGTGCACACTTTTCAAAGATAAGAAGTTCTTAGAGTCGTCCTCTTTCCAGAATTCACTATTCCCATCCATTTGTAAACATATCCAGTCTAGGGAAGGAATGCGAAGCGTAGTTTGACGGATCTCAACTCTAGGCATACCCATTATACCTTCAGAAGCGTGGAGGCAGCAGACTTCCTGGCATATCCTAGGGGCCTTGTCTTCCCCACAAAAAGAAGAACAACACTCTTACTAACGACATTACTGTGGCAGAAAAAAATATCGGCTAGATGTGCGAGGTACTTATTTCCGCCCTCTCCTGTAAAGAATGATTCCACCAGGACGAAAAACAAACTGCAACCCCGGCCTCCTCGCTCAGCTCCAATCAGTTCATGTTAAAGAGGAGATCGGACTGAACCAGACGCCTAGTCTCTTGACCTGCCTGTCCGTTCAGAGGAAAGGTCCGGGAAGAGAAACTTCCTTCCACGTACTCAACCGCAAGCCAACCGACTTTTCGCAGTTGATCTTGGACCTTGTCACCGTCACGTAACCTCTAATTTTTTTGCCGACTACGTCAATCTCAGTTTTTTGCTTGATAAAAGAACGGAAACTTCTTCGTAATACCTGACAAAGGTGATAGTACCAGTTAGGGAAATTCCGCATAGGCCCAGATCCGTCTCTAATTTGCGAAAGAAGTGCTCCAACGCAAGAACATACAGTCAGAAACACGCCTGGACGATCATGTCTCGAAAGAGACACGACTGACTGGGCAGAAGGTTTTCCCGCAGTAGGTTGCCATTGCTTTCTGCGGTAGACTGGTTGCCAGCCAAGGCTTTCCTGTTATTTAAGCCATAACTGGAAGGAAGAGCCGGATTAATACTTTTCCCAAGGGTATTTGCGCTTAAGTGAATGCAATGAATTCAACTGGAATTCGAACTCGGCACCCCGATTTCTCGTTCCGAGCCGATAGCCACTGCACCACAACGCACAAGAACATACAGTAAAGACAAAAGCGGAAAACTTTGACGATTGAAGTGAGATAATACGAAAGATTCCAATCTTACTCCTTTCACTTCTGTCACTCGAGGATGCATACAGAAGCCAGATCCAAGTTCAAAATTACGGCTCGAAAACTACAGCAGAAGAGACAGCCTTCAGAAATCGATGGTCGACTCTAAAGAATGCCTTGAAATTATCTAGATTGATCAGCAAGGCTTCATTGTCGAGGTTCAAGCCTATTAAATGAAAGTCACCCCTAATATTAATATTACTCACAACACAAGTCTGCTCGGGGCCAATCAGACTCGAGAAGTCAGCCTAAAAATGGGGGCTGAGATCTTGGCTAAAATCTTTAACTCCGTGCTTAAATCGTCAAAGATAGATAATTACCAGTCTCATCCCCACTATTTCTATTCTTGTAAAGCAATTTGATGATATTCCTGCTGAAGCATTGAGGTATTGACACCTGCTTCATCCAGTTGTCGTAAATCAGTACCAGCAAATAAACAAAGACGGGCAATGGCCTCAAGTATACTTCGTAAGGAAGACCATCTAATCCTGAAGTTCTGTCTCGGCCAAACAACGTCAGTGTTTCCCATATTTCAGACTCTGTGTTGAGTCTCTTGCAACCAGCGTCGGAGAAATTCGGCCAAATAGGTGTTAAATTGAGCAAGGTTCAGACCAGGTTTACGAAGTCGAACTGCTCCTATTAATTATTATATTTTTTCATTCAATCATTTCATTTTTCATTATAATTTTATTTTTTCATTCAGTTATTTTATTTTCTCATTCAATTATTCTTTTACTAGCAATATAGCCCGGTGTTGCTCGGGTGTAATGAAAGTTTTAAAACTAATCCATGGTTGTGGAGCTCAGACTCTTTGGTCGTTGTTGGACGTTGGCACGAAAGACTAAAAAGCAATAGTTGTTTCCAGTTAAAGCGAAAACGTAGACTGAAAGAAAAATGAATGGATATTAGTCAAATTTTAATTTCCTGGTATCGATATCAAATAAGTTTTTTTCGTCGTAAACTGAATTTTGAAGGCTAAATAAGTCCTCTGAGTAAATGGTATCATGGCTGAGACTAAGAACTACAATTATACCTATTTAGAGCTAAACCGAAGCAAAAACTAAAATAAAAGGGGTGAAAAAATACAGACATACAGGCAGATAAACAAACACACACACAAGCATCTTGCCGTTTATGTATATATATATATTATTGATTTTCTGCACTATTGTAAGAACTGCAAACTTGAAACTTCTGAATATCGTTTTTTTTTTGTCTTTGTCTATGAGTGCATCAAATTTGATTAAAAACGGACCACTCCTTCTATAACCAGATTTTTTCGCTTAATGACTTTCGATATTTATCGGAGGTATCTCGACACAAAACGTAGCTAAGAACACTCGCAGACGCTTATAGTACAACTGTGTAAATTTTCAAGAAAATCTGTTCAGTCGTTTCGGAGTCTATAGGTAACGGACACACACACACACACACAGACACACACACAGACACACACACACACAGACAAATTTCCGTTTATAAATAAGTTTAGATTTTGTCATTAACTTGTTTTTTTTGCTCATTCATGTTTCAACTGTTTGCCCAATATATACTTTTATATGATACATTTCATAGATATATATTGGTATATACACTACCGGTCATAATTATTAGGCCATCCCAGTTTAAAAGAAATACTGATGCATTTCATGCTATTTTTAGTATTTATTGCCAAGTAGAAAATTGTTAATGAAAATAAAATCTTTTTTTTTTGTTACTACAGCACAACAACATGTGCAACAAATGTACTGTTCTGGTGTCCAGTTTTTGTGCTCTCTTCCCCATGCTAGTCTCTTCTTCTTATTGGCTGGCCGAAGCAAAGGCTTTCTGGCTGCCTTGTAAAATTTTGCAAAGTGATAATAAAAGAACAATTCTATTTTCATTTAGAATTGTCACTTGGCAATAAATGCTAAACATAATATGAAAAACATTATTGTTTTAAAAAAATGGGGTGGCTTAATAACTATGGCCGGTAGTGTACATTTCAATATCGATATACCAATGAGAGTATAATAGCTTTTTTTTCCCCTGTTTAGTTTTAATCTATATAATTTATTATTATTCATCATTTTTATTGTTATCCTCTTTTTATTATTGTTATCAGTTTTTCTGTTATTACCATTATCATAGTTGTTTTTTTTATTTTTGTTAATTTGTCCTTATCTCTCGGCTTTATGTCTCCCTCTATTCATCGTTAGAAAAAAAAATTGACCTTTTCTTTTTGCTTTCCTCCACCTTCTTCCCTATTTTCCTTTACATCACAATTTTTTTTTCACTCGAATGCTGAGCAGTTGAAAAGCCAAGACGAATCCGAGTAAAAGCAATTCGCTGATTTTCGATGCATCAGTAGACAAGCCACGAAAACTGCCCTGATTTTAAATTTGATTCTTCCACTTCGCAGCGTTTTTCGAGGGTCAAGAGCCTATCGCTTGTAAGGATAGTAAACGTAGTTGTTATTGCCACTAGAACAATAAAGGTCAATGCCTCAGCCTCATCTTTGATACATCATTGTTTGCTCTTACATTCAGCCGACCTGACACAGGCAGTGGCTTCTTTAGAAGCAATGGTCTCGGTAAACTCGTCGACTAAGGCTTCAGGAGAAATGAAATAAGCTATCTAAACTTATTTATAAATGTAACTTTGTCTTAATGTGTGTGTATTTGTGTCTGTGTGTGTGTCCGTTACCTATAGACTCCGAAACGGCTGAACCGATTTTCTTGAAAATTTATTCAGTTGTACTATAAGCGTCTGCGAATGTTCTTAGCTAGGTTTTGTGTCGAGGTACCTCCGATAAATATCTACAATCGATAATCGAAAAAATCGGGTTATAGCAGGAGTGTTCCATTTTTAATCAAATTTGATACACTCATAGACAAAGACAAAAAACCGATATTCAGAAGTTTCAAGGTTGCAGTTCTTACAATAGTGCAAAAAATCGATAATATATATATATATATATATATATATATATAAAAACCAAGATATTTGTGTGTGTGTGTGTGTGTGTGTGTGTGTGTGTGTGTGTGTGTGTGTGTGTGTGTGTGTGTGTGTGTGTTTATCTGTCTGTATGTCCTGTATACAAATCCACAATTTTATCCGATTCTCACCAAACATCACAAAAATATTCTTTAGGCTGAGTCTGAGCTCCAGGACCATGGATTAGTTTTAAACCTTTCATTACACTCGAGCAACGCCGGTCTATACTGCTAGTAAACTTATATATAAACTTGAAAGTGTTTTTCTGAAATTTTTAAAAGACGTTTCAATCGATGTAGTTTTTATTTTGGGAAATTCTTCAACGATTCTAGGGATGCCATTGTCACTAACTAGTCTGTGGTTCGCATTGGTGTTTGAGCGGGCTGCGGTCATTGCTTCGCAGTGGACCGCATTCCTCACTGAAATCTGATATCATGGTTTTATTATATGAGAGATTTAAAACAAATTGTGTCTGTATCGGGAACTTTTTGTTTGACAAATCGACAGCAAGATATGTGAAATGCAGAAGTCAGTCGACAAAATTTATTTATGAGTGGCCGCCAGAAATAAAAAGTAGGCCTCTGTCAACATATCGGCGTAGAAATGGTTAGGCAATGACGTATGGATCGTCAGTATCCATTCAGGAATTCCAGAAAAGGAGCAGGAATTAGGAACTCTTTTGGGTTTCACGTTATTCAATGACGCCGAATGCAAGATAAAGTCACGAGGTAAGAAACTTTATAAACACACACACACACACACACACACACACACACACACACACACACACACACACATCTATCTAAATCTAAATCTAAAATTATAAACTTTATAAATGGAACTTTGTCTGAGTGTGTGTCCGTTACCTATAGACTCCGAAACGGCTGAACCGGTTTTCCTGAAAATTTACACAGTTCTACTATAAACGTCTGCGAGTGTTCTTAGCTACGTTTTGTGTCGAGGTACCCTCAATAAATATCCACAATCGATAATCGAAAAAATCGAGTTATAGAAGGAGTAGTTCGATTTTAATCAAATTTGATACACTTATAGACAATGACATAAGAAACAATATTCAGAAGTTTCAAGGTGGCAGTTTTTACAATAGTGCAGAAAATCAATAATATATATATATATATATATATATATATATAAACGGCAAGATGTTTGTGTGTGTGTTTGTTTATCTGCCTGTATGTCTGTATTTTTTCACCACTTTTATTTTAGTTTTTGCTTCGGGTTTGGCTCTAAATAGGTATAATTGTAGTTCTTAGTCTCAACCATGATACCATTTACTCAGAGGACTTATTTAGCCTTCAAAATTCATTTTACGAAGAAAAAACTTATTTGATATCGATACCAGGAAATCAAAATTTGACTTATATCCATTCATTTTTCTTTCGGTCTACGTTTTCGCTTTAACTGGAAAAAACTATTGCTTTTTAGTCTTTCGTGCCAACGTCCAAAGTGTCGGAGCTTCAGGACTATGGATTAGTTTTAAAACTTTCATTACACCCAGTAACTCCGGGCTATATTGTTTGTATATATATACGTTTGAAGTAATAAATAGATGGTGTGCGATTGATAAATTGGCCAAATTACGCAAAAGAAAAAGAAGAATAACACTGATATTTCCTTGAAGAAATATATTTAACAAAAAATTACAAAAAAATATCTTGAAAGTCTAAAGAGTATGTTTACTCAATAAATCACTATTGACTTTAACCATGGCCTCCAGACGACTTAATGATATCAGGCAACTCATCTGGGCGGTTATCTTGTTTAAGTTGGTGAATGCTGCCGTAATATCTGCCTTCAATTCATTGCCGTTCCATGCAACACCTTTTTTTCTTTTGGGGTCACCTTGGCCAGCTACCCAGAAAAAAGTTCCTGAAGGAAATTGAAGAGAGGAACAGTTTTTTTGGAAATCTCACCTTTGGGCTCGTTCCTGATATGTTAATTCAAAGGCCAATTAAAACACAACGTTACACAGTTATATATATATATATATATATATATATTTGGTGGGATTTGGGGACGTCAACGTCGAATATCTTGTATTTTAGAATATGTTTCCAACAATGTGTGCGGTTGTTTTTTTTTAGGTAGGCTATTTTTTTTTCCTATTTTAAAGCTCAGATTACTTTATTTTCTACCCACACGTTTTACATTTTTCATTATTCCAAGAATTGGTCAAGTGTTCGGAATCTTGTTATTTTTTCAAGAGAATTCATATCATATTTTTCTTATCTTCAGAACGTTTTGGTATTCTTACGTTTTTTATTACGCCCTGTTCACTGTGCATCTTCTTGTGTACAATTAATTCGTTACTGGATATCAAGGGAGATTTAAACATGAGTAGAAATAGTATTGAGGATAATCATCGAATAAAAGTGGGTGTATTGGGCTGGGACTTGGAAAAAAAATGTTGTGTCTGAGGCAAGAATATTGGAAGATAGAATGAAGAAATAATGACACTTGTAAGTAATTTCGACTAAAGAGTTAATGTTTTTTTTTAATTGAACTGAACCCACTAAACGATGTGCGTTGTGGTGCAGTGTATATCGACTCAGAAAGACAAATCGGGGAGCCGAGTTCGAATTCCAGTTGAATTCCTTGCATTCACTTACACACAAATACACTTAGGAAAGGTATTAATGCGTCTCTTCCCTCCCGTTATGGAATAAATATTAGGACAGAGTGAGTTCTGTAAACTTGGCTGGCAACCAGTCTACCGCAGAAAGCAATGGCAACCTACTGAGGGATAATCTGCTGCCCAGTCAGTCATGTCTCTTTAGAAACATGATCGCCCAAAGCGTGTATCAAGTATGGCACTTAACCGACTGATCCCACCAATGTTTTCTGTATTTGAATCTCAACACACTTCGAATAAGTCTCTGTTTCTGTGTCATTTTTTTCTATAAAAATATAAGTAGCACAATGCAATATATAAAAAAGAAAGATCTAAATCTATTCGATCTGGACTAAATTAAAAATGCAGCGGACGTTAGTGGCTGCAGCACAGAAACGCCCATTTCTGACAGCAACGTTTGAAAAAAAAAACACATTTTACTCATATTCAAATATCTTTTTTTCGTACACTGGTTGATCCGAAGACGTGTTGGCATCGCCAATGACGCATTCCAAAAGCTGAGTAAAGTTTGACAGGAAAACTTCGTTGGAAACAAAGAAACAAGTACAAGATTTTTATGTGATGTCTATTCTTCAGTATGTTTGCTGGACTGTCTGATAAAAGATGAAGAAAAGACTTGAAGCAACTGAAATGTGGTTCAAGAGAAGGATGCTGACGATAACATGAATCGAACATGTTAACAACGACTGGACTAGAAATGAAAAAGGAACTTATACTTAACATCATGAAAAGACAGCTGCAGCTTCTGGGACCTGTAATGAAGAAGGAGGGTTTAGCGATTATGACACTCACCGGACGGTAGAAAGGAAAGAGACAGGGGAAAGCAAAGCATGAGATTTTTATTGGGTTTGAGCAAATGGTTGGTTGTTTTGTTTTTATGGCAAATCAACTTCGGCTAGTCATTTAATGCCAACTAAACTTTATTTATTACTGGTAATACCATTTTTCTTTTAACAATTTATTGTTGTCTATATAAGTTTTGCGTCTAGTAATACATTTTTCTTTTCGAGTATCAAGATTCATTGGGTTTATTTTTAAGGGCAGGATTCCCAAGTCCTACCCTTGTAATTTGACCCATTAATACCTATCCCAAGGGTACCAGTGATTCAGTGAATGCAGCGTATTCAACTGGAATTCGAACTCGGCTAACCGATTTCTCTTTCGGAGCCGATATCCACTGCACCACAACGCACATCTGTCACTATACGCGTACAGAACCTGTTATTCCCAAGCGGTCACCCATCTAAGTACTGACCAGGCTCAACGTTGCTTAACTTCGGTAATCGAGCGAGAACCGGTGTATTCAACGTGATAGGCCGTAAGCCTTGAGCAAATGGATGACAGAGCAGGGTTTGGGAGGAGTAACAAGAGAAAGGGTTACAAAGGATAGGGAGATAAAGAAGGTTTTGATCGCCTACGTTCTGAATGGACAAGCCACAGAGAAGTAGAAGAAAGTTCATCTTCCTTTTGAGCTTAAGAACTCATACTGCAAGCGTAGCTAAATAGGTTAACACTCTTTTATTATTTAAACTTTAAATTTTTGATTCCAACCATCCCTTTGTTCTGCCCTATCAACATAATTATTGATCATCGTTATTGTCATTGACATGCCACGATAGTAGATGTAGACGGGAATAGGTCAGTGAGTACATTGAGCTACCCATACATTTCCCAGCTGCGAGAGGAAAATCTGTTTTGCGTCTGCATAGATGCTAGTCAAAACACACACATATATGGCCACCAAAATGAATGCTTTGTAATTAGTGGACGCTTGAAGATATGTACGAACAAAAAAATAGATTCATGAATAGAAATTACAATGTAATATATTTTTTCGTATTTTTATAAGTATTTCTGATTTTTTCCCATTTCACGTTTTCGTTTTTTTTTTTTTTTTCCCCCTTTAAACGTTCCATTTCTCTTGGACGATTTTTTAAAGAATTTGAGTCTCTTTCTCTCTATCCACTTTTTTTTCTTCTCCCTCTGTTCTGACACTGTTTTTTTTTTATTTCTTCATTAATTTCTACTATTTCCTTTCGTTTTTTTTTTATTTTACTGCCAAATTAATCCCTCTTTTCCCCTAAATCTATCCTACACTTCTATCTTCTTATCGGGTTTGGCATACGGATCGTTTCCCCTTTTTCTTTGCTATCCATTATTTTCTGCAACGAGAAGTTATAATTATTTACACTATTTACATTCTGATTATTGTCCTCATTTCTTGTTGTTGTTATCGGTCGTTGTGGTTTCCGGCTTTCATCGGATGTATATCGATTTTTGTAACCTACAGGGAATTCCGAAGTGAACCCTTTATTTAATCTACGGGTGTAGTGTGTTCTCATTCCATTGCCAATGTCTAGGGTTATTAGCTAGCTCTTATTTTTAGTACTGCTCCTTTATTGTTCAAAATGTTTCCACTGAGTCTAAGTACACAGTGCCTAGCCCAGGGATTGAACTCGTAATTAGATTTTTTCGCCTATCTTCTGTGTTTATTTTTTTAAGTTTCAATTTTTTATTTTTCAGAATTTCTTTTCCCTCATCTTTTTTTTCCTTTCACTTAAATCATCGCTTTTCTTTCCGTCCCTATCTGTATGGTTTTCGGCAATGACTACCTTTTTCATACATTCTTCATTTAGACATTCTTATCTTTTCCTCTTTCTTTCTTTCTTTCTTTCTTTTTTCTCTTTATATATTACTACCTCTTCTACTCTAAATTTCTTATTCTTCGTCTCCCTGCTTGTATCCAACTTCTTTCTCTAAAATATATTTCCTTTCTGTCGCATCATCAATTCACACACTCTCCATGGTTATCTACGCATTTTTCTAATACCACATTTAAATCTATCTATCTATCTATATATATATATATATATATATATATATATATATATATATATATATATCTGTCAGCGTCTTTCTTTCTATCTATATATCTAAGTAGCTTAGGTTCTTTCTTATTTTCTTTTTCTATCTATCTATCTATCTATCTATCTATCTATCTATCTATCTATCTATCTATCTATCACAGGAAGAATCCCTTCATTTCTTTTTTATCTATAAACTTTCAACCTCTTCCCCTTTCTTCGCACCCTTTTTCCGTTTTGTATTTCTCAATATTTCTAGAAGCTCCAGTTATTTTTTCATTCTCTATCTCATCTCTTCTCTTTCATTTTACTTATTTTACTGTTCAATGACCCCCTTCCTCTGATTGCTTTTTTCCTATTTCTTTTTCAATTTCTTGTTTTTCCATTCCCTGCCTCTCTCCGTAGCCGAATGAGAAAGCGAAACAGCACTTAATCTGAACACAATGACAGGTACGAGTGCACAGGTAAGTAAAGCCATTTGTTCCTGGAATTTACTTTCAAACTGAGATTAAAAAAACAAAATTAAGAAAAAACAATGCATAAAACAGAAGACGAATAAATGGCAAAATAGGACGAAAATCGATGTTCATCGTGCGCTGATTGCATGGCGATTATTAGACCGACCAAGTCGTTTAACAAATAATTTTCCATGTCGATTTAAGCTTCATTCTGTCGATTTATATCGTTTATATCATTTGTATATATAATTTCTATCTATCTATCTATCTATCTATCTATCTATCTGAGAAGTGACAGAGAACAGAGACATAAAAATACAAAGAAAGAGAGAGAGAGAGAGAGAGAGAGAGAGAGAGAGAGAGAGAGTCGGTGAGCAAAAAAAGCCAACCCTTGAGTTTATATCAATTGTTCTGTTTATATATGTTTGTTATCTATCTATCTATCTATCTATCTATCTATCTATCTATCTATCTATCTATCTATCTATCTATCTCAGTCTCTTCAGATCTATCTATCTATCTATCTATCTATCTATCTATCTATCTTCATACTTTATCTATCTATCTATCTATCTATCTATCTATCTATGAAGTGACAGAGAACAGAGACATAAAAATACAAAGAAAGAGAGAGAGAGAGAGAGAGAGAGAGAGAGAGGGGGGGGGGTCGGTGAGCAAAAAAAGCCAACCCTTGAGTTTATATCTATTGTTCTGTTTATATATGTTTGTTATCTATCTATCTATCTATCTATCTATCTATCTATCTATCTATCTATCTATCTATCTTCATCTTTATCTATCTATCTATCTATCTATCTATCTATCTATCTATCTATCTATCTCAGTCTCTTCAGATCTATCTATCTATCTATCTATCTATCTATCTATCTATCTATCTTCATACTTTATCTATCTATCTATCTATCTATCTATCTATCTATCTATCTATCTCAGTCTCTTCAGATCTATCTATCTATCTATCTATCTATCTATCTATCTATCTTCATACTTTATCTATCTATCTATCTATCTATCTATCTATCTATCTGAGAAGTGACAGAGAACAGAGACATAAAAATACAAAGAAAGAAAGAAAGAGAGAGAGAGAGAGAGAGAGAGAGTCTGGTGAGCAAAAAAAGCCAACCCTTGAGTTTATATCTATTGTTCTGTTTATCTATCTATCTATCTATCTATCTATCTATCTATCTATCTATCTATCTATCTCTCAGTCTCTTCAGATCTATCTATCTATCTATCTATCTATCTATCTATCTGAGAAGTGACAGAGAACAGAGACATAAAAATACAAAAAAAGAGAGAGAGAGAGAGAGAGAGAGGGTCGGTGAGCAAAAAAAGCCAACCCTTGAGTTTGTATCTATTGTTCTGTTTATATATGTTTGTTATCTATCTATCTATCTATCTATCTATCTATCTATCTATCTATCTATCTATCTATATATCTATCTATCTATCTTCATACTTTATCTATCTATCAATCTATCTATCTATCTATCTATCTATCTATCTATCTATCTATCTATCTATCTATCTAGTCTCTTCAGATCTATCTATCTATCTATCTATCTATCTATCTTCATACTTTATCTATCTATCTATCTATCTATCTATCTATCTATCTATCTGAGAAGTGACAGAGAACAGAGACATAAAAATACAAAGAAAGAAAGAAAGAGAGAGAGAGAGAGAGAGAGAGAGAGAGAGAGAGAGTCGGTGAGCAAAAAAAGCAAACCCTTGAGTTTATATCTATTGTTCTGTTTATATATGTTTGTTATCTATCTATCTATCTATCTATCTATCTATCTATCTATCTATCTATCTATCTATCTATCTCAGTCTCTTCAGATCTATCTATCTATCTATCTATCTATCTATCTATCTTCATACTTTATCTATCTATCTATCTATGTATCTATCTATGTATCTATCTATCTATCTATCTATCTGAGAAGTGACAGAGAACAGAGACATAAAAATACAAAGAAAGAGAGAGAGAGAGAGAGAGAGAGAGAGGTGGGGGTCAGTGAGCAAAAAAAAGCAACCAGTGAGTTTATATCTATTATTTATGTATTTATATATATTTATTTATCTATCTATCTATCTATCTATCTATCTATCTATCTATCTATCTAAGGAGTGACAGACAACAGAGACATGAAAATACAAAGAAAGAGAGAGAGAGAGAAAGAGAGAGAGAGAGTTAAAGGCACCAATTGCTCGCTTCTCCCTCCAGCTCTGCGTTAAACAGATTGGGTTTATATAACCTTGGTTGGCAACCAGTCTACTACTGAAACTAGTCTTCTGCTCAGTCATGTATGATCACTCAAGAGCGTATCACAGATGACACTTAACTGACTGATTCTTTAATTCTCTAGCATACCCCTATATTTTAACATCGAGCATGAAACAAAATGACGCAATAAGATTTGAGTTTGGAATTTTTTTATTCTTTCTTCATAAGTAGTTTTATTTATTTTAATTTTCGAATTATTTCAGAAAGAATATTCATTTTGATTTGCATTATCAAATTTGTCTATCTTCAGTTTCGTGTATTGTTTTAATCCTTTCACTCCAAGCAAGGCGGTTACCGCCACTGATGCGCAGAGGGCTACATAAGAGTAAAAGTTTAGACATAAGGAGACCAGTTACAGGGGTTGTTAGAGAAAGGGCAAGAGAAGGATGGGAACACAGGTGGGAAGACAGTTGCGAGGGTAGAGAGAACGAAAAAGATATACAGGGTAATGTAGAAAGAACTCGAGTCTGGTTACACAAGTAAATTCTTGTGGCGGGGCATTCAATATTCATTCCAGTAAACAAAGGATGAAACGTTTTGCTCCAAACAACAAGTATCAAGATTCTAGTTCGAATTATTTGTGAAATCAGTCAGTTAAGTGCCATACGTGATACACGCTTGGGCGATCATGTCTCGAAAGAGACATGACTGACTGAGCAGAAGATTATCCCGCAGTAGGTTGCCATTGCTTTCTGCGGTAGACTAGTTGCCGACCAAGGCTATAGAACCCAATCTGTCCTGCTATTTAACCCATAACTATAAGGAAGAGACGGATTAATGTCTTTCCCAAGGGTATTTTCGCGTAAGTGAATACAATGGATTCAACTGGAATTCGAACTCGGCTCCCCGATTTCTCGTTCCGAGCCGATATCTACTGTACCACAACGCACATAAGTATCTTAATTGATTTTCGCGACATTTTACTGGTAATGGTGAGAATAGCCTTTTCATACACGAAACATATGTTATGCATTGATCGAGAAGTGAATCACCTCGACGTAGTCTAATAGTTAGCAAGCTTGTCTGGCTAAGACGAATGAGACATGAATAGTTAGTTTGAGACTCCCTAGTTGCGCGTTATTTCGTCCTTCTGCCACATCGAAGCTATCGTTGATCAAAAATTTAGAGTTGTTCTCAGTTGAAATTTATAAAGGATTTTAAAATATTTTTTCAGGAAATTAGACTTCCGCTGATTGTCATTAATATTTCTAGTATTGATAGAGGTTTCTGTTAATATCTTTTGTTTAATGTTTTGTGGGATGTCAACATTTCGATTATATCATAATTGCTATTCTACTCAAACGCGACGTTTTGGAATTTTGGAAAGGATGGAAACGAAAAGGAAATTAATACTGAGCATCAGGAAGAGACAGCTAAAGTTCCTGGGACGTGCAATGAGGAAGGAGGGCTTGGAGAAACTGATACTAAAAGGCCAGATAGAGGGAATGAGAGACAAGGAAAAACCGTGTAACATACTTGACTGGCCTGAGCAGGTGGATAACAGAACGGGGGTTGCGTGGTGTAACAGGAGAAATCGTGCTAAGCGCCTCAGGGAAAAAGGAGACGTGGAGATCGCCTATGTCCTGAAAGGACAAGGCACATAAAAGAAGAAGACTTTAATGTGATTCCAAATTTCGTGGCTACCGTTGTTGGAAAGATTTGAGTAACGTGTTTTTATTATTACTGAGTAAAATTCTTTGTTTATGATTGTGCAGCGCCAGCAGAGAAGAGCTGAGAAAAAATGGTTGTATAGATGATAGTTTAGACATTTCTGAACATGTTTGACGCTATGTAACACATCAATATTAGAGCCTAAATCTGGCGAATGTTGCCTCAAGAAATAGCGATTCTCAGTTACAGGTAAGAATTTATTAACTTATATCATAGAATGAAAGCACAGATTCGTAATTTTTTCTTTCGCTTCTTATTTATTTTAATATGGTTTCTGCTTTGACGTGCTTTTTTTCCGCATGATTTTTCTCGTGTCTGTTTTGTTTTTATGGCAAATCAACATCGGAGGGGTCATTTATTGCCAACTAAACTTTATTTATTTATTGCTGGTAACACCTTTTTCTTTCAACAATTTATTGTTTTTTATATAAGTTTTGTGTTTAGTAATACATTTTTCTTTTCGAGTATCAAGATTCATTGGGATTTGTTTTTTTTTTAAGGGCAGGGTCTCCAAGTCCTACCCTTGTTGTTTAACCCATAACTAGAGGGAAGCGACGGATTAATACCTTTCCCAAGTGCTTAAGTGAATGCAGGGTATTCAACTGGAATTCGAGCTCGGCTAACCGATTTCTCTTTCGGAGCCGATATCCACTGCACCACAACTCACATCCGTCACTATACGCTTACAGCACCTGGTATTCCCAAGCGGTCACCCATCTAAGTACTGACCAGGCTCAACGTTGCTCAACTTCGGTAATCGAGCGAGAACCGGTGTATTCAACGTTAGCCCTCTCGTGCTTGTAAACTGGCATCTAGGTACCAATCTTTTACTGTCAAAATAGTTTAATGTAATCTTTTCTTTTCTTGTACTTCCCGTTTGTGGAACTCTCTAACATTTGCTTGTTTCCCTAATATTTAAAATCTCGAAAAGGTTCAAATGCAACGTCAGTTGCTATCTTCTATCTACTTGATTCCTATCCATCTTCGACATCACCTGTACCTTGTTTTTTCTCTCTCACTGTAACCCCCTGAGAAGCAGTAGTGGTCATGCCTTGCTTGGGGTGAAATTATTATAAAAATATTAATTACAAAACACCAGAGAACCTTATGGTATATGCTTACTGAAGAAGGTTGTTGTATGAGCAGTATGAATAAAAGAAGTGCCGTTTATGGCGATATGGTTAACAATTGACTTGAAGATTCTAAGATTACGGAAAAGCGTAAACTCGGGTATCTGTTGAACAAAGTAGCAGATTTTGGGAAGTAGCTTGCCAAGATGAATTTCCTTCTTATTAATGGGATATGAATTGAATTAGGATGGTTCGTCCCAGTGTATGCAGCCGCGATGATTAGAGTTGGATTGTACCTCGTCAGAACATTTTCCATGCAAATAGCGCTAGATTAGGACATCCTATGAAAAAGGGTTATATAGAAGAAAATAAATCATCAATAGTCCGTGTAGACCCTTTTGGAATCTATCAAGACTGGTAAGTGAGAGCTAGGCACTTCCAGTTTGGATATGGCAACAGTACTTCATTTTCGGTCAAATTTGGTTCTTGTAAATATGAGCCTTGTAGTGATGTGCGTTGTGGTACAGTGGATATCGGCTCGGAACGAGAAGCCGGGGAGCCGAGTTCGAATTCCAGTTGAATCCATTGTATTCACTTACGCGCAAATACCCTTGGGAAAGGTATTAATCCGTCTCTTCCTTCCAGTGGAGTGGGTTAAATAGGACATAGCCTTGGTCGGCAACTAGTCTACCGCAGAAAGCAATGGCAACCTACTGCGGGATAATCTTCTGCTCAGTCAGTCATGTCTCTTTCGAGACATGATCGCCCAAGCGTGTATCACGTATGGCACTTAACTGACTGACTGAAATATGAGCCAAATAACAAATCTCATTGTCTGAATCCTGATGAATAGAGCGTGAAGCAGAATCAGGCCGGAGATAGGACAATACCAGGGCGGTTTCATCAAGGACAATGGAATAAGGAATGCAATATTTAAGCTTAGAGTGGTATCAGAAAGAGCGATACAAATGAAAAATCACGTTTACCTGTTTTGTAGACTATGCCAAGGCGTTCGACAAAGTACGCCACAAAGAATTGATAGAAATGCCCTGCAACCTCGACATATTTAGGAAAGACATTAGAGTAAAACCGCCTGCATACGGACAGGTAACGAATTCAGTAGATGTACAAAGATAGAAATGATCGTAAGACAAGGATATTTTTTTTAACACCGGGTCTATTCTACTTATACAGCGAGACTATACTGAGGACCCTAGAAGTTATTTTAGGATTCTGCATTGGCGGTCACAATCTGAACAACATAAGATGCGCAGGTGATACAGTGCTGATAGCCGACACGGAGAGAAAACTACAAGACCTCTTACAGAAGGTAGATGGAGAAAGTTGAAAAAAAATGACTGAAAACAATGTATGGTCGTCAGCAAACAGTGGAGCTTAAAAGTCCAATTACAGGTTGCGGATATTTAAATTAAACAGGTACAAAAATTTAAATACCTGGGAAGTGTTTTAACAGAAGACGGAAAGTGCGACACGGAGATCCGAAAGCGAATTACCATGGCGGAGGACGCATTCCATCTTTGAAGGGCCTGGGCAGGTGGATGGCAGAGCGGGGTTTGGGTGAGGTAACAAGAGAAAGAGTACTAAGAGTCACCAGGGATAAGAAGCTGATCGATTACGTCCTGAAGGGACATGGCACATAGAAGAAGAAGAAACGTCGGACGTGGGAGGAGCTAGAGCGGTAACAGAATATTTTCGATCGATCACATTTAACGTATATATGAGTTCCACTTAAGATTGTTGTCAACAATGGGCGTTTGAGATACAGGGTCTCCTTTAAAGAACACCCGTTTTTATTATGAATCATTCTCTTTCTCTTATCTTCTCTTTTTTCTCATTTTTCTCTCACGACATTTTCCATTTTCTCTTCTTCATTCACTTCAACTCTTTCCCTCTGCTCTTTCTCTTCTTCCAAATAAATCATCTTTCCCACTTTCTCTCTACCTCTCTTTTTCTATGGGTGAGCGTTGTGGTGCAGTGGATATCGGCTCGGAACGAGAAATTGGAGACCCGTGATTGAACTCCATTTACATTTGTTGCGTTCATTTACGTGCAGGTACACTTGAAAAAGTATTAATTAGGCTAGTCTCCCTCCAGCTATGGGTTAAATAGCAGGATAGATTAGATTCTTGGTTGGCAATCAGTCTACTGCAGAAAGTAATGGCAACCTATTGCAGAAAAATCTTCTGCCCAGTCAGTCAAGTCTCTTTTCATGTCTTTCGAGACATGATCGACCAGGCGTGTATTACGTATGGCACTTAACTAAATGAATTTCTTCTACATCTTTCTTGTTATAGGCAAAAATTCACGATCATCTCGACGATGACCGAACTTTTTTAGTTAGGTTTTTTAAGTTATTGAATGTTACAGGACAGTTCCCACCCGCAACTGAGCTGGGTCGGAGGCGAGATCAGCTCTGGTCACTCAGATTTTCAGAATTGCACTTATATGGTGGGTGTCCTCTTGTGGCCGGGGATGACTACTTTGCACTTATATGGTGAGTGTCCTCTTGTGGCCGGGGATGACTAATTTGCACTTATATGGTGGGTGTCCGCTTGTGGCCGGGGAGGACTACTTTGCACTTATATGGTGGGTGTCCGCTTGTGGCCGGGGAGGACTACTTTGCACTTATATGGTGGGTGTCCTCTTGTGGCCGGGGATGACTACTTTGCACTTATATGGTGGGTGTCCTCTTGTGGCCGGGGATGACTACTTTGCACTTATATGGTGGGTGTCCGGGCTTGTGGCCGGGGAGGACTACTTTGCATATATGGTGGGTGTCCGCTTGTGGCCGGGGATGGACTACTTTGCACTTATATGGTGGGTGTCCGCTTGTGGCCGGGGATGACTACTTTGCACTTATATGGTGGGTGTCCTCTTGTGGCCGGGGATGACTACTTTGCACTTATATGGTGGGTGTCCGCTTGTGGCCGGGGATGACTACTTTGCACTTATATGGTGGGTGTCCGCTTGTGGCCGGGGATGACTACTTTGCACTTATATGGTGGGTGTCCTCTTGTGGCCGGGGATGACTACTTTGCACTTATATGGTGGGTGTCCTCTTGTGGCCGGGGATGACTACTTTGCACTTATATGGTGGGTGTCCGCTTGTGGCCGGGGATGACTACTTTGCACTTATATGGTGGGTGTCCGCTTGTGGCCGGGGATGACTACTTTGCACTTATATGGTGGGTGTCCTCTTGTGGCCGGGGATGACTACTTTGCACTTACATGGTGGGTGTCCTCTTGTGGCCGGGGTGGATGACTACTTTGCACTTACATGGTGGGTGTCCGCTTGTGGCCGGGGATGACTACTTTGCACTTACATGGTGGGTGTCCTCTTGTGGCCGGGGATGACTACTTTGCACTTATATGGTGGGTGTCCTCTTGTGGCCGGGGATGACTACTTTGCACTTATATGGTGGGTGTCCGCTTGTGGCCGGGGATGACTACTTTGCACTTATATGGTGGGTGTCCGCTTGTGGCCGGGGATGACTACTTTGCACTTATATGGTGGGTGTCCTCTTGTGGCCGGGGATGACTACTTTGCACTTATATGGTGGGTGTCCTCTTGTGGCCGGGGATGACTACTTTGCACTTATATGGTGGGTGTCCTCTTGTGGCCGGGGATGACTACTTTGCACTTATATGGTGGGTGTCCGCTTGTGGCCGGGGATGACTACTTTGCACTTATATGGTGGGTGTCCTCTTGTGGCCGGGGATGACTACTTTGCACTTATATGGTGGGTGTCCGCTTGTGGCCGGGGAGGACTACTTTGCACTTATATGGTGGGTGTCCTCTTGTGGCCGTGGATGACTACTTTGACTTTGATATAAAGATTTTTATGGATTACGATTCTCTTGTTGGTGTCGTCTAAGATGACTTAAAATTTTTATCTCGCACTTCCCGCTTGTGGAACTCACTCCCGTATTCTTGCTTTCCTGACGGCTACAACCTCCAGAAATTTAAATGCAAAGTCAATACTCATCTACTAACCACTGGACTCTAGCTCTCTCCCCTCCCCTGTATAACCTTCACTTTCTCTCCGCCTATGTATCTGTCATTGCACCTGCTTTCTCAGATTTCTATTGTTCCTTTCTAACAAGCTTGTACTCCTCACTCTTTTCTAATTAATCTTTTTACATTTATGTAACCCCTTGCACATCAGTGGCGTTTCTGCCTTGCTCGGGGTGAAATGATTAAAAAAAAAAAATTAGTCCTGGTATTGATTTACACTTGAGCACACAGATAGTATATGTCAATTTACTGGATACCACTGGTCTATCCTCATTTTGATATAAAATGGCACTTACATTCTTACACAGCTTCCCACAAACATTGCAAGAAGAGTCATCCTGAATGTTATACGTAATCATATAAAGTCCCGTATTTTCAGGAGATCTCATATAACTGGACAAACCTGTCTTTGACAAAAAGATTCGGCTGAAAATTTCACATGTCAACTCTTCTTTGGACCCTCTTGCTTGGATTGGTGCACTCATATATAACGTTGTATTATCTGTATAAACTGCGTCTAGAGATTATATGCAAGTTATGAATTTGTATAGAGTTGCGTCTTTAATGTTAAAAGTCCTAATATGATGTTGTTTAGATTCTACTCAATATTATTAACTGATAGTGATAGAAAAAAACTATTGTTTTTGGTTGGAAAAAATTTACTAAGTTAACAAAACAAGCTTATTTCACTGTCAGTAGTTTATTTGCAACTATTTATTTTGATACTTTTACATTATTATACCTTGTAAAACTGATGTAAAAAATAATACGAAATGATTTTAAAACAAATCTTTTACGAACGATTATACTAAATTCTAGTTCTTGCAAATAATCTCTTGACACTGCAAATTGCTATAATTACTGAAAAAATAGTAAATATCAATCTGAAATTGAAAATTACTTTCATGCTTACTTGCTACACATCATAGTACAAATTATTTAATTAGATAACACATGTCTATGAATTTTGCATAAAATATTTGACAATAACTCTTTTGCATATAATCTCTAGACGCAGTTTAGATAATCACTAAATATTAGAGTACTACTTCATGAAACAAGAAATCTTATAACCTTTATCAAGACATATACAATATTGTATCATTTAAAAAAATAAATTTAAACTCAAGGAGAGTTATGTAAAACAGAAAATTCACTGACCACCATCGTTTTATTTTTACTTTTTTAGCTTTGAAAAGTTTTAATCATCTTTGGTATATCAACTGATATTTGTCATTCAATTCCACGGCAAAGTCATAGCCTTCAGTTTGGTTAATAAGAAAAAAGCACAAAACAATACATTTAGGTCAAAATTCATGTTTTCATTATAAAATAACAAGGCCAGTGGACTAAAAGGTGGCAGAAAAATCACCCAGGTGTTAATTGTTCTTGACTTTATAGAATCCCTTCTTTCGTTTTTATGTCTTAATTACAGGTGAGGCAGCGCGCGTGTTAAATAGAAAGAAAGAAACAATGAAAGGCAAAATGCGTATGGCCGAAACAAGAAAAAATATGTCATTCAAATCTCGACCAACAAAAGACTTAAAACATTGTAAAACAGAATAAACAACAAAAGAGTACACGTTTCACTACGAAAAATTAGCAAGTTTTTTTTTTTAGTTTCCTTATTGCGCACCACCTGTTAGCTACCATTTTACATTTAGGACCTTCTCTACACCTCCTCAACTCTGGGTTTTTCAAATCTCTCTCTCTCAAGTATCACAAGCAGGTGATCAAAACTATTTCAACTCGAATAGACACATACTGCCCCGTTGGCAATGCCTAGAATAAGCAATTGCATCACATGAAAGGGTTAAGCGTCCCTTCTCCAGATATACATACAAACCAGGCAAATTGATTGATTCATTCGTTTTACGGTATGTCGACACTTGCATGGCTATTTAAAACATGAAAATACTTTTAAACAGTAATAATTTTTTTTAGATAATAACTATTTAGTAATACAAGTCTTACTAATTAACCTATAAGCGTGTTTGAAAAGAAATGGATTCATACCTTTCCAAGGGTATTAGCGCGTTAGTGAATATGACGAACCCGTCTGCAATTCGAACTCGTTTCTTCGATTTCCATTTTCTAGCCGTTATCAATTACACAACACATACTTAACTCACAGCTGGGGAGGAAGAGGTGGATCCATATCCATTTGCATGTAAGTGAATATAACGAAACAGACTGGAAATGGCTCTCCGGCTAACAATTCTAAGCCAATATCGATTATACTGCCACTGAAATTTCTAAGTGGTCACGCATCTCGGTAGTGACCGGACTCGACGTTGCTTAACCGGTGATTGAACGCGATATGGCTGAATAATATAGCTAAGATATTGAACTGAAAGAAAAATCCATAGCTTTTTAAAGTGAATTTCAAAGAAAATATTTTGATATTTGTTGCATATATTAATTCGACACAAGTGCCATTTTGTCCCAACTGAACTGTGGACAACTAGAGAATGTTAAACAGGAGATGAACAGACTGAATATCAGCATCCTAGGAATATGTGAAACAAGATGGCCTAATAACGGAGATTTCAGTAGCGACACCCACAGGATAATATATGCAGGAGGAAAAAAACACGAAAAAGGGGTCGCTTTAATACTAAACAAACAAGTTAAGAGATGTGTACTTGGATACTGGCAACTGTCAGAGAGAGTCCTCTTGGTTAAACTGCGGGGAAGGCCCCTCAATATAGCTATTATAGTAGTCTATGCGCCAACAACTCAAAGCTCAGAGGACGAAATAGAATCATTCTATTCAATACTGGACAGTGCTAAGGCTCAGTGCAAAAGCCAAGAAGTCAGGATAATAATGGGGGACTTAAATGCAAAGGTAGGTAAAGATAGAGAAGGAGACAAGAACGGCAACTTCGGTCTAGGAGAGCGCAACGAAAGAGGAGAAAAATGGATCCAATGGTGCTCAGCCAATGACCAGGTCATTACTAACACCTGGTTCCAAGAACATCCACGACGTTTATGGACATGGAGAAGCCCAGGAGGGGACACGAAGAACCAAATAGATTATATAACAATAAACAAGAGATTCAGGAACGCAGTAGTCCAATGCAAAACGTACCCAGGTGCTGACTGCGGAAGTGACCACGTCCCAGTCATCTGCAAACTAAAAGTGAAACTCCGAAGACTGAAGAAACCCAGCATAACACCAAGACTGCAATACGACACACTAGAGGATGATCTCACCCTGCAGAAAGAATATAATAACAGCGTAAAAAATAAATATGAAGAACAAATTGGAAAAGGATACTCAAAATGGGAGTCACTAAAAGAAGCAATGGTGACCTCAGCGAACAACATAGCCCCAAAGGAAATCAGACGCAGAAGAAAAAATGAGTGGATGACCGAAGAGATCCTCCACATGATGCAAAGGAGACAAAAAATAACGCCAAGACACGGAGCAGAGTACAAAAAACTTCACAGGGAGATAAGGAACAAATGCAGACAAGCCAAAGAGGAATGGCTCAACAACAAATGTGCAGAAGTAGAGAGACTGAGCAGGAACAACAAAGCAGAAATGCATAAAGAGATAAGAGAACTGACAGGACAAAAAACCTGTTCCTCAACAGGATGCATAAAATCCAAGGAAGGGACAATCATAGTAGAGAAAGAGGAAATACTCCAGCGATGGGAAGAATACATAAAGGATCTCTTTGGCGACAAGAGAGAACAACCGAGAATACACAAGGAGATGGATGGACCGGAAATACTAAAATCCGAAGTGGAAGCTGCAATGGCCAAAATGAACAGAAACAAAGCACCTGGCCCAGATGGCATAGTGATAGAGCTGCTGACAGCCTTAGAAGAATATGGCATAGAAAAGATTACCGACATAATAAACGAAATTTATAGCAGCGGAATAATACCAGACGACCTATGCAAGTCGATATTTATAGCACTGCCGAAGAAACCAGGTGCAAACGAGTGTGAACTACACAGAACTATCAGCTTAATGAGTCACATCACAAAACTGATTGTCAGAATCCTGATGAATAGAGCGAGAAGCAGAATCAGGCCAGAGATAGGGCAGGAACAGTGCGGGTTCGTCAAAGACACTGGAACAAGGAACGCCATATTCATGATTAGGATGCTCTCTGAAAGGGCATTACAAATGAAGAAAGACTTGTACCTATGCTTCATTGATTACGCGAAAGCATTCGACAAAATACGACACAAAGAATTGATGGAAATGCTAGGCAACCTCGACATTTTCGGCAAAGATATAAGAATAATCAAGAATCTCTACTGGCAGCAAACGGCCTGCATACGGACAGGTAACGACCTCAGTAGATACACAAAGATAGAAAAAGGCGTAAGACAAGGATGTGTCTTTTCACCGGATTTGTTCAACCTATACAGCGAGAATATTTTGAGGACTCTAGATGACACACCAGGATTTATTATTGGAGGCCACAACCTGAACAACATAAGATACGCGGACGATACAGTACTGATTGCGGACACGGAAAGGAAACTGCAAGATCTCATACAGAAAGTAGCAGTGGAGAGTGACAAGAAAGGACTACAAATAAACTTTAAGAAAACTGAGTGCATGGTCATCAGCAAAAGATACAACCCAAAATGCCAAATAGAGGTGGGGGATAACAGAATCAAACAAGTCCAAGAATTTAAGTACCTAGGAAGTGTTCTAACAGGAGATGGAAAGTGCGACACGGAGATCCATGGCAAAGGACGCGTTCCAGAAGATGAGCAAAATACTAACACACAGGAAGATCTCAATAGAAACGAAGAAAAGAGTGCTAGACTGCTACGTGATGTCAGTTCTTCAGTACGGCTGTGAATGCTGGACAATATCATCGAAAATGAGGACAAAACTGGAAGCGGCCGAAATGTGGTTCTACAGAAGGATGCTACGGATATCGTGGACTGAGCATACAAGCAACGACGAAGTGTTAGAAAGAATGGCAACAAAAAGGAAATTGATGCTGAGCATCAGGAAGAGACAACTGAAGTTCCTGGGACACGCAATGAGGAAGGAGAGCCTGGAGAACCTGATACTGACTGGACAGATAGAAGGAAGGAGAGACAGAGGAAGGCAGCGGATAACATATCTGCAGAGTCTGATCAGGTGGATGACGGAACGGGGGTTGCCAGGAGCAACAGTAGCAAACATACTAAGAGCCACAAGGGATAGAGAGACGTGGAGATCCATGATCGCCTACGTCCTGAAGGGACAGGGCACATAGAAGAAGAAGAAGTTTCGCCATCTTTAACACAACTTTATGATTCTATCCTCTCATAATTTAGCCTCATTTTCGTTGATGAACTCGTTTAAATATTTCTTTCAAACTGCCAGAGAATTTAATTTTTTTTCTATTAATCACATTTTGTAAGATCAAAAAGTGATAATCCGAATGTTCAATGTCAGGTGAGTAAGTCAGGTGGGACATGCCAGTAAAACAGTACCATTATCTATTGAGTCTGCCTTTAATCGCTCCAGCTGAGAATAGAACACTTGAATTAAACGTCTGATTTTGCTGAAGGAACATTCTAATGCACACTGCATTTCCATTTGCACCAGTGACACACCATCAGCCACGTAGTGTGAAATCCGGCTTGTTAAATGGCTAGCGTTGATTTATTTTGTTTCTATCAGGAACTATTTAACTACAGATTGTTGTAAACAATCCGTTTATCATCACCTATGTTCGTTCTGACATTTTTATGCTTTTGAGTAGGGTGTGAAGTAAATTCTTAATTGTTATTGTTCCCAAGTCCATCCTGAGCAGTGTCGCTAGCACATGTTAGGATCCCATCTATCGGCTAATAGTGAAACTCAGACAAAAAAGCACTATAAAAGAATAAAAATACATTTTTATAGTAAAATATTAGCATTTTATATAGTAAGATTACCAACAACACATATTTATAGAAAAATTATCAACTATACATATTTATAGTAAAACTAGCGTTGTAATATAACAATCTGGCCCCACCCGAGGAAGGCTGATGCAAGCGAGGGTGTTTCCGGTCGTTGAAAGGAACGGATGTCGTTTGACCTTATTTCCGGCAGCAGCGGAAATAACTACAGAGGCAAACAGAACAGGTGTCTCTGAGAATTACGTGGGCGTGCGTGGGCGAGGCAAAACCGGAAGAAAAAGTCCCGGTTCTGGAAGATTATAAAAAGACCTCGGCACACGGATTCGCCAGTAGAGGAGCAACAGAGATCGGCCGGTGAAGAGAGACACAACAGATAAGACTACACTCCCGTCAACCCATTAGAAGCGCGCTCTCTCAATTCTCTGTTCCCTTTTCTACACGGTTCATCGTCATTAATAAAAATATAACTTTATATTTTTATATATATGCGTGTTTGTTGCTTGTCGATATATAACAGCGTTGCTCGGGTGTAATGAAAGCTTTAAAACTAATCTATAGTCCTGGAGCTCAGAGTCTTTGGACGTTGGCACGAAAGACTTAAAAGCAATAGATTTTATTTCCAGTTAAAGTGAACCGTAGACTGAAAGAAAAATGAATGAATGTAAGTCAAATTTTGATTTCCTGGTATCGATATAAAATTTTCTGCAGTATTGTAAGAACTGCAACCCTGAAACTTCTGAATATCGTTTCTTATGTCTTTGTCTATGAGTGTATCAAATTTGATTAAAATCCGATCACTCCTTCTATAACGCGATTTTTTCGATTATCGATTTTCGATATTTATCGGGGATAACTCGATACAAAAATTAGCTAAGAACACTCGCAGACGATTATAGTACAACTGTAAATTTTTAAAAAAAATCGCTTCAGATGTTTCGGAGTCTATAGGTAATGAACACACAGACACACACACACACACACACACATACACACAAAGTTCCATTTATAAATTTATAGTAAAATTATCAGCGATGCATTTTTATGTTAAAATTACAAATAATACGTATTTATATTAAAATTACTAAGAAAACATATTTATAGTAAAATTACCAATAATACATATTGATAGTAAAATTACTTTACAATACATATTTATAGTAAAATTACCAATAATACATATTTATAGTAAAATTTCGACAATACATTTTAATAGTAAAATTACCAACAATACATATTTATAGTAAAATTACCTACAATATATATTTATATTAAAATTATCAACAATACATTTTATAGTAAAATTATCAATAATACGTATTATATTAAAATTTCCAACAATACATTTTTACAGTAAAATTAACTACAATACCTATTTATAGTAAAATTACCTACAATACCTATTTATATTAAAATTACCTACAAAACATATTAATAGTAAAATTACCAACAATACTTATTTATAGTAAAATTACCTACAATACATATTTATAGTAAAATTACCTACAATACATATTTATAGTAAAATTACCTATAATATATATTTATAGTAAAATTACCTACAAAGACAGTGATTGATATTGCATTCAAAGTTTTTCAGATTAAAGGTGACTGGAACCCATGGAGCTGGAAGGGAGTTCCACAGGAAAGAACTACGGAAAAATGATTTCATAAAATTTACGGCAACATTCAGCGAGCTCAACTGTAAAGTGATGAGATCTAGACGTCATTTTAGTACAGTGCATAACTTTTTAAAACTCCTTAAATGCTAACATCTCAATACTGCCGTTTGTTTTATCTGTGGTTTAAATAACTGGTTTCTAACATTTTCTCTGCTCATGAACCACATTTACTCTTAATGTTTTTGGTGAAAACCCATAACCATTCGATTATGGAAAAAAATCTTATTTTATTTTGTATTAATAGATCAGTTTTGGAATTGTTTTTTTAGAAATAGTAAATATATATGCTATATTTTAGCGTAAAACTAATTTGATGAAGACAAACTTGTATTTAGCAACTACATTCTATGTAGCATTTATGCCAGTCAGTTAAGTACCATAAGTGATACACCCTTGGGCGATCATGTCTCGAAGAAGACATGACGGACTAGGCAGACGATTTTCCCACAGTAGTTTGCCATTACTCTCTGCGGTAGACTGATTGCTAGCCAAGGCTATAGAACTCAATATTTCCTGTTATTTAACTCATAACTGCAGGGAAGAGACGGATTAATATCCTTCACAAGGGTATTTGTGTGAACATGAAAGGGCGACTAGCGGCGGTTCTGGAAAAAAGAGAGTTCGTTTGTGTCTGGCGTGCAAAGCAGTAATCTGTTCCAAAGAAAGAAAATAATAATAATACTCACCTCTGTCTTAATAATCCACCTTCAGCTCATTCTAAAGGAAAAAAGAGAGGAGGCCCTCGAGGGGAATTTTTATAGACCGAGGAAATGGATTATGGGTAGAGAAATGGATTATAAAACTGACCGACCAAGTTCACTCGAGGAATTAGTGGCGTCAATTTCTTGGCGAGAAGCTGACGCAGAGAGACGCAGTGAAAAGGTGGAAGGAGGAAAGTGGAGTAGGAAGAGGAAGAGGCGTAGCAAGAAGCCAGCTGGGAGAGCGTTGAATTGAAATCCAACGGTCTGCGGTTCGATCCCTGGTTCTGCACTCACTAGAAGAAAGTGTGCAACAAGCTATTTCGGCGTAATGGGGGACAGGTTCGACCTGAAATTGATTCCAGAGTTCAGTGGCTCGACCCCAGTACTTGACTGGGTGGAAAAAGTGGAACTGCATTGTCTCTTGTCTGGTGTCAAAAACATTGAACATGTGATTCCTCTGCGTTTGTCCGGTGGGGCTTTCGCTGTGTATCAACAGCTCAGTGCTGAGGAAAAACAGAATTATGAGAGGATCAAGGCAGCCCTATACAAAGCGTTTGCTATCGACCCCGCCACTGCCTGGGAGCAATTTGAGGCAAGACAATTACATCCTGGCGAAACTGTGGACGTATATTTGGCCGAGCTGACGAAGTTGACGGTGTTGTTCGGTGGGCTGCCCGAGCGGGCCTTGGCATATAAATTTCTGGCGGGGCTCCCAACCGGAGCAAAACAGCTCCTGCGGGCGAGCTCAAACATAACCTCGTTGCCCCTTAATGACCTGGTGGACCGAGCCAGAACCGTGATGAAGGATAATTCCGAGCTGAGAGATCCGGTAATCGCCGCTGCACAATCCACACCGAGTGATGATAAACCGTCTCAGGGCCTTAGCCCGCGTGGTGGGGTCGTGTGTTATAGGTGCGATGGCCAGGGCCACATTGCAAGGAACTGCAGACGGCGACCGACAGCTGTTCGCTGCTACCGGTGTAATGAAACCGGACATATGGCCCGGGATTGTGCGGGAAACGGGGCCGGGGACAAGGTGCCGGCGTCGACCTTTCCCCAAAGCAGAAATTAGAGGCGCTTCCGATCATTCAGGTATATGTCAACGAGACATTGTGCTCAGCACTCCTCGACTCCGGGTGCTCCCGCACCATAGTGTTCGTAGACCTCTGCCACACTTGGAAGGAGAAGGGTGTCAGGGTAACCACCATCAGTGGAGAATCGCGGACATGTTGCGGGGTGGGTGCGATAAACATCCGTACAAGAACAGGAAACTCGGCCAACGTCGAGGCGCTAGTAGCGCTCAAAAAACCACTGAACTTTGACCTGCTTCTAGGCTATGATGCCATCAGAGCCCTAGGTGGTGTTCACATAACGCAGACGGGGGAAGTGCAGTTTCAAGAGAGGACCCCAGTGTGCGCAGCGCTGAGGATCGACCAGCCAGACTTTAGTGTCGAATTTGACCAGCACCAGAAGGCTTGGACCGCCTCATGGAAGTGGTCGGGAAATCAGCAGCCAGCAAAATTGCGGAACGAAGTAGCCGAGTACCATGTGCCCGACCAAATAAGGCCTGCATACGAAGAGGAGCTTCGTGAATGGATCAAGGATGGCTGGTTAATTCCTTACCCCTATGAGAAACTTGGACCTCCCAAAGGTTTGATCCCGCTGATGGCGGTTACTCAGCACAACAAAGCAAAAGTGAGGCCAGTGATGGACTACCGCGAACTAAATGCGCATGTTGATGCATTTACGGCAGATGCTGATGTTTGCGCCAGCAAGCTACGAGAATGGCGCCAGCAGGGTTCCAATGTGTCCCTGCTGGATCTAAGAAAAGCGTATCTGCAGATCCGGGTCAGCGAAACGATGTGGCCGTTTCAGACGGTGGTGTTTGCCGGCAGAAGGTACTGCCTTACCAGACTGGGCTTCGGGCTGAACGTGGCACCCCAAATAATGAAGACCATAGTCAACGCTGTGTTGTCACAGCAAGAAACAATGAAAGAGGGGACATCGACGTACCTTGATGACATATACGTGAACGAAGACGTTGTATCATCATCACGCGTAAGGACCAAACTGGCCGAGTTTGGCCTGGTTTGCAAGGACCCGGAACATTTGGAGGATGGCGCCCGTGTCTTGGGCCTGAAAGTTCGAAAGGAGCGGGGGACCTTGAAGTGGGGGCGCGGAACTGCAGTTCCTGAAGTACCCGAAGTCTTTACGAGACGAGTGGTCTTCTCCCTGTGTGGAAAACTTGTGGGGCACCTACCAGTGTGTGGATGGACTCGTGTAGCAACAGGCACCATAAAAAGGAGGGCAAGCGCAGTCACCAAAGACTGGGATGATGAAACGACGGACGATCTGTTGGTTCGCATGGTGAAGGAGACCATCGCAAGGGTAAAGCAGGATGACCCCGCAAAGGGAGACTGGTGTGTGCAGGGAGACGAATTGAGCGTGTGGGTGGATGCGAGCTCTGTGGCGATTGGTGTGCTGCTTGAGGAGAACGGAATTGCGATTGAGGACGCCTGCTGGCTGCGACCGACGAATGACGCTGCTCACATCAACCTGGCAGAGCTCGATGCGGTGACGAAAGGCATTAACCTGGCACTCCAGTGGAAAGTCAAGAAATTACACATACACACAGATTCGCTGTGCGTGTACCACTGGATATCAAACACACTGACAGGTAAGGCCAGGGTGCGCACCAAGGCGGCCAGCGAGATGCTGATCAGACGGAGGTTGGAGACCATAAGAAAGCTAGTAACAGAGTACAATCTGTCTGTGGATGTGGTACTTGTCACCTCAAACTGCAACCTCACTGAGAGGCTCACTCGGGTGCCTCAGAGATGGATTGATGCCGTGAAGAAAGAAGCTGGGCCAGTACCGTTACTATGTGCTGCCTCTGTGGAGGCGGCAGACAAAATCAGGGAAATACACCACATCAGTGGGCACCCCGGAGTGAGACGGACATGCTATTTTGTACAATTGACCAATCCGTCAGTGTCAAAAAGTGCAGTGAGAGCGGTGGTCAAGGAATGCCAAACATGCCAGTCAATCGACCCCGCCCCAGCGAGATGGCGGAGGGGTCGGCTGGGAACAGACATGACTTGGAGCCGACTGGGTATGGACATAACCCATTATGGCAGCCAGCACTTCCTCACACTGATAGATTGCGGACCGACGAGGTTTGCGATCTGGCGCCCGTTGGCACGCCAGGACTCCTCCAGTGTCATCCGTGAATTGGAATCCATATTTTACGAAAGGGGGCCGCCTGAAGAGATCCTCACAGACAACGATACTGCCTTCTGCAGCGTAGAATTTAGGCGTTTTGTAGACGAGTGGGGGATCAGGCTCAGACACCGATGTGCATATGTGCCGAGTGGCAACGGCATAGCAGAGCGGTGCCACCGAAGCGTGAAGAGGACCGCGGCCAGGAAGGCGTGCACTATTGCAGAAGCGGTCTATAGATATAATGCAACACCGAGGGATGCTGTGACTGCTGTGAGCGCACCCGCCAATGCAATCCATCGCTACCGAGTGCGCATCAAGGGCATTGACGCGCGTCTGCCTGATCGGCGGGGAACAAGAGGGCCGTATGAATTAGGGGACACCGTCTGGGTGAAGCCTCCCAATAGCCGGTGCACCACCAGTTTTCGAAGGGGACGAATCACCGGCATCGTCAGTGAGCAGGCCGTGCTGGTTGATGGTACTCCACGCCATGTGAGGGACATTCGGCCCGCCCTGAATACGAATTCGTTGACAAGTAGCGGCAGTGGTGAATCATCCAATGACGAACTGTGGATTCGACCTACGCCCCGCGAGTCTGATGGTCCGACTGCGAACCCCGACGCTGTTGCCGATAATTCCGATGCCACTTCTGAGAGCTCAGATGAAGAAATCCAGACAATCCCCCTTCGTAGGAGTGCCCGCAACAAGCGGCCACGTCCGCCTTGCCACATGTGTGGTCTTGAGACCAGGGGGGAGTGTGAACATGAAAGGGCGACTAGCGGCGGCTCTGGAAAAAAGAGAGTTCGTTTGTGTCTGGCGTGCAAAGCAGTAATCTGTTCCAAAGAAAGAAAATAATAATAATACTCACCTCTGTCTTAATAATCCACCTTCAGCTCATTCTAAAGGAAAAAAGAGAGGAGGCCCTCGAGGGGAATTTTTATAGACCGAGGAAATGGATTATGGGTAGAGAAATGGATTATAAAACTGACCGACCAAGTTCACTCGAGGAATTAGTGGCGTCAATTTTTTGAGTGGCGTCGAGTCTTTTTTCAGTCCAGTGTTTGACGGAATACTGACAAAAGTTACCTTCTCCTTTTGATTTACCCGCTTTCCTGCTAAAGACACTTTTTGTATAGCTAAGTTTTTAATTTTATTTAATTTTTCGTTTCCTTGTTTTGTTCTATTCATTTTATTTTCTAGCTTTTTGTTACTTTATTTTCGTATTTTTTTTTCTGGCCGCCATTTTTGTTTTTGTTTAGGTCGGACCGTGTGACTTAATTTTTGTTTTCATTTTACAGTTTTTAGTTTTGCCTTACGTGCTACATTTAATTTTTGTTTAAACTTTATTTTTATTTTGTAATTTTCTCGCGACTTGTAAACTGAATATTATCTGATTTCCTCCCCACTTTAACGTTTTCTTTTCCAGCCCCTCCCCATATTACTTTTACGGAAGTAGCCTTTTAGGCAACTCTCCGCTCTTTTTGTTTGGAACTTTATTTTTATTGAAACCTATTAACGTTTATTGACCACCTTCCCATTATTTTCTTTTAGTAGCCTTTTTAGGCGACTCCTTCGTTTTTTATTGTTAACGTGTAAAGTTTATCTTGTAAATTTTGTAAAGCTACTTATCGTTTATCGCCTTTAGGTAATTTTTTTTTTTTTTTTTTTTTTAGAAACCTCTCAAGAGGTTAGTTTTTGCTTTTATTTAAATTATTAATTTACCGCTAAAGGCAATTTTTTCGAGAATTGTAAGCTGTTTTGTTATTTTTGTTTGCCATATTAGGCTAATTTTTATTTGCCATTACTGTGGCTATTCCTTTAACCTTGCGAGGTTTATTTGTTTCCCCCTATTTCTCCCGCTTTTCCCTCCCCTCCCTATTCTCATTGGATTTACGGAGGAAAATATATTGGCGACGTTGTGTTGCTTAATTTTAAAAAATGGCCGACTCAAGTCGGTCAGTGAAAAAGAAACTTTTGTTTGACCCTCCTTGGAAGGGTCCACCGGAAAAGGATGATGAGTCTTTTCCCCCTCTAATTGTTGAAAATAAGGAGCAACAACAAGAGAAAGTCGAGAGCAAGATTATGGTGGCCGAAAATGGCCAAAAGAATGAGGAATCTTTTCCCCCTCTACCGACTTCAAGTAAGACGGATAAGACAGCGACCCAAAATGTGGTGGCCGAGAATGGCCAAAAGGATAGCGAGACCAAAAATGTTAAAGACCAAACGAAAGATACCGAGGCCGGGGAATCGCCCTTGGGCTGGAAGTCCCCACCAAAGGTAAAAATCAATTTGACGGAGTTTCTGGAGAAAGCCAAGAGTTACGCTCATCTTGTGACAGAAGATGGACTCTTGGAGGATCCCCAGGAATTAAGAAAAACTGAAAAAAGAATTGTGTCAGTCCTTGTGGTCGACAAGCGTTCGCGCAAGATTTGTCGCCCCACAAAAGACACAGTGTTGAAGACACTGCAGTCCACGGGGGTCAAGCCCTTACGAATCGTAAAAGGCACGAGCTTTTTCACGTGGGACGTGCTGCTGCCCACGCCGGAAGATTGCCTAAAGATGGTATCAAAAGATCTTATAACGAAAGATTTTATCATAAGAACAGAATACCTAGGCATGCGTAGGACCAAGGTGGCAGTGTACGAGGTCCCTCCTCAGGTCATCGGGGAGCATCTCGCGGCGTACTTTTCTCAATTCGGTGAGATTGTAGATGCCTCCTGCGAGGACCTGACCGGGGGATGGTCTTTCGTGATTATGATGAGTGGTAAAGCCTTCGATACCATCCCCAACTGTCTTGACGTTGGGGGCCTGAGACTACCGGTGATAGTGACCGGTCGCAAACCGACATGCTGGAGGTGCGGAAAGATTGGTCACCTCTCCTCCTCCTGCCCAGAGAAGAAGGCCTCTGGAAGCCAGGCCCCTGAAGACCAAAATACCCCTCTGGCCGCTTCTGTGACAAAATCCGTCCCGCCTGTAGTGGGCATGCCAGCAACCAGGACTGGTGTGGTAGTACCCCCGGTTGGGTCAAAACATCGGCTCTCATTCCCCGAAAAGCCTTCGCCTGCTACAAGTGTAGTATCGGAGAAGGAAAAGGGGGAATGGCAGGTTGTTGGCAGGACCAGAGGGAAGCGTCAAGCTGCGGGACCTCAGTCCCCTGATGCTCCCAGGACTAAAGGCACGTACAGCCCCTCTCCCTCTACCAGCAAGAAGGGCGACGCCTCGGCCTGGTCTGCACCATCAATAGAGGAGATGCGCAAAGCATACGACCCAGGCTACGAGGGCATGAAGAAAGCACAAAAACTAAAGGAGGAACTCGCAAAGAAACAGACACGTCCCTCTGTCTCTGCCCCGTCCTCTCCTGAAAAAAAGAAAAGCCCCAAAAAGTCCCACTCCTCACAGCCCACTCCAAGGAAATCTGCTCCTCTTAGTAGAGACCCCAGCCCATTCCGAATACCATCACAACCAACCCCCAGCCCCTCTCCCAAAAAGCTGTTACCACCACCTTCAAAGAGGCAAAGGAGCCCCACAGCAGAGGATAGGGAGGCTCGGAAAAAGGCGACAAGAGCACCCTACTTAATGGGGGAGAATATTTGCAGAGTTTCTCCAGCCCAGGAAGATAGGGCCAGGAACTTTGGCAATAGGATTAATAAATTAAAAGTCCTATTAGCAATGAAAAAATGCAAGGAAAAAGACATTGAGAAACCCAGAAATTTTCCGCATGCAAAAAGGATGCTGACAGTTGTGAGAACAGGAACGGGTACTGGAAAGGTGTGGGACATGCTCCTGGAAGCAAGGAAAACCATTAAAATGTCCCCACCTATAGTAACAATGGAGGAGGAGTCCTTAGAAAAACTGAAAGAATGTTGTGTAGGACGGGTCCCAATTTTGGTTCACCCCTCCCTTTACAGGGCAATGAAACTAACATTTCCTTGGGATGTTGGTGGCCTCTCTCATGATGGCTCCATTGACAAGGAAATGGGCAAGGGATCTATGGGAGAGGCTGTCGGCATCCTTTCCCCGTCCATGTTCTGTCCAGAAACTCAACCCTAATTAAGGATCACAATGGCTCTTTGGTTAGCAAGTATAAATGCCCGGGGGCTGAGGTCTGAGTCTCGGAGGGTGAGACTCACTCATGATCTCCAGCGCCTCGGGGTGGATGTTTGTTGTCTACAGGAAACCCGGTTTTTAGCTGGCGACTATGAGGGCATTCTGTCTAGGGATTACGATCTCTATTCAGCATGTTTTGATGGTCGTTCTAGAGGAGTTTCTTGGCTAGTGAGCAAGTCATTGGGTGCGGCGTGTACGCTTGTCTTCGCGGATCCAGCGGGCAGGATTTGTGTGCTGGATATTACCATAAAGGAGAAGTCTTTTCGGCTCATTGGGGTTTATGCGCCCAATGTCCATAGGGAGCGTCCTGCTTTGTTTCGGCAGCTCGAGTCGTTCTTTGGAACATCGAGGCGGGTAATTTTAGCGGGGGATTGGAATGCCGTCCTTGACCCTGAGAAAGATCGGATAGGAGAAAGATCGGGTACTAACAACCCGGATGTGAAACCATTTCGGGAATTTATCGACAGGAATGATCTTGTCGATAAGTACCGAAATGAACACCCCCGGGAGGTAGTGTGGACTTGGACTAATAGGGGCAGCTCGGATTCGAAGGTACGCGCAAGCTACCTCGACCGAGTCCTAGTTAGGAGAGTCGACGTAGGGCTCTTAGGTTGTCCAAGTTTCCATTCCATAGTTTACACGGATCATAGGCTCGTCCGGGTTCGTGTAAACTTAGATAAGCCTAAGGTTAAGTTGGCTGGCTACTGGAAATTGAACGCGTCATTATTTGATAGCCAAGATTTCCAGCACCAGCTTTTACTAACACTAAAGCGGGAACTGACGGGGGCTGTGGTTGGGAATAAGTGGTGGGACACACTTAAATCCAAAATTAGGTCGTTTGCTGCCGACTATAGTCGTCGGCTCAACTTAGCTAATTTAGCGGCGCAAACGACGTTAGAGAAAAAAGTTGATCGGGCAGTTAAATCCCGTAATAGTGGGGACGTAGCCTTAGCTAGGGCCGAGCTGGCCTCCTTGCTTATCAAGAAGGATCAAGCTCTGGTAGTTAGGGCTAGGTTAAAAAGAATGTCTTCTGAGGCAACGAATATGGCCGCAGAATTGCGTGTAGAGGAAGCTAGGCAAGCAGCCAATCGGCATATCAAGGACATCACATTGCCGGATGGTCGTACCGTGACTACAGACGTGGGTATATGTGGAGCTTTTCGGGATTACTTCCAGGATCTTTTCACCAGGGAGCCCGGTCTGAGCTCTGCTCAGTTCGACACCTATTTGGCTGACTTTCCCCGCCTCTCGGCGGCTGAAGCGGCTAGGTGCGAGGGGCCCATAACAGAGTCGGAAATCTGGGATGCGCTGAAATTGGTTGGCCGGGACAAAACTCCAGGATTGGATGGTCTTCCCTACGAACTGTACTTGAGGCAGTCGTCCGTTCTTGTTCCTCTGCTGGCTCTTGTTTATAACAACTGGATGAAGCAGGGGCCGATCAAGATTCTCGGCGTCTTTTTCGGTCCTGATCTCCAGTTGGAAATGAATTGGTCGGAGGTTCGAGAGAAGGCCGAGGGCGCAGTTCGTCTGTGGACTCGGAGGAATCTTTCCTTAAAGGGGAGGGCGGAAGTATGTGCCTCGCACATCTACCCGATTCTCCTTTACCGACTTTCCGTACTTCCTCTCCCGTGTGCCATTCGTTTGGGACTAATACAGCTCTTGTTCTCCTTCCTTTGGGGAGAAGGCAAGTCTCCCAAGGTGCGTCGCGAGATCTGTTACCTTCATCCTTCTGAGGGCGGTCTGGGCATGCCTAGCGTTGAGACCCGTCAACACACGCTTCGCATTAGATTCCTGGATCGAATGTGTATGCTGGCGGATGAGAACAGCGGTCTCGTTCAAGAGGACGTCCATAAAAACTTTCCATCCTTGAGAAGTGTGCATTTGTCGGAGGAGGAGGCCGGCCGTACTCCTCGTGGCGAATGCTCCTTCTATAAAGAATGTCGTTTGGCTCTCCAGTTTCTCTTACGGGCTACGGATGGCCTCTCCAACGCCCAAGCGTTGTCTCTTAGGGCATTATATCGGGTGTTAGTTAGGGGGGCCGTTCAAGATGAACTAATTGGCGAGCTCGGGCTTACGAAGCAGGAGGCTCGCTCCATATGGCCTTGGGCGCCTGGGTTGAAATGTCTCACTAACGATGAGGCATCACTCACCTGGCTGGTGGTCCGGAAGGCCCTCTGGGTAGGCAAGAGGCTTCATGCAGCGGGCCTAACACCAAAATCAACCTGCGTGCGTTGTGGGCTGTCGACGGAAACCGTCGAACATGCCTTCTTCCACTGCAGTGTTGTTGCTCCGTTGTGTAAGTTTCTTGAAGATCTCATGGTTCGTATCCTGCGTGGAAAGTTCTTTGTCCTTGAGGCTAGTTCTGTTTGTAGCAATGTCGTGCCTCCGTTATCTAGGGCTGAGCACTATGTGCTCTTTTGCTTACTAGGAGTTATGCGAATCGTGATTTGGACGTCGCGACAGAAGGAATTCTATGGGGATGAGAAGTTTACCTCTTCCCAACTGATCTTGTACTTTAAGCATCAGCTTAAGGTCAAGATTAGGACGGAAAGGAAACGACTCACTCCATCTGAATTTGGCAAAAGGTGGGTGAGTCTTGCGCGTCTCTGTCGAGTGAAAGGTGCTGACCTGGAGTGGTTGTTTGATGCTGGTTAGGCATCAGGATATTGGGTGTGCTGGGCAGAACATGTGCACCCCGTCCCTGTTAGGTTAGTGTAGGGAAAGTTTGATTTTTCTGTTTTTTGCCTTCATTGTTAACTTAGCTAGGTTATGATTGCGCATTGGCCCCCTTTTCTTTTTTGTCCCCTATTTTTTCTTTAGTTTAATCCCCCTTCCCTTCCCACTTTAGGTGTTCAACAATGTTAGTTCTCAGGTGGATGCGTGGCGTCTTTCGTTATTTTTCAAGTGTGCTTTTCGTTTTTGTTATGATGTTTAAATGTGTGAGTGATTGTGTGAGTGATCGCTGAGCGGATATATGATACTATTATATTTCTAAAGCCACGCATTATTTTTCGTCCGGGGAAGTGACTTTGCTGTCACATTGTTAGAGTAGTGGGGGGCTTTTATTACTAATACGATTTTATTTAGTTTCTTGTATATATCGTTTATTCATTGTATAAAACCATTGGGGATATTTTAATGTTGTTATTTTCTGCCCATGCCCTCCACTGAACATTGTAAATATGGGAGTTAAGTAGGACAACATAGAGCAGCTGAGGTATTATGGTGAACGTTGTAAGAATGGTAAGTAAAAATGTGGTATTATGGTGTCCGGTTTATTGTAAGTGTGTCAGGGTCGACGAAAGTGAATAGCTAAGTTAAATTAGGACAGATGATGACCAGCCTTCCCCATCCCCAATTTCGGCCTTGTGCCATATTTTTTGTATTAACTACAAAAATAAATACAATTAGTGGCGTCAATTTCTTGGCGAGAAGCTGACGCAGAGAGACGCAGTGAAAAGGTGGAAGGAGGAAAGTGGAGTAGGAAGAGGAAGAGGCGTAGCAAGAAGCCAGCTGGGAGAGCGTTGAATTGAAATCCAACGGTCTGCGGTTCGATCCCTGGTTCTGCACTCACTAGAAGAAAGTGTGCAACAATTTGTGAGTAAGTGAATGCAAGAAAGTCAACTGGAATTTTCTGTACACTGGTAAAATACCTATTTTTGCGTAGATACAATTAACGGCATACAGAGGACCAGAACCTACATTGATCCCGATTAAGAATCACTGGTTTAGATTATGGCTTAAATTCAAAACATATCAACTCAAATCGAAATATTCCAAAACCATATGATGTCAATCATTTATCAGCAGCTAATAAACAAAGTGAAAATGACCACTTTTTAATCAATTCACCCCAAGCAAGAAGGAATTGCCACGAGTACGTAGGAGTTTACAGAGAGTGAAAGTGAGAGAAAAGACTCAGTACAGAGGGTATTGAGGAAAGCATATAAAAAATGAACGGTATTCAAGAAGATTGAAGATGGTGATTGATGTTGCATTTAAAGTTTTAGGAGATTGTATTTATTAAAGAAGCAAGTAAAAAAGAGGAAAAGAGTTCCACAGGCAGAAAATGCGAGAAAATAAACCGTGAAAGTAGAAGAAGCGGTTATTTTTAACTAATTCAACGGTAAAAGGGAAGGAACCGGATGCCAGTCTAGTAGCACGCTTAAATTCATGTGGTCAGGTCATCAAGGAAAACAATCTCGTGTGATCAGTTGCTATGAAAATATTTGCAGAAAGACATAGGGAAGCCATGTCACGTCGGTGTGAAAGGGGTTGAAGTCGAGATGCCAAGCCAGGGTCGATTAAATTACAAATCCTTCTTTGGATCTTTTTTTAAGAATATATATATATATATATATATATATATATATATGAATAGCAGAAGAAACATCAATAAATTTCCGTCACTCTTTGAGATAATCCACAGCAAAACATTGAAATTATTTGTAATCTATTTTTAATTATACTAAAATAATTATAACTTTGATAATGATTTTAAACCATTTTAATTTAATCTTCCCCAAGAAAGCGTTTTTAATATTGATGAGTAAGACTACATGAAGGCATTTGAAAAAGTACGCCACAAAGATTTGATGTAGATGCTTGGCAGCCTCGACATTTTCTGGAAAACCTTAGCATAATCCAGAACATATATTGGCAGCAAACTGCTTGCGTACGGACAGAAAAAGAAATTCAGCAGGTATACAAAACTAGAAAAGGCATAAGACAAGGATGTGTTTTCTCACCGGATCTATTTAACCTACACAACGAAACAATTCTGAGAAAGACAGAGTCTTTGCCAGGATTCGTCATTAGCGGCCAAAATGACAACAATATAAGATACTCTGATGACACAGTGCTGATAGCAGAAACGGAAAGGAAAATGCAGGACCTCCTATAGAAAGTTGCAAAAGAAAGCGAGAAGAAAGAACTGAGCATAAAATTCAAGAAAACTGAATGTATGGTCATCGGTAAAAGAAGACCCCAAAATGCTAACTACCGGTCGGGGAAACTAAAATAAAACAAGTAAAGAAAATTAAATAGCTGAGAAGTGTTCTGACAGAGGATGGAAAGTGCGACTCAGAGAACCGAAAAGGCATTGCCATGGCCAAAAGCACATTTTGAAAGCTAACCAGAGTACTGAGAGACAGGAAAGTCTCACTGGAAAATAATAAACAAATGCTGGACTGCTATGTGATAACTTTCTTCTGTATGACAGCGAAGGTTAAACGGTTGGCGAATCTGATACCACTAGACGGATAGAGAGAAAGAGAGACAGGGAAAAGCAGCGCTAGAAATATTTTGGGGGCTTGAATAAACGGATGGCGCGGTGGTGTTTCGAAGTGATACCAAGAGGAAAACTATGAAGAGCGAGAAGGGACAGAGGCAAATGGAAGTCTATGGTCGACAATGTCCTAAAGATATTCGACCGCTGGGTCAATGGCAACCCAAAGTCTCCCTTTTCTTTCGCAGCTACCTTTGCTGTAAGGGGTGGGCGTGACTTCTATTTCTAAATTTCTCGAATTAACCTCAGTCCTTCGCTTTGTTGCTGAGTGCTTTAAAGTTTTTGTTATGACACGCCTAGGGATCGAACCTGGAACCTTTCGTGCCGAAAGTGAGTACTCTTCCATTGCTTTACGGCAATGATTTTGAATCAAGTTAATCTAATCTAACATAAGCAAGGCAATAACGCCACTAAGACGTCAAGGGTTTAATAAGTAAGAAATAATATGATAAAACATATTGAAGGGATAGAGCAATAAGAGAACAGGAATTAAGAAGACGGAATATAACGGTTGACAATATATTTAAAATTTTAAGTTGACTGGAAAGAAAAAAGTAAGTCTGAGTTCTACAAGCAAGAAACGCAAGACAAAAGAACCGTTAATATACAACTTACAGTTATATCTAGCAATTTTAAATGTAAAATGATGAGACCCAGCCGCCAATCTAGTACTGTGTTTAAAACCGTAAATTCAAGGTTCGAAAGAGAAAGGCTCACCAAAAGAATTAACACAAAATATTTATAGAAAAGAACAAAGTAAAAAAAAAAACACACGGGGAAGCTCCTTTGTGCTGGTGAGGTCGAGGTGCCAGATCAGGACTGATAATTAAATGCAGCGTTTTCCAAATTCTACCTTGAGGGTATGGTGCCTGGAGAAAGAAGTAGAGGTAAACCAAAATAGAGGTTTTGGGAAAACATAATTCAGTGTTCGTCAAGTAATGAGTGGCAGGAGCCAAATTAGTTTGCTCGTGGTCGTAATAAATCTCGGGAAATAAGTCATGTTAGTTTTCAATCTGCCGCAGGCGGAGACGAAAATAACGATGTTATAGTTTCAAAAGCAGAAACTAAATATTCCTAGAACGTCGAAGTATGGTTTTCAGGCATTCGTTTACATGGAAAAAACTTGCAATAATCCCATAAAATGTTGGATAAAATTTAAACGATAAATTTTAAACAAAAATTTTTCCAAGCGAATAATTTCCATGATTTGAATACACGAGAATATAAATAACCAAACGTTATCCATTTGCTCCTATAAAAATGGTAGAACATCAGACGATGTTGTTATCCCCTTGGAGTTAAATGACGTAATCCTGACGTCATCATTTTTCTCCTGGCACATGTCGTATAATTACGTTAACATTTTTTTTTTTGGTTGAGTACTGCTGAGTTTTTCTGATCTTTTGAACATTTCGTCTAAGGCGGATTAAAATATTTTTAGATTTTTTATTTTATTTTAGAGTACCTTTAATTTAAAGGTCTGGAGCTAAATAATACAAAAACACTATTATTTAAAAAGAAATAAAAATTCTATATTTTTTATTGATTTCACTGAAAATGATGGACCAGTGGAGTAAGAGTTTATTTTTGCTAAAGGGTTTAAAAAACAATCTCCTAATTGTCAAATTGAGGTATTTTTTCACAAAAAGTGCTTTATTCATTATTATAAAATAATATTAACTTAAATAATATTTCTACTTTTCCCGAAACCGACACAAGATTTATCAAAATGATGTTTTTAATCTATCATATTAAATATTAAAAATAATTATTACATAACTGACTAAAAACCAATGGTAGTTATGCATAGTCGGATGTGATTATTCAATGAACAATAATGAAAATGAAATACAGAAAAAATACAGTCATTTTTAAATTTGGTAAAAAACAAAAAAAAATTTCAGTGGGTAGTTAACGGGTTAAAAAAGTCTGCATTTTTCCTTCTTCCATTTTATTTTACGTTTTACTTTTTCTATTTCCTATTTTTTCTTTAAACGTTTATTGATCTTAACGTTTCTTTCTTTTCTCATTTTTCTTTCATTTTCCATCTTTTTCTTTTTTGTACTTTTGCTTTTCTGTTGTATACGCAGGAAAGTCAAAAATAATCCGCACGTTTTGGAAAGATATATTATGACGAAAGTGCAGGTATTTTTGAGTCGTATTTTCTCTTTTTCGCTCTATCCTAACATTGTCATTTTTGGTTATTCTTTTTTTCTGTGATATATATATATATATATATATATATATATATATATATATATCACAGAAAAAAAGAATAAACCATAAAATAACATAAAATAAAAAATAAATAACATAAATAACATAAATAACATAAAATAAACAATAAAAAACATTTTTTTTTTATTCTTTCTTTTTCCTTTCTACATTTTCTATATTCTATTTTTATGGTTATTTAACCATTTCTTTCTTTTTTCTTTATTTCTTCTTTTTTTATTTTCTTCTTGCTTTTTTTTTGTTTCATTTTTTCTTTCCATAATTAGACTTATATTTTTTCTGATAATATGGCTAGTTAACTTTTTTCTTTCTTTCTTTCTTTCTTTCTTTCTTTCTTTCTTTCTTTCTTTTGATTTAATTCTTTTTTCCATCTTTATTTAGTTCTTCTTTTCTTTTCTTTTCTTTTCTTTCCTTATTAGTTTTTCTTTCTTTTTTCTTTCTACAATTAGATTTTTTTATATTTCACTTATATATATATATATATATATATATATATATATATATATATATAAGTGTTCTTTCTTTCATTTCGTTTTTATGTTTTGCCTTAAATTTAACATTTTGCTTCATTTGTATTCTTTCTTTCATCGTTCTTTATTTATTTCTTCTGTTGTCTAAGTTTTTTCTTTTCGCTTTAATCGTAGAGATTTTATAATATTTGACTTTTTGTATTTATATGACCCTTTTACTTTTTTCTTTTTTTCTTTTGATTTAATTACTTTTCTTTTTCCTTCCTTCCTTCCTTCCTTCCTTCCTTTTTTCCTTCCTTCCTTCCTTCTTTTATTTAACTTTTTCTTTTGCTATCATTTTTTTTTCTTCAGTTATAATCATATTTTCTATTTTTTGACCTTATGCTATTTTGCTTCTTTTTTTCTTTTGATTTAATTTTTTCTGTTTATTTATTTCAACTTTTTTTCATTTTGTTTTTATTCTTCCTTTTTCCTTTCTACATTTTCTATATTCTATTTTTATGGTTATTTAACCATTTCTTTCTTTTTTCTTTATTTCTTCTTTTTTATTTTCTTCTTGCTTTCTTTTTTTGTTTCATTTTTTCTTTCCATAATTAGACTTATATTTTTTCTGATAATATGGCTAGTTAACCTTTTTCTTTCTTTCTTTCTTTCTTTCTTTCTTTCTTTTGATTTAATTCTTTTTTCCATCTTTATTTAGTTCTTCTCTTCTTTTCTTTCCTTATTAGTTTTTCTTTCTTTTTTCTTTCTACAATTAGAATTTTTTATATTTCACTTTTTGGTCATATGGATAGTTTATATTTTCTTTCTTTCTTTCTTTTTTTCTCATTCCTAATTTTTTTCTTCGTCATAATAATTTTCTTACTTTTCTTTTTCCTTTATTTTTCTTATTTTATCTTCCGCTTTTTATCGCACTTCTTCCCTTCTCTGTCGGTTTTCTACGTTAATCTTTCCTTTGCTCTTCAATTCCAATAAAACTGCTTTCATTTTTCACTGTCTCCCCACCCACCTTTTTCTCTATGCTCCAGATATACCTGCCCTTTCTTTTTTAAACATTATATAAAATAATGTCAAAAAAAAAAAAGAAAAGAAAAAGAAAAAACGTAGAATACACAGCATTTTACACATGCAATTTAAAATTAACCCCAATGCACTACAAATAATACTCCCTCAACCATATGGGCCCTTTTTTACTCCGTGCTTAAATTACTCATGTATCTAATTTTCTAGCCCTTGTCCTTTGTGATGTATTGTCTTTGTCGGTTGAATAATGCCAGCAGTGCTTGTATATTCGAAGTGAAAATCTATGCCTTTGTAGTCGACAGGTGTGCGCGTCCATGTCTTATATTATTTCTCTTGTTCAACTACAAAATAAATTTGCTACAACGAAAGGAAACATTCTCTTTCTTTTATCCCCTGTCAAAGATTATGAATAGTAATATAATGTAGTTCACGATATTCGGGACAAAACAATTCAAAAGAACAGTTCTTGTAATGACGATGTTTCAGTCACTAATGAAGAAGACCGTCTTGTTTCCTTTTTTTCTTTATACAAAGGAAGGAACATTTTCACACGTAGAAATTAATCGTTTCATATAAAGAAAGGTACATTCAGTCAAGAGGTTTCGTGTCTGCCACTGCACCAAATAAATCACAGTAAATAGAATTCTCAAAGTTTTCAACCATAAGAAGCATATATATATATATATTTTAAAAAATTGCTAACGATTCTTTCTGAAGATACGTTGTTCTGAAAGGATGCCTAATGGTAAAAAAAAAGTGTATATATAGTGTTTTTATTGCGATAAAAAAAGCTAAACTCAAACAGTATGCCAAAAACTATAAAAAGGAGTAAATGACACGTAGAGTAGAACTGAATCAAAATCACTGAAAATAATTTTGAATTATAAATAGGAAATCAAATTTCGCAAGTCAGTGAAAAAAAAGATTATAGCCAACAAAAGGCGACGGGAGACATTTAACGTACGACTGTGAAAAAAAAAACAAACAAAAAAAACACTCACGCACGCATATGAAGTATCTGACCGGCTCACCGCTTAACTATTAATAACGAAACCTTGGCCATTAGAAAAACAAAACAATTTCGAAATGTAAAGTCACAAGTTTATTCGCCTGAAGAGAGTCAACTTTAGACTCGAAACAAATACCATTACGGATACCTAATATATCATACAGAAAATAAGTGATATTAATAATAATAACAACATTAAATCTACGCTTGAAACAAAACGTTCACGGCTTCTTGCACTATCGTTGGAACAACCTCTATTTCTGTTTTTAATTGATATATATATATATATATATATATATATATATATATATATATATATATCCTGTATGAAAAAATGTTTGATATTCTACAATTTCTTGGGTAATAAGTATTTCGCAGCAAAAACAACCTGCTGCTCGTCAGACACAAATGATACAACAACTAATATTCAAAATTATTATTTTGACATAAAACATGCAACGATAACAGTGACAGAATAGCAGACGCAGTTCGTAAATTTGCAATGTGGTTCGATGACGTCGCACCGCGTGAGAGACCGAAATGTTAACAGAACCATACGTTTAAATGCAATATAATGTGTTGTGACCAGATTGAAATGTGATTTTATTAAGTGTGGGTTGCTTTGATTTAATGTAGATGGCCCCCAATATCTGATTAATCATTCATTATCTATTATATTTAACAATATATGCTTACAGTATATATATATATATATATATATATATATATAGTTCCCAACAAAAGTACTGGATCGCCAGGGAAAATTTTATTTTTTGTGTTTACTGAAGACATTTAGATTTAATGTCAAAATATGGATATGAGATAATATAACACACACACACACACACACACACACACACACATATATATATATAATTATACATCTGTGTGTGTTCATATGTGTGTATATATATATATATATATATATACACATACTCACACGCACACACGCACACACGTATATATATATATATATATATATATATATATATATATATCAAATATAATAGCGATATATCAATGTTTGTGTATGTGTATGAATACATAAATTACCGTATTTTTGGGCTTAGAAGACGCATCAATTTTCTTGAAATTTACCCTGAAAAATACCTGTGCATCTACCAAGACGAATATATCAGTTAGCACCATGGAATAGATGGTAGTGACGATAATTTATTCTACATGACAGGCAGATGACAGATTAGAGCGTTTATATGAATCTAGCAGTGACGAGGTTTGGGGATTTATAGATGAGTAAAATTTCTTTGATTGTTTTATATTTTTATATTCGTAATTTTAGAATTTTTAATTCATGTTTAGCAAAATAACACCACCATTGAACAATGAAAGTTGTATAGTATACTAACCATCAACTAGTATGTCATTGACATGCAAACAAAATTAGACGAGGGGTTAGTGTAAACAACACGTGGCACCAGTATGTGAAGAACGCATGCTGAATAGGTTGTTGTATGAGGATAATTTTGCTATTATTTTCCAATATTAGGGTGCGTCTTCCAAGCCGTAGTGTCTTTTAAGCCGGAATATACGGTAATTCCTTGTTTGATATTTATTTGTTACACAAACACACACACACAAACACCTTTCACACACACTCATATATATATATATATATATATATATATATATATATATATATATATATACACTACCGGCCATAATTAATACCAAGTGAATAATTAAATGAAAATAGAATGGTTCTTTTGTTAATATTGCACAATAATATGTGCATCAAAGTAATTGATAAATATTTAATAATTACCTATTCTGCAGTTTCATCAATGGAAAATGAAAAAAATTAGGGTTTTTCAACGAGTTCATCTTTGCTTCCTTTCCTTGTAAAATTTTGTAAAGTAATAATAACAAAAGAACCATTCGATTTTCATTTAGAATTATCCACTTAAAAATAGTATGAATTACATCGTTTCTTTTAAAAAACAGTGTTGCCCTAATAATTATGGCCAGTAATGTATGTATATGTGCAGGTGTTCATGCATGTGCGTATTTGCTACATCTGTGTAAAATATTATTATATATGGTAACATCTTGCTGATAGCAATTATTATTGCTTAATTGCTATCAGCAAGACACCAGAGAGGACTTGGTAATTATAAGTGCCTAATTACCAAGTTTCCTCTTATGTCAATTATTAAAAAGTGCTCTGTAGGTAACTCCCCTTTAGGGGTGTTACCTGTGCACATTTGGTCATAGTTACTCAGGTTAGGAAGCTGTGGAGATTCAAATTAACGTTTTGTTTAGATTGAATGGGTTTTGAGGATATGTGCAGTTTCAGCCAAAGCAATCTTCTTTAGCTCTGAGATGCTGATGTATCCAGGAATTTTACTGACATGATTTTCGACATTCTTCTTTATGAAAATAGGGTTAATCGTGTTTTATGTTTGCACGGTTTTGGTACTTAGATTTGCAGATCCTTATAATTTGACAGTTCGTGAAATTCTTTTTCGTTTTTGTTTTTTTTAGAAACATTGGAATCCTGTCAGCAACATATATCAATTTGTTGGCAGGTCTCTTTTTCTTTAAATATTTTATGATTACATCCGCTTCATTTGCATCAATTTTCCTGTGTGGAAGGATTCTGAAATTCCGCAGTATAGTTACTCCATGATTATGATATCATTCGGGTGTTGTTTTGTACCATGTACCATGTACCATGGACTTCAATACCATATTTCAAACAGAAATGCCAATGAATATATTGTCTTAACCTGTTACTCCCAATTATGTATTCTTTCACAGCAATGATTGGGTATTATTATTATTATTATTATTATTATTATATTGTCATTTTATTCATAATTCAATTTCTGCTATAGTCAAACTAACTATAAAGTCTACAGAAAAAACCTAAGACAGGTAGTGATTTGTTGTTATAGCTACATTTCCTTTATTTTCTATCTCCCATAAAATCACTAGCTTTACCGAGACAAAGTTCTTCGTAGTGTATGGGTTGTACTTATCAAGTCAAATTTTTATGTATCTCTTAAGCTGGGATTTCCAGGTTTTCGTTCAATGTACTGCTTTGTTTTTTATCATTCAAAGCGAAACTACGATCACTGGTATTATTCTTGAGTTCAATTTCCACATTTTTTTTCAATTTCAATTTCTAGATCATTATATTTTGATGGATTTTCAAATTTCGTGGTTGCTATGATACAATACGCTGGAAAAGCCATATTAATTAGTAGGCAAGTTTACTGTGTTTTTTTTTTGTGTTTTTTGGTTTTTGGCAATAATCTCCGGCTTATTTGCATCAATTTTCTTATCTGTGTAGATGTTATAATCTTATAGAATGGTGACATCTTCTATTTCTCTAACCTGTGCTAAGTGATGGTCATACCAGTGTTGGTTTACAAATTATTATTATTATTATTATGTCATTTTTCATCATATTTCGATTTCTGCTTTGGTCTCACTACCAACCAAGTCTGCGGGGAGACCTAAGGCAGGTAGTGTCATGTTGTTATGGCTCCATTTCATGTTTTTCTATCTTCCCTATCATCTCCAGCATTACATAGATAAAGTTTTCCTTAGTGTGTGGGCTGTACTTAATAAGACAATTTTTTGTATATCTCTTAAGCTGGGGTTTCCAGGGATACTTTCAATGTGTTGTTTTGTTCCATTTTTTATCATTCCAAGTGCACCTACTATCACTGGCACAACTCTTGTTTTCAATTTCCACATTTTTCCTATTTCAATTTCCAGGTCTTTATATTTTGACAGTTTTTCAAATTCCTTGATTGCTATGTTACAATCCGCTGGACAAGCCATATCAATTAATAGACAAGTTTTCTCCTTCTGGTTTTTAACAATAATGTCTGGCCTGTTTGCTTCAATTTTTCTGTCTGTGTAGATGGTGTAATCCCATAGAATGCTTACATCTTCTATTTCTATAACCGGTGCTGGGTGATGTTCATACCAGTGTTTGCCTACAGCTTTTCCATAATGTTTGCATATTGCCCAATGTAAATATTGCCCAACTCTATCGTGGCGATGTTTATATTCATTTGGGGCAAGCACAGAACAGCCTGAGATTAGGTGGTCTATTGTTTCTTGGTGTTTATCACAAAACCTGCATTTTGGATCCATATTATTATGCATAATATTTGCCTGAAAGTTTCTCGTGAGAAGATTTTGGTCTTGTGCTGCAAGAATAAAGCCTTCAGTTTCGGACTTTAATCCAGATGCACGTAACCATCGATGAGTATTAATTTTGTCAACATTAGATTTATTGGCACGTACTGGATATTGGCCATGCAGAGGTTTGTCTTGCCAGCGCTGTTTCATCTGTTCAAGAGATTTGTCTTTGGCTTTCATTTTCATATTCTTTGCCGCAATAGTCGGCTCTTGGCTTCCGTTTTGCTTTTCTACAGAATCTACTAACTGTAAATCTTGTTTGAATTTACTGCCTTCTTTTATTATTGAATATTTTTTCTTTCTTTCTTCATGTTGCCTTACTAATTGTATCATCCAATCCTTTGTTGTTTCTATGTATGTTAGTAAGCCAATAGTTGTTGTCTTGTATGACAATTCCAGCTGAATAAGACCTCTTCCACCTTCTTTACGGGGTATGTATAGACGATCTACATCAGCCTTTGGATGATGCATCTTATGCTTAGAAAGAAGCTTTCTTGTTTTAGCATCCATTCGCCTGATGTCGTTTAGAGTCCAGTTTAAGATGTTAAAGCTATATTGGACAACTGGGATTGCAAGGCTATTAATGGCCATAACTCTGTTCTGTGAATTTAATTCAGTTTTTAATATCATTCATAGCCTTCTATAGTACTCTTTACGCACTATTTCTTTCATTTTTTTATGGTGAATGTTTTCGCTCTCATTTACACCTAGGTATTTATAAGCTTCTTCTGGTTTCAATTCTTTTATTGTTACAGCAGGGTCTAGGCTAATTGATGATGTTTCTTGTATTGATCCACGTAAAACTGTAGCTTTAGCACATTTATTCAAATTAAATTTCTTTCCAATGTCTTCGCTGAAGCATTTTACAGTTTGCAGAAGACCTTCCAGTTCATTATCATTCTTAGCATATAACTTCAAGTCATCCATGTAAAATAGATGGCTTATTTTCTTTTGTCCTATTTTATAACCACATTCTGTCTTGTTAAGTTGACTGGTTAGTGCTATTAATGATATGCAGAATAGTAAGGGAGATAAAGAATCACCTTGAAATATACCTCTTTTGATGTTTATTTCATCAGACTTATAGGTTCCATTTATATGATTGAGGTAAAGGGTTGTTTTCCATATAGACATGCACTGTTTGATGAAATTGATGATGACGGGCGATATCTTGTATATATTTAAAGTCTTTAAAATCCAGTCATGTGGCACACTATCGAATGCCTTTCGGTAGTCTATCCAGGCTGTACTAAGATTTTTCTTTGTACTGTCGCAGTTTTCCAGGATCATTTTGTTAATCAGCAATTGGTCTTTACAACCATAACAGCCACGTTTGCACCCTTTTTGGTCAAGCGGTGTCATGTCATTTATTATTATTATTATTATTATTATTATTATTATTATTATTATTTCTAGTTTCTTTCACTTTCAGTCCACTTATTGTAAGTCTATTACTCACTTGTTTGGTCCTGGGCATGACGGTAAAGTACATCCAGCAGCAAAGCCTCTGATTTTGAGGAACATGTTGCTGTGAGAAGCTTAGTTGCTGTTGTTCTCAGGTCCACCCTGACCTAGAGTAATAGCCCTGTTAGGGTACCAGCTATGGGCAAATAGTTAACCCCCAAAGTGGGATCAAAACACTATGAAAGTATAAAAATACACTTTTATAGAGATATATACATTAGACTTTTATAGAAAAATATACATTTTTGAAGGAAAAATATTATCAACAATATATATTTGAAGAAAAAATTACCATAATATATTTTTGAAAGAAAAAAAAATATTCTCAGCAAAACATTTTTGAATACAAAACTAGAAAACATTTTCAGTTTTCTAAAATAAAAAAGAATAAAAACAAAATAAGTTCATTAAAATCTGACTAAATCAACCTTCTCACTATAACTGGACATTTAAAAAAAAAACACCTTTTTAGCATTAAATAAATCACAAAGGTTGATATACCGTTAAACAAAACTCAAAATCAAACTCGCTTGTTTGCCCTCAAAATCTCTCTTGCTGGAAAGATAAATTCTTTCACTACCTTCCTATTCTTGTCCCTCTCCTTGAAGGAGAATAGACAGACCGCGCTTACGCATTGACTGAATTTTGAAACATATTCAACTCATGGCGGGAAAGTGATAAATGCAAATGGCCGCCGTCTTGCCGCTATTATCTTTGACCTTTTATTCTTATGCTTTATTGTGTTCAACCGAAACTTTACCTATTCTGAAAGTGTACTAGCAGGTGAACAATCCGGAGACAAATTGTCCTCTTGTAAGAGAAGACAGGTACCACACGGATACAATAAAATAGGACGTGGCTTTTTCAATGCACCTTTTGTTCAACTCCTTCCTCTTCACTGGAAATGTACACGAAATTAAGAGAAGCTTTAAATAACTTCTGTATCCGCTGAACAAAAGTAAGTTTATGGCTATAGCCGAATAGCCTCCGCGAACAGAGCTCGGAGTTAGAACAGAAGACAAGAGACCTCTCGCTGTTTCATTGTTGTGGAGGAGAATTTCTTGCTAAAAGAAGTGGAGAGGTGGGCATTGGTGTAATTGTTCTTCTTTTGCTATGTACAGTGCACTTTCAGGGTGTGGGAGAATTTGACTCTCCACAACTTCCTATCCTTAGTAACGCTGACCAACATTCATCGTTCTTTACTATCCCACTCTCGCCCTGTTCTGTAAAACCATTTAAACAAACTTTTTAAGCACGTTACTCGCTATTCTTACCTATTCTTCTTGCTTTCAATATTTCATATGAGTGTTAAATTTTCCAAGCTGATTTTCTTATTATGCGTCTCAGAAATGTTAAATGTAACACCGGTCGACATTTTTTCGACCCAAAATTGTTGTGCAATGGGATATCAGTCTCCATCATCTGTTAAAAAATGGCCTA
>JBBBDQ010000581.1:3200000-3577500 GCA_037127315.1 Ascarosepion bandense | reverse complement strand
TATATATATATATATATATATGGGATTCTTAGTTTGTTAAGTTTACTCGTGTGGACAAGGTATCATTTGCATCTCATTTTCACGAATTATTTTATCATCAGCATTTTTAAAACGGGTGGATGGTTCTGCACCTTTGAAAAGTGTCTGGAAACAACACCACAGGTTGACAGAAACTTTGAGGAGTCGTCGATGGTTGTGCCATTTCAGAGTCACAAATTACCGTGACCTAAGGTTTGGGCGTCTTGTCATGACCTTCGTTATAGAATTCCTCTCAACTCAAATATGACGTCATCAAGCATAGTCAAGCTAAAGGGAGACAATTCATTAAAGGGCAGATAGTGATCGTTAAGTTTATGTGATTAAAATTTTCAAAATTGAATTAATGACAATAAAAGAATGACAAAACACAATAAATATATAAAAATGTTTTGTTTATTTATTTATTTATTTATTTATTTATAAAGTGTTTTCAATTTTCTTTTTTTATATTTAAATTTTTTCCCGTTATATTGTCATTTTTCTTTTTGCAAAATTTATTTAATATAGCATTTGTAGAAGTCCACACCAACATTTTTTCTATTTTTTTCTATAGTGTGACCATCATCACAAGATTCTACATGAAATAAAATATCATAATCTGACAAAATATTCAAAGTTATGTACAGAGTTAATTGTCGCTGATTTATTGAATAAAGAAAAGATGTGTCTTCTGATACAACAGAAAATTTGGTTCTCTACAATTATGTAGTTTTGGATAAACTATCCAAAACTACATAATTGTAGAGAACCAAATTTGCTGTTGTATCATTGGGGTGTAGCAGGGATCCTCTGTTAATAAGATAACAGTTACTTTCAGGGATTTGTTCTGCATTGTCTGTCATTGCTCCAGTTATTAAGTCTTTGCAGCTATTGCATTTTACTTTTTTGAAAACTGCATGACAACAATAACCTGCTAAGTAGACTATTACAGGTAAAACTTCCTTACATTTAATAATATCATCATCTGTTACATCTATATTAAATTTATGAATATCTAACTGTTGCACATTTGTTATATCATTCCAGTTAGTTTCTTGTAAATTACTGAGATTAATACTTTTGTTATTAAGTGGCAGATTTAATTTGAAAACTGTCTGATTTTTTTCTCACACTCGAATAATTGACGTATTGATATATTATACTGACCACCTGCAAATTGTCGATACTGACCAAATCTTAACTCAAGGTGATCCGTCTGGAATTTGCCTGGTAATATATATTTCATTTTTAATTCTTCTATGCAATGAATGCCCAGTTGTAGAATTGCATGTGTGGTATGATGTAAAGCTGTAAAGGTTTCCCTTGTTAGCCACCCCCCCCCACTAATCTCTGGAATGCTATTCCAACTCTCTAGCCTGTTGCAAAATTATTAAGAAATATAAAATTTGGATCATTGTCTTTATTAGTAAGTGGGTTTGCATGTTTATTGTTAAGCCGTCGACCTTTAAATGGATTTTTGGCATTTAATATTGTCCACCAAGTATGAAATATCTTTATATATTCTGCAACCTCTGCAAAGTTTGGTCAACATTTCTGTTTCCCTAAGGTCAACAGTCCTTGAATTGTGTATTCACTAAAAATTTGCATTACAAAATTTACATTTTGCCTTTCCAAATTGTTAGGATAAAGGACCTTTGAAATTAATCGGTAGCAATATTTAAGAAGTGACTCTGATTCAAGTCTGTGCATTTCCTGTAAAGTAGTAAATGGGGCTTCTAGAAGAGTATCTGATTGATTATCTTCAGTATCGTAAAACCTAGAAAATTTTATGCATTTGTTGGCATCTTTTTGGCCAAGCCAGTTGTTTCTTATGCACTTTAAAATTTGAACAGAATCAAATATGTAGAAAAGAGTCCTAGACTTAAGAAATGGGTGTTGATATACAATTGAAAGTTTTATGGGGTTACAAAGTAATTACATGGCTTTCTTATTAATAGCATTATTATCTGTTATAACAGATATTACTTTGAACTCAATAACCTCTAATCCAATTATTATCTGTTTTAATATGTCAAATAAATTTTGTGCTTTAAGACACTTAGTAGACTTAGTAGGCATAATATGCACAACATCCTTGTATTTTGAACAGACACTGCTCTGCATAAAAACAAAGGCACTTGTTGCAGCCTCATAACTATTGCAGGCTAAGTCAACTACATTCCCACCTTTAAAATCAAAGTATGGCTTTAAATGAATCTCATCGAAAAGTAAAGATACTGTCGTATCTTCTTGCGATAATAATTTAAATCTATTCTTTATGTACATTAAAAAAATATTGTCATCTTGTACAACTACAGGATTCATATAATTTGTTAGTTAATTTTCTGTTGGTAGAATAACTGGGCAAAATAAGTTTATTACTATCTCTTAATAGTCTGTAACCTTTTGGAGAGCAGTTGTAAAATAAGGAACAAAAAATTAACATTTCTGCTGAATACTCTTACTTATGTTTTGTCATTAGATACATTCACATATAAATTTTAGGGTTGTAAAATTTTTAAAACACTGGCCTTCAATCAATGACAAGGAAATTGCTAAATGCAACAAAGCAATCACATTTGGACAGTTGGCTTTGTGTTCCTCAATATCAAGTTTTCTCATATTATTAAGTAAATCTTCAAGAGTGATAATCTCACTTACATCTGTAGGAATTCTATATTCCCCTATAAATTGTATTTGTACATTGCCACAGAAAACATGTATTGTGCAGTCAGTTTCAACTACAAGAGAGAGACTTATTTTTGGATATGGGAATTTGATGGTAAGACATAAAATGTGACCTCTGCTTTCTAATAATACTTCAGTAGTGTTGGTTCAAAAAGTTTAATTTTCTTTCAAGTTCGTCGGGGTTTTTAAACTCCTTTTCTTTTTGGTATTCTGCCTCATCGGCGATACTTTGTCCCAAAGCACTTTCCAATGAGGAGTTTTCCAAACGAATTTTCCTAGAATCTGGTGATTTTCTCATAGAGCTTGTTGAGATCATGTAGGAGGGACAATTTGGGAATTTAGTTGGGATATCCCCTTCTCGTATGCATGGATTCTTAAGCTTGGCTGTTAGCGTTTTTCCACTTTTGTCATGAAAATGGTAAGATTCCCATAAAATGTCCTTAGCATTAAAATGCAGTTCACACACCTAAAAAAAGAAAAAGTTAAATGACATAGTAATTGATCCATAATAGTCTGATAGATAAATGAACAGATAAAATGTAAAACAAAAAAATTTAAACTTTTTTTTTATGGACATCAATTCATTTTTTGTACGTGCAAAGGTTTTAAATGAGAGAATGTTGTTCTAACTGACATAAGGCCATTTATTGAGCATCCATAAAAAAAAACTTTTACCGACATAGAATTATGAAGTTATTAGGAAAAATCTCACGTGAGAGAATAAAAATATTCTTCAATTTTACCTGACACAATTCGTCAAAAAATTCAAACTTTATTTTTATGGATATCCATTCATTTCTTTTTTTTACATGCAAAAAGTAACTGTACAAAATGAAATAATTATTCGATTTTTTTTTTTAATCATTTCACCCCAAGCAAGGCATTCCACTGCCACTATTGCGCTTGGGGCTACATGGGGGGGAGATAAATAGTAAGAGTGGTTAGATATAGGAAATGTCAGATAGATAGTTGGGTGGGTGGGAAGAGTGCTTGAAAGAATGGAAGTTAGTTTGTTAGGAGGTGTCTATTGACCTTACATTTAAACTCCTGGAGATTGTAGCCGTCGGGGAAGCAGTCATGTGGAAGAGAATTCCACAGTCGAGAAGTGCGATAAAAGAAACTGTTGGAGTAGAAGTTGCGGTTGCATTTTATTGGTTTCACTGTAAAAGGGTGGGATCTAGTTGCTAATCTAGTATCTCGTGCAAATTCGAACCTAGGGGGCACCAGTGATCTAAGTTCATCGGAGCAGAAGCCGTGAAAGTATTTATAGAAGAGACACAGGGAAGCCACGTCGCGCCGGTGAGAGAGAGACTGCAGGCGGTCTGCTAAGTCGGTATCGATCACATTACAGACCCTCCGCTGTACCTTGTCTAGAAGCACAAGGAGAATAGCAGGGGCACCCGACCAGATATGGCAACAGTATTCAATGCACGGGCAGATGGTAGATTTATAAATGTGCAGGATAGATTCAGACGGAAAAAACCTCCGGGCCCTGCACAGAGAACCGACTTTCATAGCAGCGGATTTAGCAATGGATTCGATATAGTCATTCCACTTGAGGTCCGCTGAAAGTGTGAGACCAAGGAGGTGTAGTGTTTTACTCTCTGGGAGGCAAGCCTGGTCCATGCTAATAGGAGGTAGGTTCGATTGTCTATGATGATTAATTGATAGTAGCTTCGTTTTAGAAGCATTAAAATTTACGAATCTCAAAAATTTTTAATAGAAAAAGAAAAAAGTTTTTTTAGAAATTTTAGTTTATTTTTATATGTCGGAAATTTCTTTAAAGAAAATAAAAGTTTTAATTAGTTTTTTACTAGGTCCAGAAACTTTATTGCTGCTTAAATTCATTACAAGCGATTTTTAAACACAAAAATCAACAAAGAGAACATTCAATTCAAACAATATGTTAAAATTCTAAAAATTCTGGAATTAAATAAACGTTACTAAATAAGAAATTGTTGACTTACTCAGATATACTTGGTAATTGAAAAATCTATCCGTTTGATGGCTCGAAGCCATTTGTTGCACGTTTCAGGACTTTCGGGAAATCTGAACACGCTAACTTTTGGCCCTTTAGGATAATATCCACGGCAGTTAGGAATAACACAATGAAAAGTCATTTTCTTTTAAGTGGAAAAAAAACTGAAAATAAAACTTATTGGTAAAGTGAAACTTATTAGTAAAGTGAAACTTATTAGTGAAGTGAAAAACAACGTGTTCATGGCTTCTCAGTTGACTACGCTTGCTGACGTTATAACAAACATGGCGGGTAGCAAGAGGGCTTTCTATAACGAAGGTCGTGGTCTTGTCCATGTTCAGATTGTTCTTGAAGCCGGATTACGCACTCTCGCTTAAAAAGTGCTCAGCATATGTGCAGTATGGACCACAGGTAGGTTCTGTGAGTGTTGAACAAACAGAAATGTGCCCGAGCAAGCGTCTGCGATGGGGATTATCTATTCGCTCTAATAGACAGCTGAATTTCGAATTAAAATATTTAAAGAAATTTTATATGCATTGAGCACATTTTAATGCAACTGGGTATTTTTCTACTTTAATTTTGACCAATAAGTGGTAATTATATATATATATATATATATATATATATATATATATTCATATGTTCCATAATCGCTCATTCAATTATGAATTAGAGCACTCTGGCTATTGGGCGTGTATAATGATAATATACACACTAAAAAGTCTGCCTTCTTCTACCGAGCGCCCATAGCACAGAGGTAGAATCGCTGACTGACGCCAGTTCGTTCGGGTTTCAATCCTGGGTTAAATGCAATCGGAGTCTAACCGTACTGATGAGCTGTGATACAGCGAAACAGATCTGTCTGCGGATGACTATATATATATGTTTTTATTTAATCTATTCTGAGCTTTCGGCTTACATCAGCCATTATCAAAGATGACAGTTGTGTTGGTTGTAGTGAACAGTTCGCGGACGGACTATAGTAGTAGTCGTCTATTTTGTTTATATGGAAGATTGGCGAACACGTGCGTGCATGTTTGAAGCGAAAATTGCGCTACAGCTTGTGGCGTCTCACATGACCACGCGAGAGTGGGAGCGAGAAGTATTAAGTATGGAAAACCATTGGGATAACTAATCGCTTCTGTTATCTATTATAGGCATTTGAGAATGTTTGTGGAGATTTCGTAGTTAATTTTGTTCAGGTTAGATTTCAACTGTTTTATGTATATGGCTTCGAGTATTTTTAGTTTTTGTTTATTGTCTTCATGTTTATGGTTGTTTTTACGACGAGGCTTTCGCTGAATTGTGTGGCCTGGTATGTTGTTTTAAATGCCTAAAGATGTTAGAATTGTCATTTAAATGTAGTGTCACGCCGAGAGAGAGAGAGAGAGAGAGAGAGAGAGAGAGAGAGAGAGAGTTTGTAGTGCGACCAACATAAATATTGTTTAATCCGTTGGAGATACAATTTCCCATAGGGCACTTGAATTTGTAAACTACATTGGCTTTTTTCAAATCGCTAACCGGGCAAGAAGAATCGTTGCGAATGAGTGAGATAGATATACTGGATTTAGAGTAGTATTTGATTAACTTAATTTTATATATATATATATATATATATATATATATATATATATATATGTGTGTGTGTGTGTGTGTGTGTGTGTGTGTGTGTGAACGCATTAATGAGTATAAAGATAGGCACGCACAAATATATTTGTGTGTATAAGCATGATGATATGTTCATAGATGTTTATGTCTTCTTTTATTTGCCATGTCCTTTCAGGACGTAGGCGATCATGGCTTTCCACATCTCCTTATCCCTGGTAGCTCTTAGCACGGTCTCTCCTTTCGCACTATGCAACCCTCGTTCTATCATCCACCTGATCAGGTCCTTCAAATATGTTATTCGCTGTTTTCCCCTGTCTCGTTTTCCCTCTATCTGGACTGTTAGTATCAGGTTCTCCAAGCCCTTCTTCCTCATTGCATGTCCCAGGAACTTCAGCTGTCTCTTCCTGATGCTTAGTATCAATTTTCTTTTCGTTTCCATCCTTTCTAAAACCTCATCATTGCTCACATGCTCGATCCATGATATCCGCAGCTTTCTTCTGAAGAACCACATTTCAGTTGCTTCAAGTTTGTCCTTCATCTTCGATGATATTATTCAACATTCACTGGCATATTGAAGAACAGACATCACATAGCAATTCAATATTCTCCTCTTACAAAATTTTTGTATGATTACATTTTTTTTTGCCGCCGCAATAAGATAAAGATAGAAATAAACACAATATTAATAATAATTATATTCAAAATTGACTTTAAATCAAAAATGTGTAATAAGAAGTTTCATTTTCTATCTTCTTGATCCCCGTTCTTTTTTTGTCCTCTCCAGTTGTTTCACTGGCAGTCAGCCATTTTATCTTGATGCTAGTTCTAGCATTGCGTGGGCTGACATGATTAGAAGTCTATGTTCAGCGATAGTTTGTTAAGTATGAGGTGGTTTAACAAACTATAGACACAACCCGAAATATAATATAGCAACAATATTGTTGTCTTAGAAAAGATGAGTAGGAACAGTATAAAAAAGTTTTAAAAAAGTGTTCTTATTTATGCCTATATAACTATGTGCAAAGTCCTACTAAAAATTGTGAAGCTACAGTGAAGTAATGGATTACTGCTCGGATTGAGGAATCGGGCAGTCGTTTTCGAATTCCAGTCGAATTTATTCTACTCAGTAACTTACTAATAATCTTGGGAAATGTATGAATCCATTTCTTTCTTTCCTTGTTAAGGGAAAGTAGCAGAAGAGACTTTGGGTGGCAACAGGTCTAGGAGAAGAGAACTCTGATACCTCACTTTGCAGAATTTGGGATAGAGTTAATAGCAAGACAGACTGCTTCATATAGCATTGATTGGCAGTCTACCGCAGGAGGTCTCCAAACGCTCTCGTCCAATAAGCGCCAGCATAGAAAAGTAGGCTCAAAAAATTAGCAAGAGATTAATATCTCATGTTGATGTACACTATGCAACAACGCAGAGTAAGAAACTGATGATAATCTAAACTTATTTATAAATAGAACTTTATATGTGTGTGTGTATCTGTGTGTATCCGTTAACTATAGACTGCGAAACGGCTGAACCGATTTTCTTGAAAATTTACACAGTTGTACTATAAGCGTCTGCGAGTATTCTCAGCTAGGGTTTGTGTCGAGGTACCCCCGATAAATATCGATAATCGATAATCGAAAAAATCGGGTTATTGAAGGAGTGGTCCGATTTTAATCAAATTTTATACACTCATAGACAAAGACATAAAAACGATATTTAGAAGTTTCACGGTTGCAGTTCTTACAATAGTGCAGAAAATCGATAATATATATATATATATATATATATATATATATATATAAGGCAAGATGTTTGTGTGTGTGTCTGTTTATCTTGCTTGTATGTCTGTATTTTTTCAGCCCTTTTATTTTAGTTTTTGCTTCGGGTTTGTTTCTAAGTAGGTATAATTGTAGTTCTTAGTCTCAGCCATGATGTCATTTACTCAGAGGATGTATTTAGCCTTCAAAATTCCGTTTACGACGAAAAAAACTTATTTGATATCAATACCAGGAAATCAAAATTTGACTTACATCCATTCATTTTTTTCTTTCAGTCTACGGTTTCGCTTTAACTGGAAACAACTGTTGCTTTTTAGTCTTTAGTGCCAACGTCCAAAGAGTCTGAGCTCCAAGACCATGGATTAGTTTTAAAGCTTTCATTGCACCCGAGCAACGCCGGGCTATACTGCTAGTAACTTATATTTAAAGAGACGTAGATAAGAATTTATTTATTGGTAGTCATCGATGTCTTTTCGCCGGTTGACCGGTGAAAAAGTCCTTATGGGTGGTAAATTAGACACGTCTTGACTCTTGTGAGCAAAGAGTAAAAACAAAAGAAAGTTAAAGAAACTCAGTGCCATTTTCTTTGTACTGGTTTATACAACGGCTTCCACATCTAGTGAGGTGTAGTGAACAAAACAAATTCTAGATTTCAAAATTTAAATGTTAAGCACTACCTCATTGATTTTGTTAGAAACAAACAATTTGCTCAAATTTACAAAACCTTTGCTTAGCACACACATAATTCGTGAAATTTCACACCTCTATGCGAAATGTTTTTCGGCTAATAGAAAACTAGGAAACATCTAAAATAACAAAACAAAATTCAAATAATCGTTAATTATCAGACACTGATTCTTTTTACTAACCCTTTTCGCGAGCCAACGGGTAGTTTGTCTGTCATCTAATGGAAAGGCTATAATCCCATCCGGGTGTAAATTTCCAAATAAACTTTTGGAACTCCTACAAACGAAATAAATGTTAGAGCAAGCTCTAGTGTCGCCAGAGAGAATAACACGAGTGTAATTAACACGTCCCTCGTCAAACGTAAAGCGATCGTTGTTATTATCTCTATCTTTTTCCCTCATCTCTTTATTTTAACGATTCACCCGTGTGCCTTTTCTTATACTTGACGGAACCCTTTAAGACAAAGCGAATACTTCAAAGACACTCCTACCAACAATAAACGCTCATACATACATACATACATACATACATACATACATACATACATACATACATACATACGTTCCTGCCTATGTGCACATGAAGTCTCTCTTGCAAGGACTACTACGAACTCTAGATACTCTTAATTTTTTAATATTGTTTCTCATTGAACATTAACTTCTAATAATTCATGTTCTTCTTCTATATGCCCTGTCCCTTCAGGACGTAGGTGATCATGGTTCTCGACGTCTCCCTATCCCTTGTGGCTCTTAGTATGTTTGCTCCTGTTACTCATTTCATGTTATTATTTTCTATTAATAAATTTCTACTTAAACATACAAAAGGTAGACTTTTATTGTTCCAATAATCGCCATTTTGATAACCTTCTGATAATTCTGGATAAAACCTGTAAATTATAGTAAGTTTGCTTATGTTTCATACAATGCAAATTCAATAAACATTCAACCATCTCCCTACAGCTACAGAGGTTATCCCCAGAAACTCGATCCTCTCTCTCCACTTGGAGAAAACAAAGTTATACATTATAATGTATAAATTAGCTATACTATAATTATGTAAAGTGTCGTATTGCAGCTTCTGACAAGAGGCCAATCTGACGAAATATCTTGGTCTACTTGAAGTTGTTTTATAAATCGGGAAATTGACAGCAAAAGATTTGACTTTCATCATTCGATAATTTTTGCTCGTCGTTTCGTAAACTGAATCAACATTTATAACATCTGAGTCAAATGTAATTAATTCTCTGCTAAAAGCATCGTCTTCTTTCTTTTCTTTTCTTTTTTTCGACAACCAGCAGCGTTGAATATCGCTACGGGAAATTTACTTTTCCAGAAATAGTGCCAGAGGTCAAAATTTAATTAATGAGCAGTTTTGAAATAAATTCGAAGATTCATATATATATATATATATATATATATACACACACACACACACACACATATATATATATATATATATATATGATGCGTATGTGTGTGTGTCCTTGGAAGAAAGTTTTTCAGAATAAAAAAATAGCGAAAAGTACAAACCAAAATTATCCCCTGAATCAGAAATTTATTTTATTTTATATATTAAAATTTACCCAATAAATTCTTGATATCCTTCCCGGTATGAGGATGAATTCCCATTTGAAATACCGACAGAATTATTTTAAAATGAGTGGGCCCGTGCCGTGAAAAATCACGGTAAAATATTTATATCGATATGCCGTCTAAAAAGACGTCAACATATATATTGATGTACCTACTGGATGTGCGTTGTGGTGCAGTGGATATCGGATCGGAACGAGAAATCGGGAAGCCGAGTTCAAATTCTAGTTGAATTCATTGCATTCACTTACGAGCAAATACCCTTGAGAAAGGTATTGATCCGTCTCTTCCTTCCAGTTATGTGTTAAATAACAGGACAGATTGGGTTCTGTAGCCTTGGCTGGCAACCAATCTACCACAGAAAGCAATGACAACCTTCTGCCCAGTCAGTCAAGTCTCTTTCGAGACATGATCGCTCAAGCGAGTATCACGTATGGCACTTATCTGACTGACTATTGAGTATCTTACATTAACACATAAGAATAAAAACAAACAATTCCATGAACATGACAGGAGGGAAATAAAATGTAACATCATATATATATATATATATATATATATCCTTTGCTCGTAAAAAATCATTTCATTACTTCTTTCTGTCTTTCTGTCTTTCTTTCTATTTTTACTTGCAGTTACCTTTCTTTTTTTCTGGAATCATCTCTTCCTGCCTGTCTATCGATGCCGTCTTTTTTAACTTCCTCCATTATTTGCCTTCATTCATTGTTTCTTTCTTTCTTTTAGCATTTTTCCAGATTCTCTTTTTCTTTTTTCTTTCTTTAGTTTCTATCACCTTTCTCTTATTTCTCACTATTATCTTTCTTTCTTTCTTTCTTTCTTTCTTTCTTTCTTTCTTTTATCATCTCTTTCGTTGCGTTCTTCTTTCTCTGCTTTCTTTCATTGACTCTTTCTTACTTTGCGTACAATCACTGCTCTTTCTTTATTTCATTGTACTATGGATTTTTTCTTTCTTTCGTTTCATGATTCCTTTTCCCTTCTTTCATAGTCTCTTTTTTGCATTCCAATATCATCCATTTTTTTATTTACTTAGGTTATTAGTTGTTTTTTGTTTTTGCTTTCTTTCATTGTTTTTATTTATTTACTGACTTTCTTTCAAGGCCTCTTTCATTCCTGGCTTTTGTGCACTATTTTATTTATTCTCTCAGGATGTTTACAAACTGTTTTTTTTTGTTTTAATTTGCTTTATTTTTCGCTTTCGTTCATTTTTTTTTTTTACTTTTTCACTCATTATCTTCTTTACCTTCGTTCATTGTATCATTTTTACTTTTCTTTTTTTCTTTCTTTCTTTCCTTCTTTCTTCTTTCTTTCTTTCTTTCTCGCTTTTCTCTTCCGTTTTATGAGTTTCTTTCAAAGCCCTTTAAATCAGTCTTTTTTTCTATTATCTTTCTCGATTTTTGTTGTCTTTCTGTCTGTTTGATTTCATTCAATGCGTTTTCTTGTTCCTTTTTCATTCTTTCTTTTCATGATCTTTCTAGATTTTTGTTGTCTTTCTTACTTTCTTTTTCATTCATTCTTTGCATGTTCTATAGCGACTTGCTGCCCTTTTCTTTCTTGCTTTTGTATTTTTTCCTTCAATTAATTTTCTTTCTCTATCTCTATGGTGTTTCTACGATTTTTGTCGTTTTTTTTATTTATTTCTGTTTTGTATGATCTTTCTCGATTTGTCTTATCTTTTATTTTTATAATTTTAGTGATTTACTTTAATTCTTTATCAATTTTTGTTTTTTTCTTTCTCTGCTGTTTCTTTCTTTCTTTTAATGTTTTTTCCTTCTTTCTTTCAATGTTCTTTCTCAATGCTTATTGTTTTTCTTTCTTTCTTTCTTTCTTTATTTTTCATTCATTCATTTTTCTTTCTTTCAATTCTTTTTCATCATTTTCTTATTTGCTCTTTAAGAAATTTTCTTTCTTTCTTTATTAATTATTTCATTCTTTCCACATTTCGGTGGCTTTTCTTTCTTTCTATGTTCTTTCACGATCTTTGTTGTCTAATATCATTCTTTTTTATCTTTTCTTCTTTCTTTCTTTCTTTCTTTCTTTCTTTCTTTCTTTCTTTCATGCAACCAGCTTTTGTCATCCATTCTTTTCGTCTTATTTGCATTCTTTTCTTATTATTCCTATTACCATTTTTGATTATTTTCTTCTTCGGCAAACTCTCTTCTCTTTGCCCTCCCATCCATAAATACAAACATTTGCAGCCAATTTGTCTAATTATAATTATATTATTTTTTTTATTTAAACTCAATTACAGACACACGGCTTCAATTTTTTTCAAATCAAATATGAAAAACACACAAAGAAAGAAAACCAATAGTAATAACTGTTGTTATTGATGGTTTTAGCCGCCATTTTGCTTTGATTCATCCGCGTATGTAATTGGCAAAATTATGATTTTTCCCCATCAAATATTAATAAGACACACAAAAAATTATATTCAATAGAAGCGAATGAATTAATGATGTAACTGGATTGTTTGATCTATTTTAATGGCTTTAGGTAAATTTTGTTACTGATAGAAATTTGTTCCATTCGACCAATGTGTGAAGATATGGGATGAAGTATTGTTGCTTTCCAGAAATTATTTCGACTAGTGTGTTAATCTCAGTCATTTCAATCACTACGATTTTACTAATGCGTTCTCTTATCTTCATTGGGTTTTCCGATATAAAAGCTTTATTCAACGAAGAACGCAAGCGATTATCATCGTGTTTATTGTTTACATAATATTCAAACATATTATTGTTCACAGGATGAAAATTATATTAAGTACAAATGAACGAAATCGCCAAAATATTATTTTTTCAACGTTCGCTTTTTGTTTACCTTCTTTTATTATCTCCATTTTTTTTTTTGCATTAAACTCGGCTTAACTCTCACAACGGACCTCAAGTGGAATGGCTATATAGAATCTATAGTTAAATCCGCTGCTAAGAAAGTCGGTTCTCTGTGAAGGGCAAGGAAATTTTTTCCGCTTTAAACAATCCTGCACTTATATAAATCTACCATCCTCCAAGGCATTGCATATCTGGTCGGGTGCTCCTGCTATCCACCTAGGTGTCCTTGACAAAATCCAACGGAGAATCTGTAATGTGATAGATCCCGACTTGGCAGCTAAGATACAGTCACTTTCTCACAGACGCAAGTGGCTTCCCTCTGTCTCTTCTACAAATACTTTCACGGTTTCTGCTCCGATGAACTTAGCTCACTGATGCCCCATATATATAAATTTACTCGAGCCACAAGATTAGCAACTAGGTCCCACCCTTTAACTGTGAAACCGATAAATTGTAAACGCAAATTCTACTCTAGCAGCTTTTTTCTCGCACTTCCCGCCTGTGGAATTCCCTTCCATTTACTTGCTTTCCTGACTGCTATAATCTCCAAGAATTCAAATGTAAAGTCAACAGTCATCTCCTATCTCATTAACCTGCATCCTCTCTCTAATGCTCCTTTCCCCGTCCATTCCACTCTCATCAGTATTCTCATCCTTCTCTTACCCACTTCAGGACACCCCCTATACCCTGTCACTCTTTCTCATAATATTCCTCCTATGTAACCACCTGCAAAACAGTGGCAATAAAATGCCTTGCTTGGAGCGATATGTCAATAATAAAAAAAAAACCAATATCATCCATTTATTTATTTATTTTGGTTACATTCTTTGTTTTCCTTTTTCGTTGCTTGTTTACATCGTCTTTATTTATTTCTTTGTTTTTATTTGAGGTCTCTTTCTTTTGCGGTTTTGTGCATCATTTTTAATTCATTCTCTTCTTGCCTTCGTTCAATGTATATTTTTGATTTCTTTCTTTCTTTTTTTCTGTAGTGGGATTTCCCCTTTTGTATTTGATAATGGACCCGACTGAGTGTACATATACTCTTGCCATAGACGGAACAGTAATCGAAGCCGGCACTTGCCGCTGTTACTGTGACACTGTCAGCTCTCTGCTTCCGAACTGAGAGCATTAACCCAGTCGTGGCTCCGCCGAAGGGTAGAGTCACGACTCGGTAATAATAGACAGACATTTTTGGGCCCGGCTATATGGCCGGGAAGACCCACTATAAAATGACCATGTGTCACATCTAGCCTTGCGTGGGAAGGCTGGTAAATACCATCGCAGCCGGCATTTGCCGCTGTTACTATGACACTATCAGATCTCTGCCTTCGGGTAGAGGGCGCTCTCTGCTTCCGAGCAGAGACTGATATTTTTTGGCCCGGCTATATGGCCGGGAAGACCCACGATAAAATGATCTTGTGTCACATTTAACCTTGCGTGTGAAGGTTAGTAAATACCGTCGCAGTCGGCATTTGCCTCTGCGACTATGACACTGACAGCTCTCTGCCTTCTGGTGGAGAGCGCTCTCTGATTTCGGGCAGAGAGCACTAACCCAGTCCTGGTTCCGCCGAAGGGTAGAATCATGACTGGGGAAAATAGATAGATACTTTTGGCCTGGCTATATGGAAGGGAAGACCCACACTAAAAAGACCTCGTGTCACATCTCGCCTTAAGTGAGAAGGTGGGTAAATACCGTCGCAGTCGGCATTTGCCGCTGCTACTATGACCCTTTCTTTTTAATCGTTTCACCCCAAGCAAGGCATTCCACTGCCACTATTGCGCTTGGGGCTACATAGGGGAAGGTAAATAGAAAGAGTGGTTAGATATAGGAAATGACAGAAGTGGGTTGATAGATAGTTTGGAGGATGGGAAGAGTTTCTGTCAGCTCTCTTCGGTTAGAGAGCGCTCTCTGCTTTCAAACAGAGAGCACTAACCCAATCGTGGTTCCGCCGAAGGGTAGAATCACGACTGGAGAAAGATAGATATTTTGGCCTGGCTATAGAGCCGAAAATACCCACATCAAATAGACCTTGTGTCTCAACAAGCCTTACGTGTGAAGGTGACTAAATACCGTTGCAGTTTGCAGTTGCCTCTGCTACTATTGACACTGTCAGCTTGCTGCCTTCGGGCGGAGTGCACTAACCCAGTCGTGGTTCCGCCGAAGGATAGAATCACGACTGGAGAAAGATAGACAGATATTTTTGGCCGAGCTATATGGCCCAGAAGACCCATATTAAAAGACCTTGTGTCACATTTCGCCTTAAGTGGGAAGGTGACAAAATTCCGTTGCAGTTGGCAGTGGAGACTAATCGTAGAGACCCGTTACAGTTATCGAGATACTGAAGTTATCCAGAGACTAGACTAGCTCTGAGCCTCACTCAGTTAGAATAATATACACGGATATATTATTTCGAACGATTTTATTTTAAGACTTGTATATATTTATTTTCTTACTAATAGAATTCTTGGATTTAATAACCTGCGTTCAAGTTTTATTATTACGTTCAATATAACCTGTTTTGTTTTTCATTATTTTGTGGGGTTCCTCATTCGGAATCCACAATACTTTCTATGCTCTGTTACGATTTCTTTCTTTCTTTTTTTCTTTCTTTGTGACATAGAAACCGGAAAGGGTCATTTAAATAGAGGTAGATACCGTCCGAAAGGAAAACAAAGTATTATCGTGTATAGAGGGACTGGAGAATTAAAAACGTTCAGGTCTTTCTGGAGGAATAGAAACATTCAGTAATGCTGAGTAAACTCCTCCTCCTCTTCCTCTTCCTCCTTTTTCTTCTTTTGCTGTGCGCTACGCTTCTTACTTTCTCTTGTTTACCTTTATTTAAATCTTTTGTTTCTACATCTTGTTTTTTTTTTTTACTGTTCCTCTCCTTCACGTTTTTTTTTCACTCTATTTTATTTTTACTTTTATGTCTTCGTTTTTATAACCTTTATTCATTTCGCTTCTCTTCTTCCACTTCTTCATATCCTGTTTTACTTCGCTTTTTTTTGTTCTCAGTTTTCTTCTTCTTTTTCTTCTTTGTGTCGTGTACCGCTAGAAAACGTGAGTGACTATGACTCTCCATAATTTCCTACCCTTTCTATTTTTTGTTATGTTTGCCTATACTATAACTGTAATATAACAATCTGGCCCCACCCGAGGAAGGCTGATGCAAGCGAGGTTGTTTCCGGTCGTTGAAAGGAACGGATGTCGTTTGACCTTATTTCCGGCAGCAGCGGAAATAACTACAGAGGCAAACAGAATAGGTGTCTCTGAGAATTACGTGGGCGTGCGTGGGCGAGGCAAAACCGGAAGAAAAAGTCCCGATACTGGAAGATTATAAAAAGACCTCGGCACACGGATTCGCCAGTAGAGGAGCAACAGAGATCGGCCGGTGAAGAGAGACACAACAGATAAGACTACACTCCCGTCAACCCATTAGAAGCGCGCTCTCTCAATTCTCTGTTCCCTATTCTACACGGTTCATCGTCATTAATAAAAATATAACTTTATATTTTTATATATATGCGTGTTGTTGTTTGTCGATATATAACATAACTCCTATTCTTTCTTCTTTCATCCAGTTACATAAACATATTAGGTACGTTATTCACTGTTTCCCGCTGTCTATTTTGCCTTCAATATGTCATTTGAGTGTTAAATTCTCCAAGTCCTCTTCCCCATTATGTGTTCTAGAAAATTTTACTTTTCAGTTTCTGATTCTATGTGTAAGTATTTTTTTTATTTCCAGTTTCCTTTAAAGCTGCTAGTTGCTTACATTCTCAGTCCAAGTTATTCTCAATAACCTTCTGTAAAAGAACATCCTTCTATAGAACCACATGTCTGTTGCATTAAGTTTCCTCTTCATCGGTTAAATAACTGGCTAACATTCACTGCCATAAAATATTGATATCGAATAGCAGTTCAGCAATATTTTTTATTTCGAATTACATTTCTCTAATTCTTAATTCTTTGTTTATCATTTGGGCGGTATCACGCTTTTCCAAATCGCCTTCGGATTTTTGCTAAAATACTTCCCATTTGTTTTATTTGACATAAATAATTCATTTGCCCTTTATGATGACAAAGCAAGGACAAAGAGGTATAGTCAATTGTCAAATAGAGAAATTGTGGAAAAAGCCATTATCGTTCACGTCTTGCTTTTAGTTGGCGGTCGGTAATACATAATAGTAGTGACTTTCAAGAGATGCTTTTCCTGTTTTTCCCAAGAGAATTAGAATAAAAGGAATCTTAACTACCTGATCCTAAATTTGAACTTGATCCGTCGAATCCATTTTCCTTATTATTAGTATTTAGCGCATGCTCACTTCTAATAAACTAATAATAATGATATTGATATTAATGTTGCAAGGTACAGAAAAATGGGATTGCCTTAAACAGCCTGTAATTAAAAACGAAATTATTTATATAGGATGCGATAGATAAACTATTGTTTAAATTGCAAAAAAATTAAAATATCATTGACACCCCAGTTATATATTTACCAAAATTACACAGATTTTGATATACTAAAGAGCACATTTATTTTATAAAATCGCCATTGGCTTTAATCTCGGATTCCAGATAACTTCGAAACCTCCTGCAACTGTTCTGGAGAGTCTCTTTGTTTAAGATTGTGAATGCTGGCATAATTCTTGCCTTCAGTTCATCTTTGGTGTTTCAAGGAGTTTTCTTCGTCTCTCGTTTAACTGCACCCTACACAAATAGTCAAGGGTGTTGCAGTCTGTGGAGATAGGTGGCCAGATTTAAGGGTAATTGTTTGACAGCTATGACTGGGTTATCCATCTTGTGTGACATGGTAGAGAGTCTTGTTTCCAGACATTAGCTTTTCCAGCAGCCACTTTCTTGACCCAGGAGAGCACTGTCTCTTCAAGCCATTTTTATAGGCCTCCGTATTGAATCTGAAGCACCGTGGGAAGATGAATGTAGACAGAACGTCTTTATCATTAGTAATCACTTCAAAAATCATTCGTGATCGTAATTAGACAGTGCCCAACTGACCCTAATACGCTGTGCAGTCAGTAAAATAAGAACAAAGAATGCGCATGCGCGATATTCAAAATAAAAAAACAATGACAATTTACCTATCGCACTCTGGATTTGCTTTGAGGACACTTGAAAAGAGAAACATACATTTTATATTAGCAGCGCATAACAAATGTATCAAACAATAGTGTAGTTGGTCCCTACTTGGCTGCTCGCCATCGGCCTCTTTATCACCTACGCTATGTGGCTTCTCTCTGTCTTCTCTACAAGTATTTTCACAGCTTTTGCTTTGACGAGAATTATTCCCTGTTGCTCGGTCCTCATGAGTTTACCCATGCAACTAGATTGGCAACTAGGTCTCATCATTTTACTATCAAAATACGCAAATGTAATTGTCAATTCTACCCCAGCAGTTTCTTTCCTCGCACTTCCCGCCTGTGGGACGCCTTTCCTGATAGTTACAATCTGCAAAAGTTTAAATGTAACGTTAATTGCCATCTTCTATGTCCGTGACACCTTCCTCCCTCTTACCCTTTCTAAAACATTACCTGTACTGTTTTCTTTTCTGTCTTTCCTATCGTCTCATTGTAACCCCCTGCGCACCAGTGGCAATACTGCCTTGGTTGCGGTGAAACGATTATTAGAAAAATATATTAGACAAATGACTATCCGAATCAGGGCCAAAAGGATAACAAAAGAGATGAAGAATTGAAAAGCCATAGTAGCCTATGTCATGAGGAGGCATGACACAAGAAGCAAACCATGACTCGGTTTCAGTCATGGAAAACCTTTAATCATTTATTACTTTGTCTTTGAGACAATTCTATAGTATATCTTTTTTGTGCGATGAGTAATTTAAATGATGCCCGTGCTCGGATCACACCATTTGTCAGGAAGATGACTTCTTTCCACATTTAGAAAGTGTCACACGATGACCCAAGCCTTGTGAGTGACATTATGTGAGACTCTTTACAAGCCGTCGATGGTTGTTTTAGCACGAAGTCACAAATCATCGTGACCAAGGGTCAGGAGGTCTTGACCTTGTTGAGATTGTTGTTCACGTTAGATAAAGTGCTTTCTCCAAGAAATTGTAACTAAGGTCCGCTCAGGTTGGCACTCTGGTATTAAAGAAACATTAATGCGCGAGAGCAGGCATCTGCAACGGGGATTAGCTAGTCGCCCCAGTAGACAGGCATCCTTGTATATGAGTGACCAACCTCACATACAATATAAATGATTTTCTATAAATCTGATGTCTACCGATAAACAACAAATAAATATTTTAAGAAGAAAATTATAAATACACTTTCAAAATTATTCTTCTTCTATGTGCCCTGTCCTTTCAGGACGTAGGCGATCATGCATTTCCACGTTTCCCTATCCCTGGTCGCTCTTATCACTCCTTCTCTTGTTACACCATGCAACCATCTTTGCATCATCCACCTGGTAATGCCCATAAAATATGTTATCCACTGCTTTCCCCTGTCTATTTTCCCTCTATCTGGACTGTTAGTATCAGGTTCTCAAATCCCTCTTTCCTCAATGCATGTTCCAGGAACTTCAGCTGTCTCTTCCTGATGCTAAGTATTAATTTCTTTTTCATTTCCGTCATTTCCAAAACCTCACATGCTCGGTCCATGATTTTCTCAGCATCCTTCTGTAGTACTACATTTCAGTTGCTTCAAGTTTTTTCTTTTATCTTTCTTGATATTGTCCAATATTCACGGCCATATTGAAGAACTGACATCACATAACAATCTAGTACTCTCTTCTTTGTTTCTAGTGAAACTTTCCAGTGTCTTAATACTTTACTCAACTTCTGGATTGCTTCCTTCACTATGCCAATTCGCCTTCGGACCACTGTGTCGCACTTTCCGTCTCCTGTTATAACACTTCCCAGGTATTTAAATTTTTGTACTTGTTTGATTTTAGTATCCCCCACCGGTATTTGATATATTGGGCTGCCTTTTTTTACTTATGACCATGCATTCGGTTTTATTCCAGTTTATTTGTAGTTTATTTTTGTCACTCTTTTCAGCTACCTTCTGTAGGAGGTCTTGTAGTTTCCTTTCTGTGTCTGCTATCCGCACTATATCATCTGCGTACCTTAGGTTGTTTAAATTGTGGCCTCCAATGACGAATCCAGACATACGTTCTAGGGTCCTCAAAATCGTCTCGCTGTACAGGTTGAATAGATCCGGTGAAAAGACGCATCCTTGTCTTACGTCCATTTCTATTTTTGTATATCTGCTGAATTCATTACCTGTCTATATCATCGTAAATGTCTACTCTAACACCATTATTACTGTACTTTTTTCCTTCAGAGACCCCCCTAAAAAAATAAATAAGATAAATTGAACTTGAAACATTATGGGTACAGTTGCGAAGAGGATATTTTAAGGAAGAAATCGAAGCTGTACAGAACAATTCAGTAAATGCCAGCGGAAATAAACCTTATATCGAATGTTAACAGGCAAATCTCACAGCTGAAAAAAGACAAGAGACCAATTCATAATTTTTCCAGAAGTATTATCAATAAATTAACGGAAACTACCCGATCCATTTTCAGTTCCATTAGACTATATTTGCGCAGATAACACCTGAAAACATAAGCACTTTATATGATGGTATCCTGGAACCTGTATCTTAAACAAAATATATTAGATAAATCAGACGTGAAAAGACTACTAATGATGTGAAGAAGTGCAAGAGAAATAAAAGTAAAGAATAAAATAGAGTGAAAAGTAAAGTAGAAAATGGAGGGAAAAAACGTGAAGGAGAGGTAAAGTAAAAAACAAAAACAAGAAGATGTAGAAACAGAAGATTTGAATAAAGGTAAACAAGAGATAGTAAGAAGCGTAGCGCACAGAAGAAGATGAAAAAGGAGGAGAAGGAGGAAGAAGAGCAGGAGGAGGAGGAGTTTAAATATCGACTCCGAAGAGTTCAAGCAAATACAGAAAAACTGGCCCGCTTCTAATTTTGCAGACTCCCGATGTTTGACATTTCAAACAAATCGCATGTGCGCAAACCAAAATGCAGTATTAGTCAGATTATATGGGACTTAATTTTAAAAAAAAAATCATATCACCCCGAGCAAGGCGGTAATGCCACTAATGCGCAGGGGGCTACGTAAGAGTGAAAAGATTGGAAAAGAGAAAGCCGGAAACTACATCCTAAATAGGGAACAAGTTTTGGGACATTTCACCTGTTCAATAGAAGTAGGTGGAGTGTGAACCGGGCGATAGTTTAGTCTATCTACTCCAATTGAAAAAAAGAAAAAAGAAACAGTGAAAAGTTTGGAAAAGAGAAAGTCGGAAGAGACAGAATTTCAAACGAGCCCGTGTTATTCTTCGCGTCCAGTTTTTAGTAATTTGGTCAAATGAAGAATATTCCCATATTGGATTTAGATCTGAAAATAATAATAATGTACCAAATATTGGGGATATATAATGATCTTCCTGGATGTCTAGCATTTATCTTTGAAAAGTGAGTGGCAGTGCATCTTTCTCATTATTTACGCGAAATCCAACACAGGCGTAATTAGGAATTTTAATTCTTTATTGAATTCTTGGTTCATCTAATCTTCAATATTGAGCGCCTTTTGGGGAGTCACGAAACCAAATGTTCCATTTATAACTAGCATAACCACAACGTCCGCCATGCATACATACTTCTTCTCATTATTATTATTATTATTATTATTATCAATTCATTGTTCATCATATTTCGATTTCTGCTTTGGTCTCACTACCAACCAAGTCTGCGGGGAGACCTAAGGCAGGTCGTGGCGTGTTGTTATGGCTCCATTTCATGTTTTTCTATCTTCCCTATCATCCCTAGCATTACATAGATAAAGTTTTCCTTAGTGTGTGGGCTGTGCTTAACAAGACAATTTTTTGTATATCTCTTAAGCTGGGGTTTCACTGTGTTGTTTTGTTCCATTTTTTATCATTCCAAGTGCACCTACTATCACTGGCACAACTCTTGTTTTCAATTTCCACATTTTTTTCTATTTCAATTTCCAGGTCTTTATATTTTGACAGTTTTTCAAATTCCTTGATTGCTATGTTACAATCCGCTGGACAAGCCATATCAATTAATAGACAAGTTTTCTCCTTCTGGTTTTTAACAATAATGTCTGGCCTGTTTGCTTCAATTTTTCTGTCTGTGTAGATGGTGTAATCCCATAGAATGGTGACATCTTCTATTTCTGTAACCGGTGCTGGGTCATGTTCATACCATATTATTATTATTATTATTATTATTATTATTATTATTATTATTATTTCTTTTGACTTTTGTTGTATACATATTTTCTTCCGGCTCCTAATCATCTAAGGTCAAAAATGGCTTCATGACATTTTCCACTGATCATTTTTATAAATAAATAAAAACCTAACATCACACACAGTTTTCATAAATAAAGGTCTTCGTAATGTGTGGAAAGCTCTTCGTAATGTGTGAATAGTAATTTTGAGTACAAATTTTGTATTTCTTTAAAGCATTGGCTTCCAGGTATCCATGTGTATCGAAATATTTTCCAATGAGTTCGAGGGCTGCAACAACAACGGAATTATTTTTAGATATCCACTTCAAGATACTTTTATTTTGGCAGTTTTTTGAAGATATCCAAATATGCATTACAATCTGCAGGGACTACCTTGTCAATAAGAAAACACATTCTGTTTGGCGGTCATTGATCTCGATGTGTGGACGACTAGCTTTCATTGTTCTGTGTGCTTTGTAAAGTTCTATAAAATCGTTACAGTTCCTATCTCTGTAACCAGATCTGGGTGATCTTTATACCAGTTTCTTGCAGTTTCCTTCCCGTAAAAGTTGCTGATTTTCAAGTGCAAATATTGGTAGACTATATCATGCCAAAGTTTATATTCAGAGGGTGCTGGCACTATTATTATTATAATTCATTATAATTCTATTTTGGCTATGGTCGCGCTACCTACCAAGTCTACAAGACCTAAGGCAGGTTGTGGTGTGTTGATATGGCTCAATTTCATGTTTTTTCATATCTTCCTAACATTCCTAGTGTTACAAATACAACGTTCTCCTTAGTGTGTGAGTTGTACTTAACAAGAAATTCTTTTGCATATCTCTTAAGCTAGGGTTTCCAGGGATTCTTTCAGTGTGTGTGTGTGTGTGTGTGTGTGTGTTTCTTGTTCTATTTTTTATCATTCCAAGTGCACCTACTATCACTGGTATGATAACTGTTTTCAATTTCCACATTTTTTTCTATTTAAATTTCCAGGTCTTTATATCTTGACAGTTTTTCAAATTCCTTGGTTGCTATATTACAATCCGCTGGACAAGACATATCAATTAATAGACAAGTTTTTTCTTTCTGGTTTTTAACATTAATGTTCGGCCTATTTGCTTCACTTTTTCTGTCTGTGTAGATGGTGTAATCCCATAGAATGGTGACATTTTCTATTTCTGTAACCGGTGCTGGGTGATGTTTATACCAGTGATTTTTATACATATTTTCCATAGTGTTTGCACATTGTGAAGTGTAAATATTGCCCCACTTTATCGTGACGATTTTTATATTCATTTGAAGCAAATATAGAACATCCTGAAATTAAATGGTCTATTGTTTCTTTATTATTATTATTATTATTATTATCTTTTCCGCGAGGGTTTTCTTGACAACCAGAGGAAATGCATTATGGATGTTCTCCATCAAATCGTACGGTCTCAAACAGATTGCCTCATTCACAGATTATTTGAAAACCAAACAAAGCAGTATTCTGAAGTCATGGGATATTAGGCTTTAATCCTATTGTCTTAATGCAGGTCTTTATACTCAGTGGCAAAGGCCTCAGCGCCTGAAAGATAACTAGGTTAATAGTGACCTAAATGTCCTTCATTCAAGTAAACTCTATCTGAAGGTTTTTTAAGCTTTCCAATTTCTTTAAACTTGATCATATGATTACTATGAAGGGTCACATCGCTAAAGAGTTATTTTCTTGATTTTGCCTTTTTTTTAACGGCAGTGATGTCTACTTTTCAACTTGTACAGAGAGAATATTTTGAGGAACCCAAAAGTTATGCATGGATTCTTCCTCGGAGAGCACAATTTAAACAACCGAAGGTACGCAGACGATACAGTGCTAATAGCAGACAGAGAAAGGAAACTACAAGACCCCCTACAGAAGTTAGCTGAAGAGAGTGACAAGAAACGGCTACAAATAAACTGCAAGAAAATCGAATGCATAGTCATCAGTAAAAAGGGCAGCCCAATATGCCAAATACAGGTGGGGGATACTAAAATCAAACAGGTACAAAAATTTAAATACCTGGGAAGTGTTATAACAGAAGACGGAAAGTGCGACACAGTGATCCGAAGGCGAATTGCCATGGCGAAGGAAGCAATCCAGAAGTTGAGTAAAGTATTAAGACACTGGAAAGTTTCACTAGAAACAAAGAAGAGAGTACTAGATTGCTATGTGATGTCAGTTCTTCAGTATGGCAGTGAATGCTGAACAATAACATCAAAGATGAAGGAAAAACTCGAAGCAATGGATATCTTCAAAAACTTGTTTGGTTAAGGGCATATCAAGTACTTATGGGTCATTTAATGCTAAACTTTATTTTTTCTTTGGAGTCATGCAGTAATTAATATATGTTATTCTACTTTCACAATTGAATACATTGTAGAAGATACACATTTTCTGTAGGCATACATGCCAGTATAAATACGCCGTATATTTCACCTCACAAAAAGCTGCGTATTAGAAGACGCACCCTAATATTGGAAAGAAATTAAGAAGAAATCATTCTCATACAACAACACATTCACCATGCGTCCCTCACATACTGGCGCAATGTGTTGTTTACATTAATCACTCGTCCGATTTTGTTTGTACGGCAATAACATAATAGATAATGGTTAGTCAATACATCTTTCATTGTCCAAGGATGATTTCATTTTTATAAAAATGAATTAAAAATTCTAAAAATATTAATATAAAAATATAAAAATGTCAAAGTAATTTTTTCCTCCTCACGTATTTTTTACATTAATTATTCGTCCGATTTTATTTGTATAGCAATAACATACTAGTTGGTCGTTAGTCAATATACTGTACATCTTTCATTGTCCAAGGATGATTTCATTTTCGTAAAAATGAATTAAAAATTCGAAAAATATGAATGAAAAATATCAACCAATCAAAGAAATTTTACTCATCTGTAGATCCGCAAACCCCGTCACTGCCGGATTCATGCTAAAGCTCTAAACCATCCTCCATAGAGTCATCACTACTGCCAATCATATATTGTAAAGGATCCTCACTACCATCCATGTCATTACTTATAATACAAATTTTGAAAAAACTTTACAAAAATTTAATTATTGATAATATTCCAAGATTTCAACCTCCATTCACACACTTGAGTTATTGATGAGTGTTTCATTCTTCTACATGGTATCATTTCATGTATTCTTTTTTCCCATCCTTTAAGACCATTTTTCACGCTTGTTATTCTTGAATGGTTGATGCTCATATCCAATGGCTGCATTTGCAAAATAAGGCTAGTAGGAATTGAATTAACATAGGGAAAAATATCAAGAACTTAATACAGGGCGGGACTTAAAAATAAAAGAAACGTCTGGAAATTCAATATGATTTACACCAAAATAGAATAAGAGATAGAATGATTTAAAAACGAAAAAGAAATTTAAAAATTTTTACAATATCAGTCAGAAATTAAGAAAAAAAAAACAATCGAAAGTAGGAAAAAATAAAAATTAAACTTGAAAACGTAAAAGTTATTCAAATTCAAATACTCCAATGTATCAAACTGAAGAGAGACAAAATCAGACTTGAACTGAACTGTAGTAAGCATTCAAACTAGACTGAACCCAACGGTTTTCTGAGACTACTTGGATTTCTTTATTTAAGCGTTTAGAAAAATTGATTAGTATCACCTCTTATGAATTATTTACTCCGCAACATATTTTTCCTATATTCCGAACAATATTTTCATAGCAACTTTCAAATCGGAACACTTTGTCAGTCAGTCAGTTAAGTCTCATGCGTGATACACGCTTGAGCGTTCATGTCTCGTAAGAGACATAACTGACTGGGCAGAAGATTATCCCGCAGTAGGTTGCCATTGTTTTTTGCGTTAGACTGTTTGCCAGCCAAGGCTATGGAACCCAATCTGTCCTATTATTTAACACATAACTAGAAGGAAGAGACGGAATAATACATTTCCCAAGGGTATTTGTGCGTAAGTGAGTGCAAAGAATTCAATTGGAATTCGGATTCGGTTCCTCGATTTGTCGTTCCGAGTCGATATCCACTGCACCACAACGCCCATGTAGTTTTCTCAATTACCCTGTTTGCTTCTTTGTCACTTCGTATGGTTAGATCAATAATATTGCTGTTCTTGGTGTCTTTAGTAAGCTCAGTAATATCTGCACTGCTAATGGCCTATCCATGTGTCTGTCTGAATATCATAATCTCAGATTATTCAACTTCATCCGTTGTTCTGCAAGGCACAATTTCATAACAATTTTTGCTACTTGAATTATTCTTTTTTTTTATTATTTCTATATCGAGATAGACTCTAGTGTATCACACACTGTAATGAGTTTTCTAGAATTTTCGTGGGTGTATCAGTATACTTCATAATTATTAGGCTTTCTTTAAAGGTTATCGTCTTTGGAACCTGTCTGTTAATTTTACAAGCTCCCGCCAAGTTTCAAACAGAAACATAAAGAGACTCAATGATCTTGATTGTTGGTGAAATTAGCTGAATATGTAGCGACATTACCAGCATCAATTTTCTTAATTATATGATGTAATATGATTGTATATAGTAGTTTAAATTTGCATCCGAAGAACTTTATGTTTACGTTCAGATAAAATCTATGTAGAGTTTAAATATGTTAACAGATTAAATAGAGACTCTGAAAAATTAGAATTATATCACACGCGTAAAAGTCACAGAAAAACGTTGATTTGTGAATATTTATTGGAGTAGATAGACTAAACTATCGCCCGGTTCACACTCCATCCACGTCTATTGAACAGGTGAAGAGGCTCATCCCTTGTTTCCTGTTTAGGATGCGGTTTCCAGTTTTCTCTTTTCAAATCTTCTCACTCCTATGTAGCCCCCTGCACATCAGTGGTGTTACCGCCTTGCTCAGGGTGATATGATTAAAAAAAAAAAAAGAATATTTGTGAAGTTAGTGTAGCCCCCTGTATATCAGTGGTGTTACCGCCTTGCTCTGGGTGATATGATTTAAAAAAAAAAAAAAAAGGCTCCCCGGCTGGGGCCATTTTCCCCAGTCGCTACATTTCGACTGATAGCAGCTCCAACTCAACAAACTGCTCTAACTAACTTTTTTGTGTCGAGCATCTATTTTTGTAACCAATTTCGATCCTCTCTGGGGATGCGGCCGGCTCGCAGTCTTCAGCATGTGAAAATCGGTCTTCGCCCACTCGATTTGCGGATGTCTTAGCTCGACCAATCAGATTACGCCAACTCACATCGAACTGAATTCAGGTCGGGTTATTTCGGGCTGTCGTGTTCACCAGCGGCCTTGGCCCTCGTGTGACCTTATCAAATCACTCTGACACTTGTTTTGTCCTCACGTTTTCAAATTAGCGGAAATAACATTTTAACTCCAAAAGAAGAGAAATTTATATAAAAACATGAAATCAGCGATATTTATAAAAACATGATAGACGAGAAATTATTATTTTCATAAAATAATTAAATTTTATGTTCCCGTGTTTTTAGAAGCAGTTGATGGTACTAAAATTATTATTTTTTCCTAAGCTCACATCGCGTGATGCAATAAAACACTAATACTATCACCAATATCAATTTCTCTCTCCGTTGTTTTAAACCAACCAAAGGAAAGTATCCCCGCAGGAGAAGAGAAAGCATCACTGCGTGAGATAGTGTCACAAGAATGCGCATGCAAATTCCATTCATTATTATTATTATGTCATTTTTCATCATATTTCCATTTCTGCTATGGTCGCACTACCTACCAAGTCTGCGGGAAGACCTAAGGCAGGTTGTGGCGTGTTATTATGGCTCCATTTCATGTTTTTTCTATCTTACCCATCATCCCAAGCGTTACAAAGTTCTCCTTAGTGTGTGGGCTGTACTTAATAAGACAATTTTTTGTATATCTCTTAAGCTGGGGTTTCCAGGGATTCTTTCAATGTGTTGTTTTGTTCCATTTTTTATCATTCCAAGTGCACCTACTATCACTGGCACAACTCTTGTTTTCAATTTACACATTTTTTCTATTTCAATTTCCAGGTCTTTATATTTTGACAGTTTTTCAAATTCTTTGGTTGCTATGTTACAATCAGCTGGACAAGCCATATGAATTAATAGACTAGTGTTCTCTTTCTGGCTTATTTGCTTGTGTAGATGGTGTAATCCCATAGAATGGTGACATCTTCTATTTCTGTAACCGGTGCTGGGTGATGTTCATATCAGTGTTAGTTTACTTATTATTATTATTATTATTATTATTATTATTATTATTATTATTATTATTTTCTTGCGTGAACAGTGGCGGTTCTAAGGGGAGTTGAAGAGGCCAAAGTCTCTCCCTCGAATTTTGATTGGCCCCTTAGTTGCCCTCCACTTTTATAAGCTTCAAAAATGAATGAAACTGACCAGTCTCTGATTCTGATAGCATTTTATCTTCATCACTTTTTCCTCTGCTTAATCTTTTTCATTTAAATTATCTTTTTAAGGACAGTGAACAGTTTAAAAGAAAAACGAACAAAATGAAACAACCAGATAGAAACAGACATGTTGTTTGGAAGGGAAAGAAGCTTAAAAGTCATATTTACATATGTGAAGAAAGACATTAATTAGAAATAATATCGCCAACTTGATATGTAGATATATATACAATCAGTGATTAATGGCCGACTGAAAGAATTTAAGAAGTAATTTGAGGGAAGTAACGAATTTACGCTCAAACTCATTCCTAAATTGTGCATTCGATAGTGGTGGTGGACAAAAATGAGCACGCTGCTTGAATTTTCCCCCCTCCTCCTGAGAAAAATCTCAATCCCTAAGTTCCCACCATAAACTTTAAGATTTTAAAAATCACCTCTGTGCATGCACATTTCCTAGGTCCCAACAAGAGATCTAGGGTCACGAATGATTTCACGATATTTTCCCCAGAGCAGTGTTGAAAAAAAACAAAACAAAAAAAAAAACAGAAAGATAAAATATTTTACACAAATAAAGGTCTTAGTAATGCGTAGTCTGTATTTGTTAGTACAATTTTTTCTATTTTTTTTTTTTTCCAGGCATGAACTGCCAGGAATACATTCAGCGAGTCTCTTTTACCTTCTCCAATCAATCGGAGGGCTCCAACTACGGCTGGAATTATTGATGGTTTTATGTACCGCATATTTTGATTTCCACTTCAAGATCCTTGTATTTTGATAATTTTTTAATATCTTCAAGGATACAATCTGCAGAGCATTCCATGTCAATATGAAAGTACAAACTGTTATTACGGCCTTTGATCATGATGGATGGGCGATTAGCTTTGATTGTTCGTTCTATATGGCATTGTATATTTCCATAAAATTGTTACGTGTTCAATCTCTGTAACCGTTCATACTAGTTTCTTAAAGTTTTCTTCTCGTAAAAGTTGCATATTTACCAGTGCAGATGTTCGTCCACTGTATCATGACGAGTTTTATATTCAATGGGTGCTGCCATCGTACAACCTGATACAAAATAATCAATTTTTTTCTGGATATTTATCACAGAATTTGCATTTCGAGTCAATATAATTTTTATTTGTGCTTAGTAATTTCTAGTTGACAAGCATTGGTCCTGTTCAACAAGAACAAAATCTTCGGTTTCAGCTTTTAACCTTGCACTGCGTAGCCACTGATGAGTGCGGTGTTTATCTGCATCAGATTGTTTAACACGGACAAAGTATTCACCATGATGTGGCTGATCTTGTCATCGTTTCTAGATTGTTTGGTTTTGTTTTCATTTTTAGGTTCGTTACCGCTGCAACAGGCGTTTTATGGTTTCTTTGCTCTTCTTCACTTACTTGAAATTCCCTTTTGAATTTTTTGGTTTCTTTTATTACTGAATAAAATTTCTTACTTCTTTCATTTTTTGACACAGATCATCATCTAGTCTTCTGTAGTTTCCAGATATCTCTAAAGACCAATAGTTGTGGTTTTATTAGAGAGTTCTAGTTGAGCTAATCTCCTGCTTCCTTCGGGTCTGGACAAATACTAACCTTGGGATGATGCATGCGATGGCAAGTGGGAGACTTCCTCCTTTTGGAGTTTTATCGCCTAATGTCTGCTGTGAGTCTATTATAGATATTGAAACTGTATTTCACTATAAGAACATTAAAAGTGCTTATTATTATTATTATTATTATTATTATTATTATTATTATTAAAAGTCAGTCAGTTAAGTGCCATACGTGAAACACGCTTAGGCGATCATGTCTCGAAAGAGACATAACTGACTGGGCAGAAGATTATCCCGCAGTAGGTTGCCATTGCTTTTTGCGCTAGACTGGTTGCCATCCAAGGCTTTAGAACCCAATCTGTCTTGCTATTTAACCCATAACTGGAGGGAAGAGACGGATTAATACCTTTCCCAAGAGTATTTGCGCGCAAGTTAATGCAATGGATGTGCGTTGTGGTGCAGTAGATATCCGCTCGGAACGACAACTCGGGGAGCCGAGTTCGAATTCCAGTTGAATTCGTTGCATTCACCTACGCGCAAATACCTTTGGGAAATTGTATTAATCTGTCTATTCCTTCCAGTTATGGGTTAAATAACAGGAAAAATTGGGTTGTATAGCCTTGGCTGGCAAACAGTCTACCGCAGAAAGCAATGGCAACCTACTGCGGGCTAATCTTCTGCTCAGTCAGTCATGTCTCTTTCGAGATATGATCGCCCAAGTGTGTATCACGTATGGCATTTAACTGACTGATTATAAAAAGAGCAAACCAAAATAAAAAAAACTGAATACTAATTATCATTGCGCATTAAATTCATTATTATGATTATTATTATTATTTCAAGTTTTCCCCATTTGTTGTTTGATACAAGCTTTTACCAAGATTTCTTCCTGAGACCTGAAATAAATGAAAGTTTTTCTTTTAGAAATATAGTAATATGTTTTTATTAAGCAAAGCGAAAATGACACTAGGACAGAAGTGGCTACTGGGAATAAAAGAGAATGCAAAGACGTTAGATAAAATCGGATTCGCAATCCTAAGCAGGAAATAAGCGACAAACCTTTAACCATGTTCCAAAAACCGGAGAGGAGTGTGAACTGGGCATTAGGTGAAATAGTATAATGAATTGAAAGAGATTTTGCTAAGCTCCTGGGCGTTGCACTTGAGCACTTGAGCAAATTCTTTTGAATTCCAGAGAGTGTCGTGTTTCTTGGGATATTTTCAATGGGCGTAACGGTATGATTTTAATCATTCTTAATACTGTGAATCACGTGTATTTCCACACAACTACATTCACTCATTGTACATATACACATGCGACAGTCACATGATTATCTTGCTTTCCCGCTTTTTTACGGGATGTATATATAGCAGACACGTGGTACACCGACAGACAGTTGGCAGCAGTTCACGAGCGACACCAAGCAAGGCAGTTCACAGCTGCCCGCAATAGCGGCATGCCTTTGTCGGGTTTTGCGTTCTTCAATATCAAGTAATTCTCTCACACACCCGCACTAATTGCAAGACGGAAGTAGATGCCTTTTATTTCTTTGAATAACACTTGTACAAATTACTACAGTTGGCACAAGAAATTCTTCCACGCACCTCATGTAAAATATTAAGTCCAACTCACATTCTCTTACAAATTCATTCCTCTGAACACTCAAAAGATGAACGTTATTCACGAACTATAACATTTGTACAATTCTTTTATCAATAATATTCCTCACACAAAATTCTTATCATACTGAGTAATCTTTCAGCGACAATGAACATTTCAACTGACCTCAAAAGCTTTGACACAATTTCATGCAGATCACTTTCAACGTCTGTGTAATGTAGGTATTTCTTGTTAATACACCATATTTATTGTTAATACACCATTTAGTTACAATTGATGCTTTGTCAATTTCATTCAACTTTCCATTTGCTTGTTTGATGAATGATTTCAACACTTATAAAAATAATTGTTGGTATGCAATAATTTAGTCAGGAAGTTATTTGGGCAGTGGCCTTGAGCCATGTAAAATTCAAACCTAAATTAACCTTGGATAGTAAGCCCCAACAATGACACTAACATTTGTATCTCAAATAAAGTTTTCAATTGATTTTCTTAATGTGTGCATCATTACACATCTTCATCATTCCTAGATCTTCTATTATTATAAGAATAGTACGTTGTGGTGCAATGAATATCAGTTCGGAACAAGAAATCAGTGAGCCGAGTTCGAATTTCAGTTGAATTCGTTGCATTCACTTACGTGCAAATACCCCTGGGAAAGGTATTAATACGTCTCTTCCTTCCAGCTATGGGTTAAATAACAGGACAGATTGGGTTCTGCAGCACTGGTTGGCATTCAATCTACCTACAGAAAATAATGACAACTTAGTGAGAAAATCTACTGCCCAGTCAGTCATGTCTTCTTCGAGACATGAAGAGTGTATTAGTCTGGAACTTAACTGACTGAGTCGTCATTAAAGGTCATATCATTATTATTATTGAGTGCTTAGAGAAGAGGATGATTAAAGAAAAGACAATGCTAAACAATGTTCAATAATATTTCGACAGTATGTCTTTCAAGTTATATTTAAAAAGTACATAAAAGTCAGGGTTCTTAACAGAATCCAACGTAGAATCTATAATATGATAGATACCGACTTGGCAGCTTGGCTGCAGTCGCTATCTCACCAGCGTGACGTGGCTTCCCTGTGGCTCTTCTATAAATACATTCACGGCTTCTGTTCCAATGAACTTAGATCACTGGTGCCTTCTAGGTATGAATTTAAACAAGCTACTAGATTAGCAACTAGGTCCCACTCTTTTACAGTGAAACGGATAAAATGTAACTGCAATTTCTACTCTAACAACTTCTTTTATCCCGCCTGTGGAATTCCCTTCCGTATACTTGCTTCCCTGACAGCTACAATTTCCAGGAATTTAAATGTAAGGTCAACAGACATCTCCTATCTCACTAACTCACATCCATTCTCACAATCTCTTTTTTCCCTCTACTCCACCCCTATTCTCAGTATTTTCATCCGTCTATTACCCTCCTCCTGACATTTCCCATAACTAACCCTCTTTCTCATCACTTTCCCCTATGTAACCCCCTGCGCAACAGTGGCAGTAGAATGCCTTGCTTGGGGTGAGATGATTAAAAAAAAATGCAAAAATTACAAATCTCTGTACAAACACCGCTTGTTTTGCGAAAAAAAACATTTGTATCATTATTATTAACATCATTTAAACTCATTATTATTATTTAAAATTTAAATTATAATAATGTCGTAATAGTCGTGGCAATAATGTTGTTCGACCAGCCATATATTTTGAATAATAATAATAATAATAATAATAATAATAATATCAGTCCCCAATACATTCAGTAATAAAGAAATGTAAAAACAGGTAAGTTATTTTTAAAAAAATTAAAGAAAAATCAAGAATCCACTTTGAATGAAGCATTGAGTAGGTAAGTGAAAGTAACACCTCCCTTCCCCACTTCGGTTAGGGCATTATTACGCCAGTATGGGGGCATATGAAAATATCCGTAGTTTCAATCCAAGATAGAAATTGGTAGGAAGCCTTTTTTTGTGGCCCGCAGTCCGCAGTTAAGTGGTTCTTCGCAGAAGGTGATTCCCGGAACTGTAGAACCACTTACTCTTTTTAAATATCGAACGTTTTGCCTGGAACCCTTTTGTGGTCGAGTCGCAGGCTTTCTATGACTTACCATTCTACATGGACACATTTGTACTTGTACTTACGTTGGCTAATTGAAACCATTCACTCTGCACTGAACACAGCCTTACAAGAGATGGGCAGATGAGATGTTGGGTGAGGTCAGGAGGTCGTGGTCTGATAGGGGACGGGGATAGGGGATGGGCGCAGCGGGGCAGAGGAATTGTTTGGGAGAAGGAAAATAGGATGTTGCCCTGTGTCGAATGTGTATGTGTGTGGTGTCGAATGTGTGTGTGTGTGTGTGTGTGTGTGTGTGTGTGTGTGTCTGCTTATTTTACTTTTATTTTTTATTTTTTTATTTTTTGTGATTTCATGAGTCAGAATCTTCCTTGACCTTTTGACACCAAAAGGAAATGGTGGAAAAATATTCTTAGCAACTCTAAGCGCCTGTTTATTCGATGCAGAATAAGACAAAAATAAAATAATCTTCTATATCTTCTACTCTACAGCATTTAACCCTTTAAATATACGTTCTATTGTTTTTGGACTGCTATTTTTTTCCCATAAATATTTTGGCAATCAGAGTTTTTTTTTCTTTCGTAAAATGAAAGCCAAAATAAAACAAAACAAAAACAAAAAATAAAAATTATAATATTTCCCTTTCCTGGAAAAAGTTGGCATTTATTGGCAGTATTGACAGTGATACTATCGGTTGAAAGTAAAAAAGAATTTACTCTTAAACACATTTCATTAAAACAAAAATAAATTTCTCAAATGGAATATTCTTGGGGACTTTCTTCTTGTGTTTATAATAACGTGGAATGTGAACATCTTGATTTTGTCGTTTTATTCTTTTCGTGTTATTTTCGTTTTATTTTGTTTAGTTGTTCTTGCTGTTAAAAATATTCAAATCATGTGATTTTTAAAAATTTGGCATTGTTCTGTGTTTGCAATTCTCTATCGCCAGTCCACAAGATTTAAAGAAAGATGGTTCTCTCAAAGACCTACAAGCTTCATTCACCAGATACCATTTTTAATTATTTTTGTTTATCATTGTTGGTCTTACATCAATATTTCGTTCGATATATCTTTCGGCCTTCCTGAGATGATGTGTTTTTTTTCTGTTTTTTTCAAATGTTTTTGTTTTTGCTCAAAACGTTTCGGGTGATACGTTCTTCAATCCCTTTGAGATAATCCTTTTAATCCGACTCAATATTTTTAATCCAACTCAATATTTTTCACAAAAAATTTTTAGCCGGTATGTTCGTCGGTTCTCCTGGGGTTTTTGTTTCCCACTCAGCCCTAATACTGTTTTTTTTATGACAGAGATTATGCCTATACGTTCTTAACATCCGTATGATGAAACAATTTATTTCTTTTCGTCTCTCTCATCTCTCTCTCTCTCTCTCTCTCTGTCGTCTAATTATATCGATATTGACGGCAATTCTGAGTTCGAATTACACTTGAATTATTTGCATTTGCTTACGCACAAATACTCTTGAGAAAGGTATGAATCCGTTGCTTCTCCCTCCAACTATGGGTTAAATAGCAGGATAGATTGGGAAATGCTTTTTGACTAGAACGTGAGGACTAGCAGCTCATGTTCAAATATGACAACAGTATTTCATTTTAGCTCCAATCTACCTTTAGTAAAGTTAGCGGATGGCACAAAGATTGGAGTACTTTAACGGCGCAAAGAATCGACTATTTTTCCTGCTTCTTTAGCGATTGATCGGAGGTACGTGTTCCAGTTGAGGTAAGGGTTGAGTTTAAGGTTACCTAGAGAGCATCCATTTATTGTGACTAGTAGTAATCCAGTGTCCGACCATCTATGATGGTATGCAACGTTTGCTTTTTGTGGAATTGTATGTAACCAGCTAGTTTCTAACCCGTTGGAAAGGTCGAATGAGAGATCAGCTACCAATTCTTGGGTGTAATTTCATGTATATTCATTCTTATTTGTTCGAGAACATTTCAATAGATCAACTGTTATACCAACAAAAGACTATCAACAAATATTCCTATGACGTTCAATGTAGAAATGCGGCCCAATATATGGAATGTTCTGTACCAATTTGTGAGCGATTAATGAATTAAAACGTTACAGTACTTTCCTAGAAAGGAAACGTCGCAAACATATCGCTATCGAAAGTATTTGTAGAAGAGACAGAGGTAAGCCACATTACGTCGGCGCGAAAGTGACTGGAGTTAAGCTACCAAACCGGTATCGATTACATTGCAGATATTCCGTTGGATTTTTTTTCAAGACCCGACTTGAAATAGCAGGGACGTCCGACCAGATGTAACAGCAGTATTCTATGCACTGACGGGTGGGAGATTTATATATGTGCAAAATGGATTTACACGAGATAAACTTCCTGACCCTACACAGTGAACCGACCTTCGTAGCTGCAGATTAATTATGGATTCAACATATTTATTCCACCTGAGGTCGGTTGAGAGACTTAGGCCCAGAAGGCACAGTGTTTTGCTTTCAGAAAGACTAGCCTGATTCATGCTGATGGAAGGTAGGAGCGATTGTCTATGATGGTTAAAGGATAGATAGATAGATAGATAGATAGATAGATAGATAGATAGATAGATAGATAGATAGATATGAACAAACTAACATAAACAGATAGACAGAAAGGGAGAAAGAGAGAGAGAGAGAGGCAGACATACATACAGACATAATAAAAAAAGCGACAGATACATAAAAAGATAGACAAACATTCAGACAGACGTATATAGATCATTTTTATGTGTATAAATATTTTTCTTATAAATGTTATCAGATTTATTAAAGGAACTTGTTAAATAATCGAACATTCCTATTGCTAATTTTTCTCTTTGTTTTCATTCGTGGTCTTTACTTAAAAGAAAATAATTGTTGACTGAGTGAAAATAATTAGAAATTGTTTTAGAAATGTTTTTCGACAAATAATTCTTCGATCTAACAGTTTTCGTTTTTTTAATTGAGTGCTTAATTGATCTACAATTAAATCATTAACTTTAAATGCAGTTATCAATATGCAAACGTTTCAATTGATTCTACCGTTTTTGTCACTATTTTGCATGTCTTAGAGACATTTTTGTTGTGTTGATTTTTAATTGACGTGTTTGCTAAAAATTGAGATACGATTTTCTCCAAACAGTGAAGATTTACGAATCATTTTCTCTAATTAGAGAAGGATATTTGCCAGTCAGTATCACCAAGTTCTTAAGATCTTTTTTTAAACGCAAAGTATCGACAAATGTGATTTTTTTAGAGATTAAATGAATCAGATTTTTTTTCTCAACTCTAGCCTGAAATTAGAATAGTAATTTTTTAAAAAATCAAGTTATTCATATTAATATCTTCATCATCCTTTAAGAACTACATTTCGGCTGATATGATCTCCAGCCTTTCAAGCATTGTCATAAAATTTGACATTGTATATATTCATTGTGCGTTGTAGTACAGGATGTGCGTTGTCATGCAGTGGATATCGGCCCCAAGGGAGAAATCGAATTCCAGTTGAATTCCTTATCTCATTTACGCGCGAATATCCTTCTGAAAGGTATTATTATTCCCTCCAGTTATGGGTTAAATAACAGGACAGATTGGTTTCAATAATCTTGGTTGGCAACCACTCTACCGCAGAAAGCAATGGTAACCTAGTGAGGGATAATCCTCTGCTCAATCACTCATGTCTCGAGAGAGACATGATCGCCCAAAAAGCGTGTATCATGTAAAGCATTTAACTGACTGATATATTCTTTTTTTTACATGTTATTTCGATTTACATATTTTTCTCAAAATATTTTTTTTTATCGAGAAATTTGAAAGAATATATTTTTCAACCAATTTTTCCATTTTATATGTGCATTCGTCAAAAGCAAAAGAGTACCGGAAAAGAAGAGGGAAAAGCCGATTGCAAATGATAATGGTGAGATTAGACGGGACACATTCGGTATTAAAAACCGAACAGCCGGGGAAAAGGTTGGTTGAAATTATTGACATATTTCTCATTAAAACTGTTTTTCATGAAAATATGTTTCTCACCTCCCTCAAATAATTTTTCAATATTGATGGAGGTTTCCTTCCTAACCTTTTGCTTGAAGCACTGCGGAACGTCAACATCTTGATTAGGTTATTATTTTTCATTTGACTTATATGTGCTACCAATTTTAGCTGTTGCTCATGTTGAAAATCTTCAAGTAATCTGGAATTTGTTGTTTTGTACAGTTCTTGTTTGTACCTCCAGTTCACGTGGTTCATGGAGGGAAGCCACCATATACTATGACCTATAGTGTTCATTCGATGTAAGCCATAATGATTAATCTAAGGAAGCAGTTTTATAATGCTGCCAGTTTATAGATTTCTGAACTAGTTTAGCATCTCGAGTAATATCCATATGAGTGTCTACATCAAACGAGGTTATTTTTATAAGTTCACACAAAGCAAGGCGATAATGCCACTAAGACACAGGCGCTTACAGGGAGAGAAAGAGAATGAGAAGACATTAGCGAGGAAAAGTGAGAAATAAGAGAATAAAGAAACAAGAGGATAGAAGATAGTGATTAACGTTGCATTTAAATCTTTCAAGATTGTAACTGGCCGGGAAGTAAGAAATTGGAAGGGAGTTCCACAGGTGGGAAGTGCAAGAAAAGTAACTGTTACAGTAGAAGTGGTGGTTGCATCTAAACGGTTCAATCTTAAAACGGTGGGACCGAGATGCCAATCTAGTAGCACACTTAAATTCATATATTCAGGTCACCGGGGGGGGGGGAAAGAACTTATCAGAGCAGTTGACATTGAGTAGTTTTTTTTTTCAATCTAATTTCTGTCGTCGGTGAGAAAGTGACTGAAATCGTGATGCCAGTTTAGGATCAGTTACATTAAAGAGCCTTCTTTTGAATGTCAAGAATCTTGATATATACAGCAGGAGCCCTAGACCAGATATAGGATTCCTCCATTCATATTTTCTGACAATTTACTAAAATGTTTGTGATGTCGATAGAAGTATTTAGCAAAGTTTAACAACTTAAGCCTTGATATTTACCACGAGCCTATGTTTTAACGAACAATTTTTTAAAATGAAAGATGGTGGAGTTCTTACACTATTTACATTATTCGGATTATTGTCCTCATCTTAGTTGTCATTTGTATGACGTTGCGGCTGTTGTATGCTCCGGCCTTCTTCAGGTGCTAGTAATTTCGAACGTAACCCTTTATGACAATTACTTAAGGACACATGGCCTAGTGGATATATACGTTGGTTAGTTCCAGTGCCTTGACCCAAAGAGTTGTGAGTTCAATACCATTCTATAGCAGTGGTGAACAAGTAACTTAGGGAGTCCTGTTAGAGTGAGATAACTCATAACTACTAAAAGAGGCTTCACATAAGGAATGAGAATGATATACTCCAGTGATTATAATAAAGGGTTCGGTTTGAAATTACTAGCACCTGAAGAAGGCCAGAGAGTACTACGGCCGAAACGTCGCAAAAATGGTAACAAAGATGAGGACAAAAGTCCGAATAAAGTAAATAGTGTAAATACTACCTCATCTCAGAAATATACATAAATACTTGTGTAGCTCTTGCCTATTATAAACTGTCTTCTTTGTTTAAAATTTTCAACCGCCGGTAGTGCATATTTGTTATCTATCCTCCTGCTCGTTATAATGTTTTTTTAATCATTTCACCCCAAGCAAGACAATAATGCCACTAAAACGCAACGGAGTGAAAGAGAAAAGGAAGATATTAGTGAAGAGAAGTGAAAAAAACGACAATAAAGAATCAGGTTTCAAGAAGATAGGGGTCCTGGGCATGACGGTAAACTGCATCCAGCAGTAAGGCCTCTGATTGGGAGGTTGTAAGGAGCATAGAACCACATCATAATTGCTGTTGTTCTCAGGTCCACCCTGACCCGGAGTGGTAGCACCTGTTAGGTATGGGCAAATAGTTAACCCCCAAATTGGGGTCAAAACGTTATGAAAGTATAAAAACAGACTTTTATAGAAAAATATTCATAACAATATACTTTTGAAGAAAAACTTATTACCATAACACATTTTTGAAGGAAAAAAAAATTTCTCAGCAAAACATTTTTGAATACAAGACTAGAAGATATTTTTAGTTTTCTGAAATAAAAAAATTTCATTAAAATCTGACAAAAATCAATTTTCTCATTATAACCGAACATAAAAAAAAAAACAGAAAAAAAACTTAAAACCCCTCTTTTTGGCATTAAATAACCCACAGAGGTGTTGATATGCCGTTAAACAAAACTCAAACTCAAGAACACAGAAGATGGTGATCGACGTTTCATTTGAATATTTGATGTTTGTAGGCCTCAGGAAAACAAGAAAGAGAGAAGTGCAAGAAAATAAACAATTAAAAATAAAATTGATAGCTAGTTTAACAGTAAAACGGTGAGACCTAGTTGCCAATCTAGTAATTAATGCAATCGATGCATTAAAGAGAACAGCTCAACAGAACAATTACTATGACAGAGGGAAACCCCGTTAAGTCGGTAATAATGTGACTGAAGTCGTGATGCCAGCAGAGGATGGATTATATTGCAGACGCTTCTTTGAATTTTGTCAAGAATCTAGATATATATGGCAAGCGCAACAGAACAATTATGGCAGCAGTGTTCAATGCATGGAGGAATATAAATTTGCTCAATTGACAAGCACGACACAACGAACAAAATATCTTTGTCAGAGAACGAGCTGTTGATTAAATATAATCACTCTACTCTATGTTAGTGGAAAATTAGTGCCTAAGAAGTCGCTCTCCTAGAGATTAGCATCAGCCACACTGACGGCAAATAAAAAAGGTTATCTGTGGGAATTTTTTTTTAAAATCATTTCACCCCGAGCAAGGCGGAAACGCCACTGATGTGCAGGGGGTTACATAAATGTAAAAAGATTAATTAGAAAAGAGTGAGGAGTACAAGCTGGTTAGAAAGGAACAATAGAAAGCCGAGAAAGAAGGTGCGATGACAGCTACATAGATGGAGAGAAAGGGAAGGTTATACAGGGGAGGGGAGAGAGCTAGAGGCCAGTGGTTAGTAGATGAGTATTAACTTTGCATTTAAATGTCTGGAGGTTGTAGCCGTCAGGAAAGCAAGAATACGGGAGTGAGTTCCACAGGCGGGAAGTGCGAGAGAGGAAGCTGCAGGAGTAGAATTAAATGAAAGCAGCTTTTATTTAGAGACGTTAAAAATTACAAGCGATTTCTTGCCCGTGTTAACCACTGATTGAAGTACTTTTCGAGAACATTTGACTGGTTTTCTTCGTTGAATTTATTGAACTGTCTAATGAGACAGGTGCAAATAGCTATGCCATCTGCATAATTACCAAGTTGGGAAGTAATGGCACCAGAAAAATCGTTAATGAGATCATGATGATGATTTTAGTTCTTAGGTTAATGTTTTCGTTTAGAGTATCGCTTGGTGTTTGAAAAGAATAAACCCAGAGCAGCCTAATCTATATTTAATTTCTGTTAATTTGTTATAATGGATCCATACATCGAGGTATTTGACGTATTTGGCATTTATTAATTCCCCATTTTGATTATTATGAGAATTTCAAAATATGTGACGTCACTGCATTTTCTTCAACAAAAGTAAACCAAAAATATAATCGATAACATTTAAGAACTATATCCCAGTAAGTATTTAAACGTTAAAACCTTCTGTAGAATAAAAAAAGTTATAATTTTGTCATGCATGAGATTTTAAAATATTCTTTATGATTTCGTTTTAAATTTTCTCGTATTCGTGAGATTACGTCACTATATTTCTCTTTCCTTACTTTTAATCATTTCACCCCAAGAAAGGCAATAAAGCCAATATCAAGGGAGCGTTAAAGAATATAAGAAAAAGAAAAACATTATTAACGAGCGAGAACAATAAAAGAAAGGTCGTAGGCGATCATGGACTTCCACTTGGTTCTGTCTCTTGTCGCTCTCAATAGTTTTTCTCTTGGTATGTCTACGCCCAGCCCCTCCAACTGTTTGCTCAGACCTAACATCTCGCGCTGCTTTCCCCTATCTCTCTTTCCCTTTCTCTGATCTGTGAGTATTAAGTTTTCTAGGCCCTCCTTCATCATTACGTGTCCCAGGAACGTCATTTGTCTCTTCCTGATATTTAGCATTAATTTTTTTATCGTTTGCATCCTTCTGTAAAACCACATTTCTGCTGCCTCAAGCCTCTTCTTCATCCATGATGAGATCGTCCAGCATTCACTTCCATACAGGAGAACAGATATCGCATAGCAATCCAGCACTCTTTTCTTTATTTCAAATGAGATTTTCATGTGTTTCAGTACTCTGCTTAGCTACTGAAATGCGTCTTTGTTGAGGTCTTATTGCCACTATAGTATAGCGCTTAAATAACAAACATCCAGGGACTATAGAGCACATTTCATCAGAACAATTTCCATGAAAGTAATTATAGAAATGGCACAGGAAAGCTACATTGCAACAGTGGGGAAGCTACTAAAGATGGGCTACTAGATCAGGCCCAATAACATTGCATTTCCCCAAGAATCTCTAAGTACCTATCAGAATACATATACAGAGTACATATCGTATGTAGCAGCAATATTCGAAACATGGACGAATGATAGACTTATAAATATGTAAGATGGAATTCCCTTCCGTTTACTTGCTTCTCCGACAGTTACAATTTCCAGGAATTTAAATGTAAAGTCAATAGTCATCTCCTATTTCACTAACTTGCATCTTCTCTCTCATGCTCTTTCTCATACACTCCACTCTCATCAGTATTCTCATCATTCTCCTACCCACTTCCTTACACCCCCTATAACCTGTCACTCTTTCTTATAACTTTATTCCTATGTATCCCCTTGCACACCAGTGGCAGTAAACTGCCTTGCTTGGGGTGATATGATTATAATAAAAAAATTAGATTCTTGATAGACACATTATCTACTGCGATACAGTGAACCAACTTTCCTAGCAGTAGACATAGTAATTGATTGGATATAATATGATTTCTACTTCATGTTAGCAGAGAACATGTTGTGGAAAAGTTTTCGCACTGAAAGTTATAATCGTTGCTAACCGACTTAACGTACCCAAAATGTTAGGAACCTCGTAATCTTACACTGTAAGCTGACTCCTTAGTATTCGGCTAACTGCCGACTAATATCAACTGCCTTAGTCCAATCATGTATAAACTGGAACTAACTAATAGTTAGTCATTTGCGCGTAAAAGGTACAACATGCAAATGCAAAATTATGAAGCACTGCTAAAAACTATTTGACAAACGAAACAGCATTGTTGACTGCTGTCTGTCAATCATCACAGGCAATCTCTCCTACCTCCCATAAGTATGGACCAAGCGAGTCTCCCCAAGAGCAATACTCTGCGCCTCCTCGGCCTTACCCTCTCTTCTGATCTCAAGTGGAACCAGTACATTGAGTCAAAAGCTAAATCGATTGCTAGGAAGGTTGGGTCACTGTGACAGGATGTTTTTCTCACCTGAAACCCTCCTGCATATATACAAATCAACCATTCATTCGTGCATGGGGTACTGCTGCCATATATGGTCAGATGCCCCCGCTGTTTATCTCCGTGTTCTTGACAGGCTCCAAAGGAGAACCAGTAATGTGATAGGTAAAGACTTGGCGGCTAGACTTCAGCCACTTTCCCACCGACGATGTGTGGCTTCTCTTAGTCTGTTCTATAAATACGTCCATGGGTTCTGTTCCAACGAACTTAAGTCACTGGTGCCTCTGCAACAGGTGTTTACTCGTGCAACCAAACTGGCAACTGGGTCCCACCCATTCACAGTTAGATCAACCAAATGCAGACGACAATTCTACTCCTTCAGCTTCTTTTCTCGCACTTCCCGCCTGTGGAACTCGCTTCCTTATTCTTGCTTTCCTGACGGCTACAACCTCCAGGAATTTAAATGCAAGATCAATACTCATCTCTTAATTACTTAACCCTTCTTCTTTACACACCGTCCTGTATATCCTTTCTTTTTCTCCACCTTTGCAACTGTCATCACACCTGTATCTTCATCCTTCTCTTGCTCCTTTCTAACTGGTTTGTCCTTCTCCTCACTTTCCTCTTATCTTTTTACTCTTATGTAGCCCCCTGTACATCAGTGTCGTTACCGCCTTTCTCGGGGTGTTATGATTAAATATACATATATATATATATATATATATATATATATATATATATAAGATACAGAAGAAAATTTTATCCTAATCTTATGACGTCCCCGAAACACGTGATAGGGTAATTTAAAAAAAAGACAATCCTATTTAGGAACGACGGTATTATTAAAGAATATATCCAACTAGGATTCGAAATCAACATTAAAACTGAACTGAAAGAGGTAGATGTTCAAGATTTAACATTAAACATTATAGAGATTACGTATAAATATTGATTAAATCAAAGTAGAACACACTCTTTGTTCAACAATCCTCTAAATCAGTTAGTCACTTTAGTGTTATGCGTGATACACGTTTAGGCGATCATGTTTCTTTTGAGACATCACTGATTCGGTAGATTTTCCAGCAAGCAGGTTGTCATTTCTTTCGACGGTAGAGCGGTTGCCAACTAAGGCTGTAAAGGACAAATTTTGATGCGGTTCAACCCATAGCTGGAGGGAGAAAAGATACATTTATATCTTTCCATGTAAGGGAATGAAACGAATTCGAACTTAGGTCTTCGATTTCTAATTCTGAATCTATATCCTTTGTGCTACAGCGCCCAGCCAATATATATATATATATATATATATATATATATATATATAGACATCCGCAAAAAATCTCTTTCGCTGTATCACAGCTCGTCAGTACGGTTAGACATCCGATTGCTTCAAGCCAGGATTAAAACCTGACCGAATTGACTTCAGTCATCGATTTTACCTATGGTCGCTTGGTAGAGGAAGGCGAACTTTAGCGTGTTATATACAATGTAAACACGCGCCAGTAGCTGAGAGTGTTAAAATTCATTTATTGAATGAACGATGCGTAGATGTCGGGGTGTGAGAGCGTGTATATATATATATATATATATAACGATGAATCCTTGGTACTTGGGGAGGTAAATATTACAGGAGATTAAATCTGAAGGGAGCTCAATGTTAAAATTTAACAGAATATTATAATAAAGAACATAAGTTAGATGTTTTTATAAACCCATTGGTAATATTATATTTCGCGGCTCTCCTATAGACCGCTCCTCAGACCAAATTCATACAACAATGAATGGGTCAAAATTATCCAGAAAAAGTCAATTAAAAAAGAAAGAAAAAAGAGAAAGAAAAGGTCGTTTTGTCGTCTAGTTATAATATCTAACACTGTTAAGTTAACCTCAATTACCCTATTTTTTCTCTTTTTTCTTTTTTTTCCTTCTTTCTTTTTTATTTGACAAAAGACTAAAAGACAGAAACTTATGTAAACAATAGTAGAAAGTGCTTTATGTTTAAATGAGCAATTTAGCTACGACTCAAAAAGAAACAAAATAAGTACAATCCTTTGTATTTGGTAAGGCAAATTTCACAGGAGATTAAATCCAATGATAACTCAATGTTAAAATTTAACAGAATATTATAATAAAGAACATAAGTTAGATGTTTTTATATGCCCATTAGTAATATAATATTTCGCGGCTCTCTTATCGGCCGCTAAGAGCCGCGAAACATATTACAAATTGCTTTACAAAAACATCCAACTTATGTTATATATATATATATATATATATATATATATATATATATATATATATATATATAACCAATAAACCCCCAATCTATCATCAGCTAGAGAAGAAATGAAAACTTTTAAAACCAAAACAAAGTCAAAATGATTCATCACACACTCCCTCACATCAAACAAACACCACAAAATATTCAATACCCTAAAAAGTTCCTGGATTTGTCTCGATAACAAGCACAAAAGTAATCAGTACACCGTGAATATTAAAAAAATTAACCGGAGAACAATCTCTTAATACACCTTAAATAGAAAGTAATTGCTTACAAAAACAAAAAACAAAAAACGAAAAACAAAAAACAAAAAACGAAAAACAAAATAAGAGTTAATATGTTAAGCTTTGGCAAGCTGTAAAGGAAAACCTTAAAACAAAACTTACGAATATCATGAGGTCTAGGAAACAGAGAATATGGTTTACAAAGAAGACACGAAAAATCATTTAACAACAAATAATGCGCAAATTACACTACACTGCGTGCCAGAATTATATACAAATCAATTTTTTTTGTTCTAACGCTGACAGTTTTAATAAAAATTAGTGAAACTTGGCACGTTATATAGCAACACTAACACATGTCCAGATCTAAATTTCTAAGCTAATCTGTGCAATAGTAAAGAAATAGCAGCCATTTTGGTAACTTGCAGCCTGTTTCTGCGTGCCAACTTTATATGCAAGATGGGACGTAAAGGTGCTTTGAGTCAAGCTGAGAAGTCTAAAATTGTCCAAAGGGCTTGTAATAAGATATCCACCTTAGAAATAGCCAAAGAATTGGCCCGTGATTATCGTACAATTAAAGAATTTGTTACTTATCCTGAACTTTGCAACAGACGTTCTGTCAAAGGGAAAATTCATAAGAAATCACCTGTGTTGCATCGAGCCATGAGTAGGATCAGGAGAGAAGTCCACTGTAACCCTCTTGAAACTAGGAAAAAAGCTTTTGAAAATGCTGGCGTTCCTGATGTACCCAAATCAACTCGATGCCGTATCCTGAGGACGGTTGCAAAATGTGGAAAACCAGAGATTCGCCCTCCATTAAAGGATATCCACAAGAAAAAGAGGACGGAGTAGGCAAGATATCGCATGAAGGTAAATTTTCAAACTGTTTTGTTCTCCGATGAGTGTCGAGCGACCCTAGATGGACCCGATGAGTGGAGGAAAGAATGGTACTCTAATGAGGGTCCAATTCCCCACCAGATCAGGCATCAACAGGGAGGTGGTGGTGTGATGTTTTGGGCTGGAATCATTGGTAATGAGCTGGTAGGACCACTCATAGTCGCAGATAGAGTGAAAATGACCGCCAAACTCTACATTGACTTCATTAAGGAACACCTCGAATCCTGGCACAAGAAGAACAATTTGTCATTCCGGAAAAAGATGGTATTCATGCATGATAATGCACCGTCTCATGTTGCAAGGATAACCACTGAATATTTGGAGAGTGTTTTTGCCAGACATGGGAAAATATTGCAATGGCTAGACTGTTCTCCCGATTTAAATCCCATCGAAAATCTGTGGAGCATCTTGAAAAGGAAGATTTACTCCGGAGAAAGGCAGTACACCTCCAAGGATGACCTCTGGAATGCCATTCTGACTGCTGCCAAAGATATTTCATCAGATGAAATCGAAAATTCAATGGACCAAAGGTTTTTTTTTTCTCTTGTTAATAAAAATGGCAATTATATACAATATTGATTGTACTATGAAACCACACTGAAGATGTTTGTTCTGTATTATTTTTGTTCTCAAATTACATATTCCTAAAATAATCAAATTTTCTGTCACCACTTCACCATATTTGACACTTTAGCAATGATTTGCATATAAAGTTAGCACGCTGAAACAGGCTGCAAGTCACCAAACTGGATGCCATTTCTTTACTATTGCACAGATTAGCTTAGAGGTTTAGATCTGCACGTGTTAGTGTTGCCATATAACGTGCCAAGTTTCACTAATTTCTATTAAAAACTGTCGGAGTTATAACAAAAAAATCGATTTGCATATAATTCTGGCACACAATGTACATTTATGGACCCACAAACACACAAAAATAACATAAATAATATGACAAAAGTCCGGGTTTACAACAAAACTTCATAAGAATGTAACACTTGCCTCGGAAAGAAATTTAGCAATAGTTTTGTTTGAAAAAGAATGTTAATTCCTAAACAAATATTCAGCATAATCCTCAAACAGATTACTTCATTTGGAGGAACAACTTTAATTCTCAGGTTTAAGGGAATTATTTATTGAAAAACTTTTTAAATATTGAGGCGGTTTCTAATATATAAACAATTTTTATGGATAGTATTTTTAATAATACACTTGAATTGCAAATTCACTTAAAAAGGAGATATTTAAAAAAATTAAAATAAAACAAACTGTGTGTTTACAAGTTCGACGAAAATGACAGATCAAAATATTTTATATAACTGTAATTACACATACATATACCTAGTTTTCAAAGCACTCCCTACTTTCCAACCCCCCCTCTCTCTCTCTCTCTTACTATATATATATATATGTAGGACAATTTACAAGACTTAACGGACAATTTACAAACCTATTCCCTTATCGCTAACCCCCACCAACATCCCGTACACAACTCGCCAAATATAAGAAAAGAAGCTTTCTATTTCTTTCCACACCACTTGATGAGACATTGTCATTTCAATGTCGAAACAAAATGTACACTTTGTATTGGATAAAAAATTGTACATATATATATATATATATATATAAAATCATTTCAGACCATGCAATGCAGTACTGCTATTGTTGCGCATGGGGATACATACGAGGTGAGTGATGAGAAAGAGGAACAAGTTACAGGAGGTGTCAGAGAATGTGTAAGAGAAAGATGAGAACATTGATGTGAAGATAGCTGTATGCGAGCAGAGTGGAAAGTGAAAAGAACATGATACAAAGATTATCAAGGAAAAGATGCTAGTCAAGGGGATTGCATTTACATTCTTGGAGATTGTAGCTGTCAGAAAAGCAAGTATACAGAAGGAAATTCCACAGGTGGGAAATGCGAGCAAAGAAGCTGAGGGATAGAGGTTGTGGTTAATTTTGATCGGTTTCATTGTAAAAGGGTGGGATCCAGTCGCTAGTCTAGTAGCTCGTGTAAATTCATGCAGAGGTGGAGGGGGGCACCAGGGCGCTAAGTTCGTCAGAGCAGAATCCGTGAAAGTATTTGTAGAAGAGACAGAGAAAAGCCACGTTACGTCGGTGAGAGAGTGATTGGAGTTGAGCAACCATATCGGGATCAATTATATTGTAGATTCTACGTTGGATTTTGTCAAGAACCCCGAGATGAATAGCATGGACACCCGACCAGTTGTGACAACAGTATTCAATGCAAGGGTGGATGGTATAATTATATATGCGCTATATGAATTTAAACGAGATAAACTTCCAGGCCCTACACAGTTAACCAGCATTCTTAATAGCAGATTTAACTATCGATTCCATGTATTAATTTCACTTGAGATCGGCTGATAGAGCTAGACCGAGGAGGCGCAATGTTTTACTTACAGGGAGACTAGCCTGATTCATGCTGATAGTGGGTAGGAGCGGTTGACTATGGTGGTTAAGTTATAGCAGCTTCGTTTTGGAAACATTAAAATTTACGAGCTATTTCTTACCTCAGTCCACCACAGATTGAAGGTCTATTTCAAGATCAGCAGCGAGATTTTGGTGTCGTCAGCATAGATGACTATTAGGATTTCATTACATCCGGGAGATCGTTGATGAAGATAAAAAAATGCGTAGGACCTAGAATAGAGCTTTGAGAGACACCTGCGTTCGTATGATAGTATCTGTAAACATGTGCATTCAATACTACATTCCGCGATTTAAAAGGAACAACTGTATTAGGTCAAACAACCGTTCTATTATACCATAGTCATGTAGCCTGCGTAGAAGGCCAACATGCCAGATCTACTTGGCACTTAATTGTACTTACACGCGTTATAAGCATTCCACCGTATATATATATATATATATATATATATATATATATATATATATATATATATATGTGTGTGTGTGTGTGAAATATAACTATTATGATATCTAACTATCGTAAAATTAATTGCTATAATATGCACACTTTTTTGTCATAAGTAATTTAGAGCCAAGCAAATCATGAATTTAATATTAAGCATGTCTATAAAGATGTATATTGGAATACAGTCATATTACATATAAGTTTGTTCCAACGTATATATATATATATATATATATATATATATATATATATATATGCACGTGTTTGTGTGTGCGCGCACACACAATATAGATTTTGTAACTTAACAATAACCCTTAATTTTTATTTTTGGTTCAAATACCACGAGTCTGTGCGAATCTATTGAGGCACTGAAAATTCTGGTCTTGTGACCTTTATGGGCATTTTTTTATATCACTCATTAAATTGCATTCAGTGAAAAATTCAATCTGACTGAGATATTGCAATTAATCTGTGCGACGTTCTGACCCAGTGTGTAAAATATACTACATTATCGCAGATTAAGGCAGCCCCGGTCTATTTAAAGCTGTTATCATACCACGCCTTATACGAGCTTCTTTGTTAAGCGATTATTAATGAATTATTTTCACTATTATTATTATTATGATCAATTATATTAATTAATTTCCTTTGATTTCTGGTGTATACTCAATTCTTTCCAGGTGCCAACTAGAGACCTAATGTCAGAAATGGCATCATGACATTTTCCACTGAGCAAGAAATTAAAATGACACACATTTTACATAGGTAAAGTCCTCCGTAAGGTGTTAGCTGTGCTTTTGAGTACATTTTTTGTAATAATTTAAGGCATGTTTTAGCAGGTATCCCTACAGTGAGTCTATCGGAACCTTTTTCAATCAATCCTAAGGCTCCAACTACAACTGGTTTTGTTGTTTTTCTCATGTGACACATTTTTTTAGATTTATACTTTCAGGTTGTTGTATTTTGATAGCTTTTTGAAGACATTCAAAGACACATTACAATCGCAGGGACTGTCATGTTAAAAACAAAACACATTCGGTTATTGCGGTCTTTCATTACAATGTCTGGGCTATTAGATTTGTTTGTTCTTTCTCTATTGTAAGTCCCATAAAATTGTTACAGGTATGACGTTTGTGGCCGGTGTTAGTTGTGTTCATAGTGTTAGGTGTTAAGTGTAACAAAAGAAAAAAAATGATTGACCAAAATTGAGAGATAAATCACAAACAAATATTTAATTTACAAAACACACCTAATAAAATATCTACAAATTTACAATTTTTGTTGCCTTCAAAACAAGAAACAAGTTTACTACTGGCAAGTGTTACGAGGTGAGAAGTGGAAGGTAAGGTCAATATCTCTACCCAGTTAAGTTGGCGAGGAAGTTAAGTGTTATATTTTTTGGAAATCTTCAAATGAGTATATAAAGAATAATTTTAAGTATGGTCAATGAAAGAGTCAAAAATATGAATTTACCCATATAGTTCCATGAGGTTCTCTTTCCGGTTTTAGTTGGTCGGCAACTTCTTATAGATTCTTTCGGCTGGATGTAAATCCTTAAATCACAACCGGAGTTGATAACATCAGCAAACCCTGGTAACAACTGACAGTTCTCTGCTCAAAACCTATTTTTATAGGGGCTAACGCCTAATTTGGATATTTCTACAAACTTTCGAACTCGCTAGATTTTACTGGAACATTCTGGCATCTTCCAAACGTTCTATTTCTAATTTCTTTATTTTTACGACTACTTCATGAATTAAAACTTTTTTGTAACAACAAGTAGGACTCAATAGAGTCCCGTACTAGAGCTTTTTAGACATTATTATTATTATCGTTTTATATGTAAATGCATCTTCTTAAGAATAGCAATTTCTGGTAGTTTGCTTTCAGTAAAGTTATTGGCCCATTCTGTCATTCCGGATTTTATATCCTAGGGATGGAATACCGTACAACCTGATACAAGATGGCTAATATAAACATCTAGTCAATTCTGGAAAATGAAAGAGGAAAGGCTGGACCCTGAAATTAGCTGGAAACTGATAGGTTCAGCCCGTATTCCGAGGAATTTTCGTGAGAGGTGCTGTCTATGTTTACTGGAAAAACTTTCAATAGTAAAATACCCCCACCAACACCGGCTACTGAATCTTAGAAGGGAATTCATCAGTAAGTGCCGCCACAAGGCAAATTTTTCGAATACTTAAATTTAGAATTTAAATCCCCGTTGACTAGATGTTAGAATATATTATTAAAAGAATTCAATTTAAGTTTTAATCTTAATTTTACCCAAACGTTAACCTTAAAAAGTATTTTAACTCCGCCTACCTTCCTATCCCAAGCTCCTTTAATTGCCTATCTTTAGAAAATATGGATTCTTTTACTAAACCTCCTTTTCCTTGGTTAACACATATATGTATACATATTTTTTCTCTAATAATTTTTAAACTGATAACTTGCTGTAATTGGCATTTAGCTCGCGTCTACCTAAAAGTTTTAATCAAATAAACTTAAATAAAAATTTTTAAAATCTTATATTAAAAGCCAATCCTTCTCGCCTAAATACACCTATTCAAACAGCCCAAAATCTTAACTTTAAAAAGTAATTTAACTCATTTAATTGTCTATCTTTATAAAATATGAACTCTTATTCCTCCCCTTCCTAAATATGCCATTTCAACACCCTGTAACCCCGCGACTACCAGCTCAGTCCTTTTCCACTTTGTGACCGTTGTTAACCTAAAACCCCTCCACACTCTAACGCAGGGCCTTCGCCATTTGGAAAAAACAATGTCGCTGACGTGACGTAGAGTCTTTATTAGAGATCCTATGTTGAAATGTACATCCGAAACCTTTGAATTTTGAAAATTTTCTGTAATTTATATATATATATATATATATATATATACAAAAAGATCTTGATATGTAAAGTCACAAGTTAATTCGCCAGAAAAGAGTCTACTTTATACTCGAAACACGTTTAGCGACACAAATACCATACAGAAAACAATCTTTTCACGGCTTCTTGCATTTTTTCTCGTACCAATTTCTCTCGTTGGAAAAAAAAACACTATTTCTGTTTTTAATATATATATATATATATATATATATATATATATGCAGTATAACGCTCTACATTTGTATCGAGCACTCTTTATGAAAGTAAATGCATGAACAAAAGGGTAAATAACCCTACGAGTTCAACAATTTAGTTACAATGTATATATACATAGTCATCCGCAGATAGATCTGTTTCGCTGTATCACAGCTCATCAGTACGGTTAGACTCCGATTGCTCCCTAAACCCGACCAAACTGGCGTCAGTCGGCGACTTTACCCCTGGGCCACGGGGTGTTCGGTGGAAGAAGGCAGTTTTTTTTTAGCGCATATCATATTACGCCCCCAGCAGTCAGAGTGCTCCAATTCATTTTTAATGCATGAGCGATACGGTCACGCTAGAGTGGCTACTGTTTTTCAAAGTCTAACCCTATTGTTTAATTACTTAGCTTTTTGGTCATAATAAAATTAGACTAGTGCCAATCTGTATTTAAAAGCGTTCAATACAATTATTGTAGAACTTTTGAATATTTTCAATTTTTAAAGGAGTTATTACGCGACCTAGGTTTCTACCATGAGTGGTGTCTTCAGGCGATTTTCAATAACTGATTTTACCGTTTACCTTTTTTTATATTTTTCAGAACGCTCACAAGGCAGTGTTTTTTTTTACGCTCACGTGGTAGGAAATTTTGAACGGGCAATTTTTTAAATTTGATGAAATTATAACATTTCATCTAGTTATTGAAAATCGCCCGAAAACACCACTCATAGTAGAAACCTAGGTCACGTTGCAACTCCTTTACAAATGGAATATATATATATAATTTTTCTTTTTTTGCATATCTCCGTCTATTATTATTACTTTTTGTTCTTGCATTGTTCTTGCATACGTACATGCATACATACATACATATATATATATATATATATATATATATATATATATATATATATATAATTTTTTTGCATGTCTCCCTCTATTGTTATTACTTTTTGTGTCTCGCTCTATTATTATTTGGTCCTGGGTATGACCTTAAACTGCATCCGGCAGCAACGCCACTGATTGGAAGGTTGTGAGGAGCATGGAACCACCTCTTAATTGCTGTTGTTCCCTGGTCCACCCTGACCCAGAGTGGTAGAACCTGATAGGGTCCCAGCTATGGGTAAATAGTTAATCCCCAAAATGGGGTTAATATGCTATGAAATTATTTACCAACAAACCTTTTTTGAATGAAAAATATTACCAACAAAACCTTTCTGAATGAAAAATAATTGTGATTTAAAATAAAAATATTCTTCCCAACAATCCCCCCACCCAAAAGTATAAACAAACAAAGACAATAAAACAAATAAACTAAATAAAACAAATCAAAATGATTTTCAGCACTAAATGACCTAATGAAGGTTGATATGCTGGTTAAATGAACCAACCAACCACCCAACCAACCAACCACCCAACCAACCAACCATCTATTATTATTATGTTGTCATTTTTCAACATATTTCAATTTTTGCTATGGTCGCAGTACCTACCAAGTCTGCGGGAAGACCTAAGGCAGGTCGTGGTGTGTTGTTATGGCTCCATTTCATTTTTTTTTCTATCTCCCCTAAAATCACTAGCGTTACATAAACAAAGTTCTCTATAGTGTGTGGACTGTATTAACAAGACATTTTTTTGTATATCTCTTAAGCTGTCGTTTCCAGGGATTCTTTCAATGTGTTGATTTGTTCCATTTTTTTTTATCATTCCAAGTGCACCTACTATCACTAGCACGATACTTGTTTTCAATTTCCACATTTTTTCTATTTCAATTTCCAGGTCTTTATATTTTGACAGTTTTTCGAATTCCTTGCTTGCTATGTTACAATTCTTTGGATAAGCCATATCAAATGATGGACAAGTTTTTTCTTTCTGGTTTTTAACAATAATGTTCGGCCTATTTGCTTCACTTTTTCTGTCTGTGTAGATGGTGTAATCCCATAGAATGGTGACATCTTCTATTTTTGTAACCGGTGCTGGGTGATGTTCATACCAGTGTTTGTTTACAGATTTTCCATAGTGTTTGCACATTGTGAAGTGTAAATATTACCCCACTTTATCGTGACGATTTTTATATTTATTTGGGGCAAGTACAGAACATCCTGAGATTAGATGGTCTATTGTTTCTTGGTGTTTATCAGAGAACCTGCATTTTGCATCCACATTATTATGTATAATATTTGCCTGAAAGTTTCTAGTGAAAAGACTTTGGTCTTGCACTGCAAGAATAAAGCCTTCAGTCTCTAATTTGTTTGTGCAAAATAATTAGATATTATCTCTGATGGTTGAATGATTAAAATTCTTTTAAAATCTCTAGTGCTTTTATCATTATTCTCGCTTAATTTAATAAAGAGACAGGGTTTTGACATTATGAAACCATCTGTATTTATATAATTTCACCTTTAATTTTATGACAGTACTAGCAGTATAGCCCGGCTTTGCTCAGGTGCAATGAAAGCTTTAAAACTAATCCATGGTCCTGGAGCTCAGACTCAGCCGAAAGAATATATGTCTGAAGTTTGTTGACAATCGGATAAAAATTGTGGATTTGTATAAAGGACATACAGACAGATAAACAGACAAACACACAAACATATTCCCTTATATATATATATATATATATATTATCGATTTTCTGCACTATTGTAAGAAGTGCAACCTTGAAACTTCTGAATATCGTTTCTTATGTCATTGTCTATGAGTGTATCAAATTTATTAAAATCGGACCACTACTTCTATAAGCCGATTTTTTCGATTATCGATTTTCGGTATTTATCGGGGGTACCTCGACACCAAACCTAGCTAAAAACACTCGCAGACGCTTATAGTACAACTGTGTAAATTTTCAAGAAAATCGGTTCACCCGTTTCAGAGTCTGTAGGTAACGGACACACACACACACACACACACACACACACACACACACACACACACACACACACACACACACACACACAAATTGCATTTATAAATATGTTTATAATTTAGATACCCAATGTATTATAGGTAATCACCATGAATGTTCCAACCATCATTTTTCGCAATAAACGTGCAAGATTCTTGTGTTTTCTCAACCTTTCCTCTATTTCACCTGACAACAGTGTCTGGCCAGGAAATTTTTCTCACCTGAGTTCATCTTGCACATAAACAAATCAACCATCCCCCCCTGCATTGAATACTATTGTTATATTTGGTCAGGCACTCATGCTATTCATCTAGGGCCTCTAGACAGGCTTCAGATGGGAATCTGTAATATGATCGGTTCTGACCTGGCAGCTCGATTTCAGCCACTTTCTCATCGATGCGATATGTTTTTCCTCTTCTACAAATATTTTCATGGCTTCTGCTCCGACGAGCTTTGCTCCCTCTACAAGAATTTACTCTAGCAACTAGACTGGCAACAAGTTTTCACCCTTTTATAGTTAAAACAACCAAATACAGCCCTCACTTCTACTCTAACAGCTTCTTTTCCCGCACTTGCCATCTGTGGAAATCCCTTCCATATACTTGATTTCCTGATAACTACCATCTCCAAGAGTTTCAATGCGATGTCAGTTGCCATCTCTTATACCCTTGACTCCAGTCTTTCTCTTGTCGTTTCTCCAACACCCTTTGTATCTTGTTCTTCTCCCTTTTCACTCTACTCTCACCACTCCCTTATCTTTCTCTTGTCCTTTCGCCGATATCCACTGTAACCGGTTTCTCTTTCTTTTCGCTCTCCTATTATGTAAACTTTCACTCACCACTTATGTAGCCCACTGCACATCAATGGTAGCAATGACTTGCTTACAGGGAAACTATAAAAACATTTTTATTTTATTTTATTTATGTATTTATATTTTTTTTGTTATTACATTTCTTTGTATGGAGTTATAGCTAGCTCAAAAGTTGAGTAAGGCATTACGAAACAGGACAATTTTGCTAGAAACTAGGAAGAGAGTACTGGATTGCTACGTGCTGTCCGTCCTTCAATATAGCAGTGAATGCTGGACAATACCATCGAAGGTGAAGGGAAAACTTGAAGCAACTGAAATGTGGTTTTACAGAAGGATGCTGCGAATATCATGGATCGAGTATGTGAGCAATGATGAGTTCTTTGAAATGATGAAAACAAAAAGGAAATTAATACATCAGGAAGAGACAGCTGAAGTTCCTGAAACACGCAATGAGAAAGGAGGGCTTGGAGAATATGATACTAACAGGCCAGATAAAGGGAAAAAGAGACAGGTAAAGCAAAGGATAACATATTTGATGGACCTAATCAGGTGGATGCATGGTGTAACAGGAGAAGTACTGCTCAGAGCCACCAGGGATAGGGAAACATGGAAGGCCATGATCGCCTACGTGTTGAAGGGACAGGGCACATAGAAGAAGAAGAAGATGAAGAAGAAGTCCAGTTGACCATTGAATTATGTTTATGTCTGCTCTTGTAGAATTACTTATTCTCTTAGTTCAACCTCATTACAATATACCTATTTGTAGCTCCGTTTACTTGCTTTCCCGACAGCTATAATCTTCAAGAATTCAAATGTAAAGTCAATACTCATCTTCTATCTCACTAACTTGCATCCTCTCTCTCATGCTTCTTTCTCCGTCCACTCCATTGTCATCAGTATTCTCATCTTTCTCTTACCCTCCTTCTGACACCCCCTGTAATCTGTCACTCTTTCTTATATCTTTCTTTATATATAACCCCTGCACAACAGTAGCCGTAAAATGCCGTTCTTGAGGCGACACAATTATAAAAAAAATTCACCTTCTATATTAGTGTCCTATGTTTAGTTTCGATCTGCATGTAAACACTTTGTTTTTATTAAAGAATGGAAATTATTTGCGTAGAGATCAGGCTTTCCAAACATTTTTTAAAAAGTTTTAGTATTATACTTAAAGAATATATTTTTGTATGAAGCAAAGGTATAAGTCTTTCTGTGTTTATATTACTCATTCTGTTAGTTTCTTAACTGTACATACTATTTCTTTTTTCATTGACTTCTACAAAGACAAAGAGTTCTTCCCCTTTTCCGGTCTGTTGCGAATTCTCTTCATTAAACTGATTGTTCGATGTAACTAACAATCATTCGTGCCAGATGTATTTGAAAAAACTATGAAAACTGACTTAATTATACCTTCTGGTATTTCAACATTATTGTATATTTCATTTGTAATGTCAATAATCATATATGCCCCGTAATAATCTGTGTCGTCATGACTATAACAAACTCGTTTGATACTGTTGCTTTCTTCTTCTTCTTCTTCTTCTTCTTCTTCTTCTTCTTCTTCTTCTTTCGATATCCTGTCAAAGAGTGCGTGATCATGGTGCTACACAACTTCCTATCCTTTTTAGTTCTTAATAAAGTTTGTTTAATTAGTATCGTCCGCTCCCTCTTCTGTCATTCATCTACATGAGCTGGTTTTGCATGCTGTAGATATGCGTATTGTGCGACGGATAGCACATTGGTAAGAGAATTCGGCAAGCTGTGTTCGAATTTCAATTGAGAAACTTGTTTTCGTGAAAAAAAAAAATTAAGAGAAACATTTTATAAATTTCAAAACGGATGTAACCGGATGTTTTCGCATTAAGAAAATGCTAATATGACCATTACTATTACATGGTATTTAAGCACACTTTTCTTTGTTTCAAGTGAAATTTTCCTGTGTATTAATATATTTCTGAGCTTCTTGAAGGCAACTTTCTCTTCCAGTACGTATTTGAAATCCAGTGTGACATAGTTCGTCCTCGGATAAACGAATCCAACGGTGATGTAAATTTTCCTACTTGTCTTCTTTCTTCTTACAAATAATTACACCTTTGTTCTAAACTTTCTAGGATTTTATATATTTTCTGTATGCGACATCAACACTGCATAAGTTGTTAAGCTTGTGTGCAACATTAATAAATCTTGATAGGACTACTAATTCATTTAATTTACCTCAACGCAAATGTGAAATAAACCCTGTGAAATGAGACATTGCATGTCTCGAACTGATATGTTGAAATAGCTATTCCCCCTAAATATCATCTGAATTTACAGATATACACACCCTGATTGAGCGCTCTGGAAGAATGGTAGACTTTAAAAAACAGTAGCTACTCTGGCATCTACGTATCGTTCATTCAGCAATGAATTAGAACACTCTCAGCTATTAGGCGTGTATAATGATAATATACACGCTAAAATGTCTGCCTCCTTCTACCGAGCGCCCGTAGCTCAGAGGTAGAATCGCTGACTGACACCAATTTGGTCGGGTTTCAATTCTGGGTAAAAAGCAATCGACTATCTAACCGTGCTGATAAGCTGTGATACAGCGAAACAGATCTGTCTGTGGATGACTATATATATATATATATATATATATATATATATTGGTTGACTGATTGATTGTTTAATTACTTAGTTGTTGGTCATAATAAAATTAGACTAGTGCACACTTGTATTAAAAAGTATTCAATACAAGTATATTGTAGAACTTTTGAATATTTTCCATTTGAAATCGAGTTATTATGTGACCCAGGTTTCTACCATGAGTGTTGTCTTCAGGTGATTTTCAATAACTGATTTTACCGTTTAGCGTTTTCTTTAAAAACGCTCAAGTAACATTGATTTTTTTAACGCTCACGTGGCAGGAAATTTTTGAACGCGCAATTTTTGAAAAATTTCTTGTAATTTTTAAAAACTGCGCGTTAAAAATTCCCTGCTACGTGAGCGTTCAAAAACTAAAAAATATAAAACACAGTTACGTGAACGTTCTTAAAAAAAAACGCTAAACAATAAAATCAGTTATTGAAAATCGCCTGAAGACACCACTCATGGTAGAAACCTGGGTCGCGTAATAATTAATTTACAAATGGAATATATATATATATATATATACATATATATATATATATATATATATATATATATATATTTGCATGTTTTTGCATATATATATATATATTTTTGCATGTTTTTGCATATATATATATATATATATATATATATATATATATACATGATGCTTTGTTTCCTCACTCGCACATTAAATCTCTTCCGTTTGGAAAAAAAACCATTGTGACCAACCAAAGGTGTCTGAAATCCAAAACGGAAGAGATTTAACTTGCAAGTGTGAAGAAAAAAAACCCAAACAAACAAGCACGCATGCATATGAACTTTCTGTCTTGCTCACCAGTTATCTAAACAGTTATCTAAACAAACGGAACTCGATATGTAAAGTCACAGGTTTATTCGCCTATCGAAAGTCAACTTTAGACTCGAAACACGAGCAGCGACACAAATACCATTATGAAGACTTACTATATTATACAAAAAACAAGTAATATTACCAATAATAACAACAATAAATCTACACTTTAAACAAAACTTTCACGGCTTCTCGCACTTTTTCTTTAATACCAATTTTTCTCTTTGGAACAATCGCTATTATATATATATATATATATATATATATATATATATATATATATATATATGTATATAACATAATTATTTATTTTGTATACACAGAATTAATAAAGAAATTATAGGCAATATAAAACTGAAAGTCAGATAAGCCATCCTATTACACGTGGTTTTCAACTTGAGTGCGCAGTTTTTACTTGCTATAAGAATAAGTGAATTTCCACCATTGTCAATAGGCGTTGTCTTCTAATTTTTCATAGGTAAATGCATAGCGCATGTTCATATTATATTTGACACGCTTAGTACTATCTTGAAATGCTTCATTTGTCGCAGACAAGAAACTATTGAGTCTTGGTCAGGGATAGACACTTCTGATTCTGGTTGCGTGTTGATGACGATCAGACTGTTTTGTGACAAGTGTTTTATCTACATTTATGTATTTTGTTCAGGCGATGGGATTAAATCGGCCTTACCAAAGAAACACGGTGTCTTGATTTGTACATAGATTTTTTTTTTGTTTTTAAACTTGCTTTCGTTTTCACAATACAATCACAAATGTAGATGAAACATTTTTTTTTATAATTTTTTTTCTTTAGTAATTTTATCAATTCATTTTTTAAACGCGTTCTTCGACTCACGCCTTCCTTGTCTTTACTTCTTCTCGGGTTTCAGAAGATGAATTTAGTAAATATTAAAAAATTCAAATAGCTCACTATCAGTAATAATAAATTCAGTATAAAAGATAAAGAAATTGAACATTTATGGGCTCTGGTAGGGGTACTTTCACCCAACACCTCACGTTGCTACGAAACTGAAACTTAAACTAAAAGATCGTTCATATGGATGTCACGCATGGCGCCAAACTCATTAATAAATATCTATAATGCAAACATTATACATCTATTTTCTCAGATCAAGGATTAAACATGGCTTCGAGTGAATGAAATTTTGATGAATTGAAATTTGTAAAACTTAATGCTTATATTAATTATGCTAAGCACTGCCTCGAAAATTTATATCCCAAATTTCGTTTTTAAACCAGGACATCCAGTTATCAAAAATCTATTCTGAATCGTAAAATTAAAAGTTACATAAAAGTTTCACATTATTTAATTAGAAAAAGTGTTAATTGTTTATACTAAAAATATATATTATGGACATTATTCATTAAAAAAAAACATTCCCCATGAATAATTGAGTTTTAGAAGAATAGTCTTCACTTTTTAGAAATTGTGATTACAATAATTTATAAAGTTTTAAATATTATAACATGTCATCTTACTTTTTAGAAATTAACTGATATTGTTATTAAGTAAAATCTATATTTACTAATCAAAAGAAAAGCCTAGTACTATTTACCGAAAAAGAATATTTTGAAAAGAATTTTGATTTTTTTTGTATGTACAAACGTGCCGATATTAGTAAATTCAGACGACCATAAAGTACATTATCAGAAAATAAGAGCGATAACTAGAGTAAGTTTAAAAGTAAAATACCTAAAATTTAAAGTAAAATACCTAAAATTTAAAGTAAAATACCTAAAATTCAATAAAGTATGAGAATACGGAGAAAATTGTCTTATTTTTAAGCGCACTAAGTAGGTAAAATGATATAAAATAGGTCTTAACATTTATCAAGTAAATTTTACTGATATATACATATTAAAAACGAAAAACTTCAGATAAGCCTACATCTTTCATTCAAGCTGTCAACCTGTCAACACCTAAAATAAACATCCGTGTTAAAATGAATTTCTGTGATATTTTAAACTGAAAATAAGTAATATTTGTTTTAAATCTAACTAAAATTGTGCATCAGGAAGAGACAACTAAAGCTCCTGGGACATACAATGAGGAAAGAGTGTTTGGAAAACCTGATACTAACAGGCCAGATAGGTAAAAATAGACAGAGGAAAGCAGTGGGTAACATATTTGAAGGACTTAATCATTTGGAGGATGGAACGAGGGTTGCATGGTGTAACAAAGGAAGGCGTGCTAAGAGCCACTAGGGATAGGGAGACGTGGAAAGGCATGATCGCCTACGTCCTGAAAGGACAGGGCACATAGAAAAAGAAGATAGGCAGTGGTAGTGGTAATAGACGTAATTTCACACAACACTACACGTTGCTACGAAACTAAAATATTAAACTAAAAAATCAGTCATATGGATGTCTAGCATGGCGCCAAACTCTTTCATAAATCTCTTTAATGTAAACATTATACAACTATTTTCTCAGATTAAGATTAAACATGGCTTCGAGTAAATGAAACTTACATGTCTTAACGAAAACAAGCCTTTTCTAACGTTGCCGCCTGGCACACGCTACAGAATCAAAAGCAGATAAAAGAAATCAAATAACATTCAACAGTAGCTCACTTTCAACAATAGCAAAAACAAAAGTAATTATCATGCAAACTAAAGCCAACTTAATGACAGAACCAACATGTTCTGACAGCTGGACTTCAAACGAAATCTTAATAACTGAAAATGCGATAACAGTTATTGTACTTGAAAAAATTATGTTACTAAGAAAAAAGATTCATTTTAAGTGTACTAAGTAGGTAAAATGATATAAAAAAAGGTGTCAACATTTCTTAAGTAAATTTTACTGATATACATATTGTACAAACGAAAAACTTTAGATAAGCCTACAACTTTTATTTAAGTTGTCAATCTGTCGATACCTAAAATATATATCCGTGTTACAATGCGTTTCTGTGATATTATAAACTCAAAATAAGTAATATTTGTTTTAAATCTAACTAAAATTGAGCATCAGGAAGAGACAACTAAAGTTCCTGGGACATGCAATGAGGAAAGAGAGCTTAAAGAACCAGATACTAACAGGCCAGATAGGAGGAAAAAGGGACAGAGGAAAGCAGCGGATAACATATTTGAAGAGCCTGAGCAAGTGGATGACAGAACCGGGGTTGCGTGGTGTAACAGGGGAAAGCGTGCTAAGAGCCACCAGGGATAGGGAGACGTCGAAAGCCATGATTGCCTACGTCCTGAAAGGACAAGGCACATAGAAGAAGAAGAAGAAAATTACACTTGAAATCAGCTAATATTCTTCATATAAAGTAACACAAATTATTTTTTATTTCTTAAAGACTTTTTACTGAAGAAGATAGAAGATGGCTAAAAATGGCGTTAAAATCAGTAATTTTAAAACATAAACTGATTCTAATAAATTTGTATTATTTTTGTCATACGGCAAACTTGGCATATGTTATTTAATCTATCAGCTTGGAATTAAAACTAAAATATAAGCTTTTAAATATTATTTTTCATTTTTGAAAACACATTTTAATCCTTATTTGACGTGTTTTCCGTGGGAATACACTCGCATGAATATGAGGAGAAGCTACGGTTACATTTGACTGGTTTCCCTATAAAAGAGCAGAACAAAGTTTCCAGTCTGATAGCTCGAGTAAATTAATGTAGAGGAAACACCAGCGAACTACCCTCGCCGGAGCAGAAACCGTGAAATTATTTAGAGAAGAGACAGAGAGAAGTCACATCACGTTGGTGAGAAAGTGCCTGGAGTCGTGTAACCATGTCGGATCAAACACATTGCAGATTCTCCAGCTGATTGTGTCGAGAACTCCGAGATGAATAGCAGGCGCACCCAACTAGATGTGACAGCAGTATTCAATGCACGGGCGGATAGTAAATATGTATATGTGCAAGATGGATTCAGACGAGAAAATTTTCCTGATCTTAAAGCAGATTTAGCTATTGATTCTGTGTAGTCGTTTCACTTGAGAGTAGCTGAGAGAGTTGAACCCAGGTGGCGCAGTGTTTTGCTTTGAGGAAGTCTAGCCTGATCCATGCTGATGAAGGGGTAGTAGTGATCGTCTGTGGGGGTTAAAGGATAGCAATTTTGTTTTGGAAGCATTAGAATTTACTAGCCATTTCTTACCTAAGTTCATCACAGTTTGGATGTCCTTTTCAAGATCTGCAACGAGGTTTGCTTTGTCAGCCTTGCCAGTTCTCTTATCAAGGCAGGAGTAAATGGTGGTGTAGTCAGCGTAGATGTCTACCTCGGATCTAATTTCATCATGGAGATTGTTGATGAAGATCAGAAAAAAGGTAGATCCTAGAACAGAGCCTTGATGGACACCCGCGTTCGTATGATAGGATCGGGAAGCATACCAATTCATTACGCGATTTGATAGAAACGATATAATTAGATCATACAAGCGTCCAGCTATAGCATAGTCCTGTAGCTTGCGCAGAAGGCCAGCGTGCCAGATTCTGTCAAATGCTTTGGAGATATTTAGGGCAACAGCGCGAGCTTCGCCGTTCCAATCGAGAGCTTGGTATATGTACTCTGTGATGGTCGTTAACATATCAGCAGTAGACCTAGTAAAGCGGACACCATGGTGCGTGTCGGAGAGATTTTTAACCAATACAGCATTGATAACAACAGCTTCAGAGAAGGTCTTCCAGCAGCAGGAAAGCAGGATCCAGAGAGACAGTAGTTGTAGGGTTTTTAGAGGATAACCATCAGGTGCATATTTCAAATCTATTAAACCGTCATTTTGAAATATGTACCTGATGATTACTTAACGAATAAAACTCCAAGTCGTGCCAGAGATGTAGAATAATATATATATATATATAAACACACACACACACACACACACACACACACACACACACACACACACACACACACACACACATATATATATATAAAACCATATCACGCCAAGCAAGGCAGTACACTGCCACTGATGTGCAGGGTGTTACATAGGAAGAAATTGATATATAGGGGGAACCAGTGAGCTAAGTTCATTGAAGCAGAAGCCGTGAAATATTTGTAGAAGAGACACAGGTAAGCCACATTGCGCCGGTGAGGAAGTGACTGCATCCTATCTGCCAAGTCAGGATCAATCGCATTACAGATTCTCCGTGAGATTTTGTCATGGACCCCTAGGTGGATAGCAGGAGCACCAGACCACATATGGCAGCAGTACTAAATGCACGGGCGGATATATACATATATTTACGCTCTCACACACTTATTGAGCACTCTGGAGGAATGGTAGACTTTGAAAAGCAGTAGCTACTCTAGCATCTACGCATCACTCATTCAATAATGAATTAGAGCACTCTAGCTATTAGAGTATGATACATGGTACGATAAAAATTCTACCTTCTTCTACTGAGCGCCCATAGCTCAGAGGTGGAATCGCCGACTGACGCCAATTCGGTCGGGTTTCAATCCTGGTTTAAAAGCAATCGGATGTCTAACCGTACTGATGAGCTGTGATACAGCGAGAAACAGTTCTGTCTGCGAATGATTATATATATATATATATATATATATATATATATATATATATATATATAATTCAACTCTGTTCATACATTGGACACGTTTTTATTAACACCTGAATAATACATGTGCACTCTCCTCATATGATATGTATATTTATTACTTTAAGTCACTATATATATATATGTATATATAGCACATTGAGAGCTGGTGTTTATAAAATAGTACTCGATGTAATATAACAGAGCTATTAGGTTTATATTAATAAATATATTTGTTATTTCTCGACGGTAGCACGAGTCAGAGTTTAATGCACAACACAATCTTCAGGTGCTGAGTAGGTCATAGCATAACATAATTCTACAAATGAAGAGTGTGTTGTGCATAAAACTTCTTGTTGGTCGTGGTACTGCTAATAATATTATAAGAATGCATAAGAATATATATATATATATATATATATATATATATATATATATATATATATATAGTCATCCGCAGACAGATCTGTTTCGCTGTATCACAGCTCATGAGTACGGTTAGACATCTGATTGCTTTTTACCCAGGATTGAGACCCGACCGAATTGGCGTCAGTCGGCGATTCTACCTTTGAGCTATGGGCGCTCGGTAGAAGGGGCAGGCTTTTTAGCGTGTATATTATCATTATACACGCCTAATAGCCGAGAGTGTTCTAATTCATTGCTGAATGAACGATATATATATATATATATATATATATATATATAATATTATTGTATACTTGGACGCGAAATCTTTCTCTAAATTATATTTCGTTGTACACGGCCGACAAGGAAGATTTCCGGTATATTGTAATTATTGTCCGAATCGCTATCGGACACGTCTCTGACCATTATATAGTAGACAAAAAATCTGAGCCCATTACACTACCCAGGTTTCAACTGTTGTGTATCGTCAGGTATTAAGTGAGAAAACAGCAAAAATTTCACTCCATATACAAGATCACAGGAAGAGGAAGAGTACGCGAAGGACGAAAGCGGGGAGGGCCAAAACCAAATGCAAGCAACCAGAAAAAAAAACTCTTGGGTCGATAATAACCCGGATTGGCTTTCTTTCTGAATATTTTTTTCGCTCCCTCTTTTGCTCAGATGGTTTTACCACCCCTTTTCTTCTTTATTACTACCTCGAAGCTGCTAGTTTCATGATATCGTTCTTATATATATATATATATATTTATATATATATATATATATATATATATATATATGGCGTACCTTGAATAAAACATATAAGGCGTACCTTGAATAAAACACACACAGAAGTATATATATTCTGTTTTTTATTTTTATGTGTAGGCGTGGGCATATTTCACGGATTCTATGCATTCATTTTTAAAGTTGATTGTCAAAAAAGAAAAAAAAAAGAAATGTGTCAGTCCTGGGCTCATCCTTTCCACGAAACGACTTGCTTTTATTTTACAGATAAGTGAAGTTTAGAGGGTGAATACAAAGAAACTGGTGTTTTGCATTGTTTGGAACCAGTAACCAGAACCGTTTTTGTAAACCACTTTTCCCACTATTTCTCCAAGTTCATTGCTGTGTGCTTTCGGTATGTTCTTGATAAAGAGTTCTCTCTGTTCACCTAAATATACTTCGCTTCAAAGGAGCGAGAATTTAACATCTTCTTCTATCTATCTATCTATCTATCTATCTATCTATCTATCTATCTATCTATCTCAATATATATATATATATATATATATATATATATATATGTGTGTGTGTGTGTGTGTGTGTGTGTGTGTGTGTGTGTGTGTGTGTGATGTAGAATATTTGGTATTTTTATCAGGTACATTCCAATAGAGACAAGCTGAAAAGAACTCAATGTTAAATTATATATTAAATTTAACAGAGTAATATAATCTTGAAAAATTTTGGGATATTCTACAAATATATGGGTAATAAATATTTTGCAGCTAAGCAGCCGCTCCACAGACCCAAATCATACAACAGTTAATGTTTAAAATCATCCCGAGAATAGATATTTGGAACGGCAATCTTTTTTGTAGATTGCCGTGACAAATATTTATTCTCGATATGGTAACGTGAGTGTCTGTATGTTACGATTTTCTGCATAGATTATACAGAGATGACAGATTAATGATAGGATCGGAAAACAAAAGAGAAAATGAAAAAAATCAGAGAAAGCACTTTACAAACTCTCAAAAAAAAAAACTAGATTTTGAGTTAATAGTCGAAACAAATAGAAAAGTAGTCCAATACTTAGATGTAGAATTAAATTTACAACTGTCTCTCCATATATGAAGGCAAACAAATTTAAATTACATAAACACAAGATATAACCATCGCAAAAGCATAATCAAACACATTCACAAAGTAATAGAGAACAGGCTATCAAAAACTTGAACAAAACAATATTTGATTAAAAGAATAGAAAAGAAACTATGACAATAGTCTGAGAAAATCGGGCCATAAGAACATTTTAGAATACAATTCCCAACAAAACTAACAGGTAAATAACAATAATATAAAACGAAACATTATTTGGTTCAACCCACCATTTAATTTAGAAGTAAAAACCAAAATAGGACAAATATTTTTAAGCAGATCGATAAGCACTTCAATAAAAGCTCAGAACTAAACAAAATTTTCAATAAAAATACAATCAAATTGAGTTATAACTGTACTTGTAATATAGAAAATTTCATAAAGAAACAAAACGCCAGATATTTAAATAGCATCGTACAAAACAAGATCATTAATAAGGAATCTAACTGCAGGGACAAAAATAAATGTTCACTTCAAGGACTTTGTAATACAAAAGAATTCATTTACAAAGAAAAGCACATTACTTAAATGGTCTAAACAAAATATATTTGGGATCAACCAAAGATACTTTTAAGACCAGATGGTTCAATCACAGGTCTACATTTAAACTAGATAACTTTAAAAAATTGTACAAAATTGGCCAGCCACGTGTGGAAATAGTATAGTGAAAACAACCAAGCCTTACAACGGTGGTAAATATGTAGACTGTACCAGGAAGAAAAGTTACGTATTATCTTATTCCCAAACAAAAATTAATTACTGAATGAAAGAAAACACAATAATCTAAGCCGGCCAAGCATAGAAATGAATGCAACATAGCAACTAAAAATGCGGTGTGCTAGAGAAAACATTCGCGTCAAAAATTGCAATATGATCTTTGGTAAAAATTGTTACTGCGACATTAGGTTTATAAGTACTATTATGAAATTCAACCACGGATGTTCATAAAGACACATGGCCCAGTGGATATAGTTAATTGGTTAATCCCAGTGATTCCGAGAATTGTTTAGTTAAGCATACAACAGTGGTAAACAAATAACTTAGAGTGTTAAGTTAAAGGGATATAGCTATATGTCTCCCGGAAGTAGCATGGCATATGAAATGAGAATGATATACCCCAGTGATCGAAATAAAGGATTCGTTTTGAAATTATAGCAACTGAAGAAGGCCGAAGCGTATAAAGGCCGAAACGTTGTAAACATGGCAATAAATATGAGGACCACAGTCCGAACAATGTAAATAATAATCTAAATACTACCTCATCTCAAAATTATAGACAAATATATATATCACTGCCACGTTCTCTACCAGTCTATCTATGTTCATACTTATTTTTCTGTCTATCTATCTGAATATAATCAATATATCATTAGACATATAATGTTCATTATAGATAAATTAATGCGCGTTCGAATATTTCTTTTTCAATCATTAGACGCAATATCTTACCACGTGTAAGCGAATATGAACAAAATCATTACGAAGGAGACTGAACAACAAAAGAAAAGTGATTAACCGTAGAACACTAACCATTGGTATATAGCCAGTAAAGTGTCATACGTGATACACGCTTTGAGCGATCGTGTCTCGAAAGAAACATGACTGACTGGGCAAAAGATTAACCCGCAGTAGGTTGCCATTGCTTTCTGCGGTAGAATGGTTGCCGACTAAGGCTATAGAACCCAATCTGACCTATTATTTAACCCATAACTGGAAAGATGAGACGGATTAATACCTTTCCCAAGGGTATTTGTGCGTAAGTGAATGCAAGGAATTCAACTGGAATTTGAACTCAGTACGCCGATCTCTCGTTCCGATGCGATACCCCCTGCACCACAACGCACGAATAGTATCCAGCGGAAATTTTCCTATTTTTAATTACAATTTTCAGTGCTTGATTTTCTTTACTAAATAATATGTTTTTCAGTTTCTATTAATGTTATTTCAAAGTACAAATTTAGAATTACGTGCATGTAAAATATTTCAAATAAAGATTTATATTTAATATTTGATATACCCATGGTTAGTAGTGATTTAACTTTAATTGATGGTTAATGTTCTAGGGTTAAGAAGACAGAAGGTGACCATTGATATTCTATATACATTTTTGACCAGATGTTTTCCACTAATTAGAAGTGTGAGATAAGAAACATTCAGCATAGAACCTGCGGTAGCATTTAGCTATTTCAACTGTAAAGTGATGAGACATTGCCACCAAAATTGTATTGCGCGTACATTTCATAAAATCTGGATACCAGACAAAACATTTTATCAGAACAATTACCACGAACATATTTATTGAGAAGGCAGCGGTAATCTACGTTTGAGCGATGGGTAAGTAACTGAAGCCGATATGCTAGATCAGAACCGATAATATTGCAAATTCTTCTTTGGAATTTATTAAGAATCTCTAAATACATAGCAGAAGCACCAGACCATGGATGTAGCAATATTCAATACACTGTTGAATGTCAGACTTTTAAATGCATAAGATAGATTCTGATGTAAAAAAAATGTCTGTCACAAATCAGCGAACCAACTTTTCTAGCATCAAAATGAATTAAATATATTTCCACTTCATATTAACTGAAAAGGTTAACATGAGAAAGCTCAGTGAGTCCCTCTCCTGAAAGTTAGTATCTACCACGCTGATAGAAGGGTTTCCCTCTGACGAGTAAAAGTTTCGTTTTTGAGGGGTAAAAATTAACAAGCTATTTTCTTCCCCAGTTATCAACTGATGTGTCATATACCTACGAGAATGAAATATTCCTATTTTCTTAACTACGTGTGCTATTAGAGTAAAGGTTAATAGAGTAAAGAAAAACTCTTTCTCTCTCTCTCTTTCTTTCTTTCTTTCTTTCTTTCTCTCTCTCTCTCTCTCTCTCTCTCTCTCTCTCTCTCTCTCTCTCTCTCTCTGTTGTTCAACTCTCTGCCTCCGGTAGGAGAGGAACCCAAACGATGCTCCGCTGAAATGTGAAGTCTCGTCTGTGGTGAATAAACGAGAGCCCGACCCAACATTAAGTTAGGTCAACGGGTTATTTTTGGCTGAGCTTAAGGGCTCGGAATCGTCACTTTAATTGACCTTGTGTCGGATCCGCCTTGATGGTAGTAAATACCTAGTAGAATAGAGTGATTATACTGACTTGCAATTACTGTCAGCGTATCTACTTCACGCAGCGTGCAAATCTTGTATTTGTTGATATACTATTATTCCCAACCTCAGTTTCGGTTACACACGCTGTAACCTTTCAGGGTTACACCATGATGGTAAATATCTTTTCATTTTCTTTAGATCAACGTTCAATTTGACCAATATGAAAGAGATCAGATTTACTATTAAGTCAGGAGTAAATATCTGTCTCATCAGTATAGATAACAAGTTGAGAACAAATGGCTTCTGCTCCGATGAGCTTAGATCACTGGTGCCGCCTAAGCACAAATTTACACGAGATACTAGATTAGCAACTAGGTCCCACCCTTTTACAGTTAAACAAATAAGATGTAACCGTAAATTCTACTCCAACAGCTTCTTTTCTCGCGCTTCTTGCCTGTGGAACTCCCTTCCACAAGTCTGCTTTCCCGACAGTTACAATCTCCAGGTGTTTAAATGTAGGGTCAATAGACACCTCCTATCACACTAACTCCCAACTATTCTCACAACACTCTCATCTACCCAACCCTCATTCTCGGTATCCTTACCCGCCTATCACCCACCCTCTGTCATTTCCTATATTTAATCAGCCTTTCTCCACTCTACGTAGCCCCCTGCACAGTAGTGGCAGTGACATGCCTTGCTCGGGGTGAAATGCTTATAAAAAATAAAAAAATAAATGACTTCAAGAAGTCGTTGATGAAAATAATCTTGGAATTATTTCGAACTTTTTTTTCTCATCTTGGTTGAATAGGTGTTATAATAGACACAACGTTTCGACCAAGTAACCTCTGGTCATAATCACTTATCCCTAGATTGACTGATGTGGATTATTTCGTTGATTATTAAGAAATATCCTGTGAAATCAGTTATTGTTTTTTCATGTTGGAATTTGGTAGTCATGCTACCAAACTCATGACCACTAGATTATAATAACCAGCTATATCCACAGCGCCACAGTCCCGAAGGACTTTAGTGGTGTATTTTTGGAGCCTTTTATATTCAGTGTCACATACTTATATAATCCAGTTGTCAAAATCCACCTGACACTGAATATAAAACACTACTTATATATATATATATATATATATATATATATATATATATATATAAATTTAGATGGTAACATACTGTATTTTTTAATATATTCATTTCAGTATATCGCATAACGTTATTAATAGTCTTTTATGCTAGATAAAGCTCTAAAGTATATATTATGGTGTAAAATACACATTATAACGTAAAATATAATAGCCTAAAATATACATTATGTATGAGACTTTATCATGACAGACTTTCGTACCCTAATAGGTGAGTGTACATGTTGGTAAAGGATTCATCTTCCTACAGAAAATAGAATTCAAATTTCTGTCGGGAGACAAATTATTCTTTAGTAATGACTTTCAATTTTTTAGTTAATTGAAATTAATTTCGATGTTTAAATTGATAGGGATATCAACTGTTCCCTACTCCTATAAATATAACGGTTATTCTCATAAGAAATCATGTTTAATAGGAAAATTCATTTAAATATCATACATGTTGGTATAAGCGACAAATAGAATAATTCGAAACAAGTTTTAAAATTCATGCTCTTTTCTCCGTCCACTCCACTCTCATCAGTATTCTCATCCTTCCCTTACCCACTTTCTGACACCCCCTATTACCTGTCACTCTTGCTCATAAAATTTCCCTCCTATGTAATCCTCTGCACAACACTGGCAGTAAAATGCCTCGCTTGGGGCGATATGATTATGAAAAAGAAACCTAGTTTTGGAGACAGCGAATATAGACATTGCTATTTCCGGCTTTTGTTGTTTTTCTATAAACAGTGGAAGAGATGGTGCAAGATCTGGAGAATAAAGGAGTTTGGGAATTATTATTTGGCTAAGATCTACAACTCTTTTACTTTTGTTCTTTACTATACATACCATGCCTTATCATGCACGAAGACATCTTTACGATTGATCACACTTGACCGCTTTTCATTCAAAGCCGTGTTTAAATTCTCTAACAGCTCGAAAAAATATCTACTGAATTCATAACAATGACTGATAACAACTCAGTGAACTACGCCTACGCATTCCCACGAAACATTTACCTTGGGTGGAGGTCTATTTTGGCTTCAACAATCCATCGTCTGCGTTGATTTATATACAGTGGAACAGTAATCGAGCATTTTGGAAATTTTCTCAATTGATAAATATTATATCTAGTCTGAATAGAGACTGTCTCATGATTTTCAGAACGTTTCTTTACTTTATGTATTTATCAAATTATGATCGTTTGAATTTAATCAAAATTTTTTCTGTCACGTTTTGCTATGAAAGACGTTGGATTCTTTCCAAAATGTTTCATGGTGAGGTGTAACTTGATAGACATTTAATAACTGGAATTTGGAGAGCGCTAAAGTTCAATATCCAGTTAAATTAACGTGATATGCTAAAATTACTTGCCTTGTTTCTGACACGCAGATTTGAAAACCTCTAAAAACATAAGCGAGGCAATTATTTTCTCCTTTTTAGTGCAAGCTGCTGTCTGTTAATCATCACAAGCAACCTCTCCTGCCTCCCATGAGCATGGACCAAGTGAGTCTTCCCGAGAGTAATACACTGCGCCTCCTCGGCCTTACCCTCTACGCCGATCTATTACATTAAGTCAATAGCTAAATCCACTGCTAGGAAGGTTGGGTCACTGTGTCGGAAAAGGATGTTTTTTCTGCCTGAATCCATCCTGCACAAATTCAAATCAACCATTCGTCCGTGCATGGAGTACTGCTGTCATATATAGTCAGACTCCCCTGCTGTTCATCTCAGTGTTCTCGACAGGCTCGAAAGGAGAATCAGTAATGTGATAGGTACCGACTTGGCGGCTCGACTCCAGCCACTTCGCCACCGACGGGATGTTGCTTCTCTCTGTCTGTTCTTTGAATACTTTCATGGCTTCTGCTCCAACGAACTTAAGTCACTGGTGCCCCTTCCGCAGGAGTTTACTCGTGCAACCAGACTGGCAACTGGGTTCCACCCATTCACAGTTAGATCAACCAAATGCAGACGACAATTCTACTCCTGGAGCTTCTTTTCTCGCACTTCCCAACTGTGGAACTCGCTTCCATATTCTTGCTTTCCTGACGGCTACAACCTCCAAGAATTTAAATGCAATGTCAATACCCATCTGTTAATCACTTGACTCTAGTTCTTTCTACATCACCCTGTATATCCTTTCCTTTCTCTCCACCTTTGCAACTGTCACCACAGCTGTATTCCCATCATTCTCTTGCTTTTTTCTAACTGGTTCGTCTTTCTCTTCACTCTCCTCCTATCTAATCTTTTTACTCTTATGTAGCCCCCTAATCTTTTTACTCTAATGTAACCCCCTGCACATCAATGGCGTTACCGCCTTGCTCGGGGCGATACAATTAAAAAAATCCCAAAAGTTAAAACAATTCAAATCTATAGCATGTAATGAAATTCTTATCTGGAAATTATTTAAAACGTACTAAATTCATTTTGTACGTTAAATTGACCTTTACCCACTTTAGATAATACGTACCGGTCACCAAATACCTGTTTTCAATATCAGGTTCTTCGTATTTATCTTAAAATCTTTATCTAAAATTATGTACCTACGTATTGGGGTGGGTTGATAAATCTATTTATGAAACCTAATATCTCTCCCAGAGAAGTCTAACCTTTCGTGAATTTTTGCTCTTTACTTCTGACAAGGATTGTTTTAGATTTAAATAGATTAGAACTTTGAATGTATTATTTTAATCCCCCTCTTAAGTATAAATAAAAATTACAGTTCAACAATACTTTGAGAATAAAAATATTTTGTCATGGACCTGGTTAAAAAGTTCAGCAAGAAATAATACCACAACTAAAATAGGAAAACTCTAACTCTGTTAGTAGAACGAATAAATAAGGGTTAGGAAGTAATACTATAACTGGGACTAGAGATAGTCGTACGGTAGCAGTCTTGGTTATCTCTGCCTATCGCTCTCCGCTGATCTGCTTATGCTGATCTCCTGTGGATTTCTCACTCCCTGAGCTCTTCCCTCCTATTGTGAGGGGAAGTATATGTAGTTGTAGGAAGAGTTCAATCCGTTGTAATGGCTGATGCCACCATGATATATTTGAATTTTTCAGATAAATGTCATATTATTTAATCCATTGCTCGTTGAAATGGATACATAACTTTTTATTACTGCATTTGCGCGTAACTCAATGTAACGATCCCGACTCGATTTAAACTCGGATCTACAATTTCTTATTCTGGAAGTTTATCCTATAATCCGACCCCAATAATGAAAGGATTGAAACAGGATGTTTTAACATAATGTTATAGAAGTATAAACAACGGGTTATGTAGAAGAATATGTAGCGTCTATGGTTATGGAGTAATGACTTCTCGGCATGTATGAAATTGAATTGCTAAGGAATTTCGGCGGATGATGAATTCAGGCCAGGGTGTTCATCGGGTTTTGATGATGAATTATTAAAACTTTAGTTGAAAGCAATTCGTGGCTAGGCAATGTAGAATTAGTTAAACATATTACAATCTTCCATATGCCAAAGCGTAGAAAGTCATCTCTGAAACATGGCTGTTTTGATTTCACACGTTCATAACGAATAGATAAAAACGAATCATTCATCACTAGCGACAAATCTCTTTGGACAGGAAGTGGATTAATTACTTTTTTACGGCTTATCAACCATTTATAGCTTATTTAAATCAGAAAATACATTGTAGGATTTTTGTTACAATAAGATAATAATGATTTTATGATACAAGTCTTACTAATTAACCCATAGGTGTTGAAGAATAAGTGGATTCATACTTTTTACAAAGTTATCTGCGCGTAAGTAGCTATAACAAACCAAAATATAATTATAACGGTCATGTCACGTTGAATACACCGGTTCCCGCTCGATCACCGAAGTTAAGCAACGTTGAGCCTGGTCAGTACTTACGTGGGTGACCACTTAGGAATACCAAGTGCTGTTAGCGTTCACGGATGTGCGTTGTGCGTTGTGGTGCAGTGGATGTCGGCTTGGAGGGGGAAATCGGTGAGCCGAGTTCCAATTTCAGTTGAGCACACTGCACTCACTTGCGCACTGGTACCCTTGGGAAAGGTATTAATCCGTCCGTTCCCTCCAGTTATGGGTTAAATAACAGGGTAGGACTTGGGACCCTGCCCTTAAACAAATCCCAATGAGACTTGCTCCGTCAGGGAGGAAGCCCGCTCAACCCGACTAGGGTGAATGCGGCATACATACATAATACAAAATATAATTGGAAATCGAAATGTAAACGCAAATTCTACTCCATCAGCTTCTTTTCTCGCACCTCCCGTCTGTGGAGTTCCGTTCCGTTTCCTTGTTGCCCTGACAGCTACAATCTCCAAGAATTTAATTGTAAAGTCAGTAGTCATTTCCTATCTCACTAACTTGCATCCTCTCTCTTGTGCTCCTTTCTCCATCCACACCACTCTCATCAGTATTCTCATCCTTCTCTTACCCACTTCCTGATATCCCCTATAACCTGTCACTCTTTCTCATAACTTTCATCCTATGTAACCCCTGCACAACAGTGGCAGTAAACTACCTTGCTTGGGACAATATGATTATAAAAAACACCCTCTGTTCTCCAACTAACAATTCTGGCCCATTATCTATTACGTCACTTGTACACCCAAACTTGGTATTCCCAAGCGATCATCCATCTATGTACAGTCCCGGTCCGACATTACTTAACTTCATTGATCATACGGGAAAATGTGTTTCAATGTGATGTAGCTGTTAGCATTTGAAAGTAATAGAATAATTCGTTTCTTCATGATATTTATAGCCAAGTAATTAAAAAATTGGTTATATACGATAATGTTAAATGCAAAAAGGATCGATATAGGTAAATCGTCACAACCAAAACCAGAAGCTGAGTTACTTGAAAGGAAGCTATTAATGATTGTCAGGTGGGATCATTGGAGTTTTTGAAACGCAAAAACCATAATAGATGCACATTTATAAGCCCAGCAGCTTAAACGTTTTGCTGAAAAGCGCCCGACGTTCGTCAATGAGTAAAATGTTTTCTCCTCCATGACAACACAAATTGAGAATAACCCATCCGTGGAACCCTATTCGTCTGTCCTAACACATCCACCGTATCCACCAATCCTTGCTCCAACCGATTGTTTCATTTTTGATCGCCTCAAAACCCCTTTCAACTTCCTATAAAGAAAACCTAATTAAAGAGATCATTGAAACATTTTCTCGCCAAATACTGCGTAATCTTTTTATATAATTTATATGCAGATTATTGTACTCATCTTTGCCGTTCTTATCAGACTATTGTTCTCATCATTGCCGTTCTTATCAGACTATTGTTCTCATCATTGCCGTTCTTATCAAACTATTGTTCTCATCATTGCCGTTCTGATCAGACTATTGTTCTCATCTTTGCCGTTCTCATCAGACTATTGTCCTCATCTTTGCTGTTCTTATCTTTGGGTTTTCCAATTTCAATTTGGAGCTTTTCTATTCGGCAAAACCTCATGGGATCTAGAACAACCCTTTAATAATAATGATATTTTCTTATTCCAGAAAGTAAGACAGAAAATGTAAATCTTATCTCGAATTTTATCTAAAAGCAGGCAACAAATAAATTTAAATAATGGTGACTATATAACTGCAATTGTGTTTTATTCTTGAAGAATAAATTTGGTGAAAAAAAACAAAAATTATTACTTATGACTCAACCTAATATATATATATATATATATATATATATATATATATATATCAATTGTTTATATTTTTTCTTTCTCTCTTTGGGGTTTTACGAATGAGCGAGTAATTGTTTTTTGTAGATTACCATTACAAATGTCTATTCTCAATATGGACACGTGAGCGTCTGTGTGTAATTATTTTCTGGAGTATTTTGAACATTAACTGTTGTATCATTTGGGCCTGACGAGCAGCAAGGTCAGCGGCGAAATACGTATTACCCATGAAATTGTAGAATATCTAAAAAATGTTCTAAACATGTATATATATATATATATATATATATATATATATATATATATACATGTGTGCATGCGTATGTGTGTGTGTGAGTGTGTGTGTGTTTGTATATGTGTTTCCGTAAATACGAATAACAAGTTTTTATTTTAAGTTGCCTTCAAATTTTCTTGAGTTTGAAAAATGGACATAAAGAATTGGTTAAATGTTCTATATATTCAAGCACTTTTTGGATTAGCCATTTTCAAATATGTATATTTTCTAAAAATTTTAACTGAATATATAGATGTTTATATAAATTTTTCTTTAGCGATGGGAACGTTCGTTTTCAAAACACGGTCAGCGCGTTGTTTAGAGTTGATCTTATTGAGTGTAGGCTTTTTCTTTGAGTGACAAGAAAGTCTCATTGAAAACAAAGAAAGGAGTGTCATACTTATATGTGATATATGCCCTTCTGTATAGCAATGAATGTAAGACGATCTTCCCAAGCATGAAGGAGAGGCTTGAGGTAGCAGAAATGTGGTTCTATAGAAAGATGCTAGGGATAGCATCGACTGAGAACATAAACAACGATGAGATGTTTGAGAATATGCAAACGAGTAGAAAACTCATACTCAACATCAGGAAGAGACAGCTGAGGTTAAGGGGTCACGTAATAAGGAAAAGGGGCCTAAAAATATAGTGCTCACAGAACAAATAGAAGGAAAGCGAGACAAGGGAAAGCAGAGCGAGACATACTTGATAGGCTAAGAAGAAGAAGAAGAAGAAGTCTTCCATTATTCTAACTTTTTTTTACAAGTGGATAAGTCTATTTATATTTTCTACGAGTATATTACGGACAAAGAAGGACTTGTATGTTTCCGTGTGTGCTTAAATGCATCTTAATTAAAGCTAGTACCAGAGAATTGTAAAGTTAATCATCTTGATAGGCATGTAGTGGCATGTCCAATATAACTATTCATAGAGTTGGTTTGATCAGCAATGCAGTTTTTTAAAAGACATGTAAATTCATAAATTATATTGATAAAAAGCTTAATCACCTTTAATGCAACTTATATAAAAGAGGGATTGCTGCCTAAATGCACAATTGCACACACGCACGCACACACACACACACACACACACATAATCGAATTTATATATATATGTATATATATATATATATATATATATATATATGAATTTATATAAAATTATCGTGAATACAAAAATCTAAAGAGACGATATGTCGCAATTATGTTATCTCTTTGCACCTTTCACTTCCCAAGCAACAGAAACAAGACAACCTACACAAATTCTACGTCAAAAATATCTCCAGATCTGAACAAAAAATCTCTTAAAATGTGAAAGAAAGATTTAAAGAAAATCCTCACTGGTGGACACGTATACCAAAGTAAACACGAAGAAAAAAATGTTTCTCATAGTTGTGACTAAGATTTCTACTGGACAGTATTTTTTTCTTTATGAGAAGAAAGAAGCAAGTATTTAAAAAATATATCTAATAATCAGGTGTCAGAATAGACAGCATTGGTTATAATTCTTGAATGTTGGCAGTGAGTATGAGATTTGACATTCGAGGTGTATATTTAAAAAAAATTAAGAGTAGAGGATGTTTAAAAAAATATATATATCTTTTTTTTTTTACTTATTTTGTTAAGATTATCAAATCCCAGGCAGCAACAACTGCAAACACGACCCTTCCGGCTTTTCTCAATGCCAAACCTCACACCCGTCACCACTACAGGTCGTTATATAGATTCTACACTGGCTGTTACCACGCTCTGCGCACACGATACCTGGATAGTTTTTTGTGGGTGTGGGTATTTTTTATATAAAACTTTTTAATCATGTGGAAAAAGGCCAGGGTTTTCCCATGAAGGTAAGGCATTTTCCTTTTTCTTCGTTTGTTTTACACACACACACACACACACACACACACACACACACACACATATATATATATATATATATATATATATATATATTCTTTCAGCGATGTTTCTGATATGAAATTTTCTTTAGGTGAGAAGATATGAGAATTCACAGATTCCAGAAAGTTTAAGTCGAACTGTTCATTTAAACGTTGGCTGTCATTGTCACCATATATTAGTGACATGGCATTTGAGTTTACGCCGTGTCTCCAGATATTTGTGCCGGTTATATTTCCATTTGAAGTTGCTTCCCGAAATGTTACGACACTGTATTCATTTTTTAATATAAAGTAATGTTCGCCACTTCCTCTAATTTTTTTGAAAATGCATATGACACTGTGTTTTTCTTCATTTTTTCATTGAATCCTTTTTAAATATCTTCTTCTTCTATATGCCCTGTCCTTTCAGGACGTAGGCGATCATGGCTTTCCATTTCTCTCTATCCCTCGTGGCTCCTAGCACGCTTTCTCCTGTTACAGCACACAACCCTCGTTCTGTCATCCACCTGATCAGGCCCTTCAATTATGTTATCTGTTGCTTTTTCCTGTCTCTTTTCCCCCTCTATCTGTCCTCTAAGTATCACGTTCTTCATGCCCTCTTTCCTCATTGCATATCCCAGAGACTTTAGCTGTCTCTTCCTGATGCTCAGTTTTAATTTCTTTTTCGTTTCCATTCCTTCCAAAACCTTATCATTACTCACATGCTCAATCCATGATATCCGCAGCATCTTTCTGTAGAACCACATTTCAATTGCTTCAAGTTTTTCCTTCATCTTTAATGATACAATGCATATAAATAAACCAAACTCAAAGAAAGAATGTATTAGTTCCATTGCTATGTCATTAATATTTGTATAATTAATTTTCCCCTCAGTATCAGTCAGTCAGTTAAGTGTCCTACGTAATACACGCTTGGGCGTGTATTACGTAGGATTTCTCTGTTCCGAGCCGATATCCACTGCGCCACAACGCACATGCCTAAATATAAAGTATATTTATAGAACGTAATAATGTTATTTTATTTGCCATGAATAGGGCCCGGTGCAAGCATCTTGTGTTCTGTCGCTCCGAATCTATCATACGGGCCCCAACTAGACATCTCAATTTTCATGAGATAGTATTCATATAAAATACAAAATTTATTGTAACTGAATTATGTATAATAAATCAAACCTCTCTGTGTCACGTTCACTAACATACGCGGTATCCGCACTAAACTTTATAGCGTAGAATCATTCCTCCAAACTAACTCACCTGATATTTTAGCCCTGTGTGAAACTAACCTTGACCCGTCTATCCCCTCCTCTGAGTTATATGTTCCTGGTTACCTTCCCCTCTTCAGAATGGATTTTTTTTCTTTTTTTAATCATATAACCACCAGCAAGGCGGTAACGCCATTGATGTGCAGGGGGCTACGCAAGAGTGAAAATATTTGGAAAAGAGAAAGCCGGAAACCACACCCTAAACAGGGAACAAGGGATGAGCCTCTACACCTGTAAAATAGACGTGGGTGGAGTGTGAACCGGACGATAGCTTTCAATCCAATTGTAAAAAAAATAAAAATAAAAAATAAGAAAAAGAAAAGTGAAAAGATTGGAAAAGAGAAAGCCGGAAACCACATCCTAAACAGGGAACAAGGGATGAGCCTCTACACCTGTACAATAGACGTGGGTGGAGTGTGAACCGGGCGATAGTTTAGTCTATCTACACCAATTGAAAAAAAAATAAAAATAAAAAATATGAAAAACAAAACTGAAAAGATTGGAAAAGAGAAAGCCGGAAACCACATCCTAAACAGGGAACAACTGATGAGCCTCTACACCTGTACAATAGACGTGGGTGATGTGTGAACCGGGCGATAGTTTAGTCTATGCATTGGCTTGGTACATGTCAGTGAACCCCCCCCCCCCACCAGCTAGAGTAACATCTCTTGAATCCCTGGACCAGTCTTTCATCTGCTTCCGTTTCTCACTTTTAAGCTCCGTTAGTTATCTCTTCTTTCTGCTCTGATGAACTTAAATCACTGGTGCCCCCTAGGTGTGAGTTTGCACGAGATACTAGATTGACAACTAGGTCCCACACTTTTACAGTGAAACCTATGAAATGTTACCGCAATTTCTACTCCAACAGCTTCTTTTCTCGCACTTACCGCCTGTGGAATTCCCTTCCGCATGCTTGCTTCCCCGACGACTATAACCTCCAGGAGTTTAAATGTAAGGTCAATAGACACTTCCTAACACATTAACCCACACATATTCTCTCCAACTCTCCCCCTATGTACATCCTAACTCGTCTATCCCCCTGTGTAACCCCCTGCACTATAGTGGCAGTGGAATGCCTTGCTTGGGGTGACATGATTTTTAAAAAAATGCGATATATTTGAAGATTGAACTGGAAAAATTGAAAATAAGTACAATACGTTTAATACAAATTACCGAAATGTCATAACAGATCATTACTTGTTAAATAAATCAATGTTTCGCGGTAATATTTAACCCCGGATTGAGAATTTTCTTGTTAAAGAGGTTGAATAATTTTAACATATTCAAAAAATAAATAAAATCAGTGAAGATTATAAAAAGTTTTTCGGAGACTTAACACGAATAAAACAAATTCATGAATTTGGTAAACAAAAATAAATCCCAGTTTAACCTCAAAATATGCGAAAAATCACCCTTTAATAGTTGCTTGTGCTTAGTTTATTTCGTAACGTATATAACTCTCGGTAAAAAAATCAAATACCGACAAGTTAGTGAGAGTTACAATGCACTGCCCGGTGCCGCCAATCAGAGTTGCCATTCCGATCGAAAGGCCCTGATTTCTTCTTTCGCCCTTATCTCTGGAAGAAGTCTTCTGTGCTTTAACCCCGGAAGATGTTGGTGCTCAAACGTACTGAGCTGTTCAGAATTCTCCTCTATATATCTAGGTTATGTTCCAGAGCCTGGATCTCCGTGAATAAATTTTTGGTTGGCCAATCATGTGGAGTGTCTTGGGTGTTTCAACCTAGAAGATCTCTTTTCCTAACAATGTAGCATATAGAAATTTAGATGGCATTGTACAAAACAAGACCACTAATAAAGAATGCAACTGCAGGGACAAAAATAAATGTCCACTTCATGGACTTTGCAATACAAAAGAAGTCATTTACAAAGCAAAAGTACATGACTGAAATGGCCAAAATAAAATATATTTGCGATCAACCAAAGAGACCTTTAAGACCAGGTGGTTCAATCACAAGTCTACATTCAAAATAGAAAACTTAAAAAGCGGTACAAAATTGGCTAGCCACGGATGGAAATTGAAATCAAAATATGGAAAAGACCAAGATATAACGTGGAATATAGTGAAAACAACCAAGCCTTTCAACGGTGGCAATATATGTAGACTGTACCAGGAAGAAAAGTTACAGATTATGCTATTCACAAACAAAAATTAACTATTGAATGAAAGAACCAAAATTATGACTAAGTGTAACCATACTATAAAATAACTATTAGGTTCATACAACCATGGATGAAAGCGTTATAATTTCTTGTAATTTTAAAAATTGCGCTTTGAAAAATTCTCTGTCACGTGAGCGTTCAAAAAACCACCGTTATGTGAGCGTTCTTAAAAAAACGGTAAGCGGTAAAATCAGTTATTGTAAATCGCCTGAAGACACCACTCATGGTAGAAACCTAGGTCACGTAGTAACTCGTTTACAAATGGAATATATATATATATATATATCGGAAAATCTAAATGTGAATATTAGGCACACAAGAGAGTGGCCATAAAAACTAGGTAGTAATATGGCTTTGGAGTTTAGGATAGTATTTTTAGTGGTTATTTTATTAAAAATATATTAGTGCTAAAAACGATTTATTGTTACATAATATATTCTTTTACAAAATATTTTTTGACATTAAAAAAATTTGTAGCTGCACATAACCTTATACTGATTTTAATCTGGTAGTCAGTATGTTAAATGCAAGCGGTGGGGGGATTATGTAGAATAAAAATCCTTCTTCATGAACTTGTATAAAAAATAATTAACTAATGTTTATTTGCTTATTTTTCTGAGATGAGCTACTACTTACAATATTTACATTATTGGGACTAATGTCTTTATCTATGTTGCCATTTATACGACGTTTCGGTTGTTGCCGGTTAAAGGAAGATGACACACAACTTCAAATCAAGGCATTACTACGCAAGGAATGAGAATGATATACCACAGCGATTGTAATAAAGATCTCAGTTCAAAATTCCTAGCAACTGAAGAAGGCCGAAACGTTGTACAAATGGCAACAAAGATGAGGACAATAGTCCGAATAATTTAAATACTGTAAAATTTTTATTTTGTTGTTGATACTTTCTGTTGATTAATGGTTTCGAAAACAAGTTAAACTTTCTGAGAAATCATCCTATTAAATCTTTTCCTAAAGGTATGCATTCAAATCTCCCCGGCTATCTCCGATATCTACAAAAAAATCTAATCAATAAAATACCAAATGTTTTGACAATGAAGAGAATAGATTTGAGCAATTTATATGAATAAACATTATAAAAATGCTGTTACTTACATTGCCAGCCTTGACGGGAATCTATTTATTTATATGATATATACATGAACATTAACATAAAGGACAAGTCAACTGATATGTGTTGTAGCATAATTACTTACTTTTCTCTGTATTCTCACATAAATTATTTTTGTTAATTTCTTCATAACTCTCCTAAAGAATTTGCTCATATCTTTTTAATGGTTTCATTTCAATCAAGACGATAACGCCATCAAGTTACGAGGGGGTCAGTCAGTTAAGTGCCATAAGTGATACACGCTTTGGGCGATCATTTCTCGAAAGAGACATGACTGACTGGGCAGACGATTATCCCACAGTAGGTTGCCATTGCTTTCTGCGTTAGACTGGTTGCCAGTAAAGACTAAAGAGAGCCTAATCTGTTCTATTATTCAACCCATAACTGTAGAGAAGAAACGGATTAATAATTTTCCAAGGGTATTTGTGCGTAAGTGAATGCAAAGAATTCAACTGGAATTCGATGTCGGCACACCGATTTGTTGTTTTGTATCGATATCCACTGCACCACAAGGCACGTTCAAAAGTTTCAAGTACGGTTACCTACATAAGGGATCTATAGTGGATCAGCTGATCTAGTATTATGCCTAAATTAAAGTCTCGTCTGGAGTAAATAGACGAGAGCCAGATCTCTTGTCTTCTTCTTCTTCTTCTTCTTCTTCTTCTTCTTCTTCCATGTGCCCTGTCCCTTCAGGACGTAGGCGATCGTGGCTCTCCACGTCTCCCTATCCCTTGTGGCTCTTAGTATGTTTTCTCCTGTTGCTCCTGGCAACCCCCGTTCCGTCATCCACCTGATCAGACCCTGCAAATATGTTATCCGCTGCCTTCCTCTGTCTCTCCTTCCTTCTATCTGTCCAGTCAGTATCAGGTTCTCCAGGCTCTCCTTCCTCATTGCATGTCCCAGGAACTTCAGTTGTCTTTTCCTGATGCTCAGCATCAATTTCCTTTTTGTTGCCATTCTTTCTAACACCTCGTCGTTGCTTGTATGCTCAGTCCACGATATCCGTAGCATCCTTCTGTAGAACCACATTTCGGCCGCTTCCAGTTTTGTCCTCATTTTCGATGATATTGTCCAGCATTCACAGCCGTATTGAAGAACTGACATCACGTAGCAGTCTAGCACTCTTTTCTTCGTTTCTATTGAGATTTTCCTGTGTGTTAGTATTTTGCTCATCTTCTGGAACGCGTCCTTTGCCATGCCAATTCGCCTTCGGATCTCCGTGTCGCACTTTCCATCTCCTGTTAGAACACATCCTAGGTACTTAAATTCTTGTACTTGTTTGATTCTGTTATTCTCCACCTGTATTTGGCATTTTGGGTTGTATCTTTTGCTGATGACCATGCACTCAGTTTTCTTAAAGTTTATTTGTAGTCCCTTCTTGTCACTCTCCACTGCTACTTTCTGTATGAGGTCTTGTAGTTTCCTTTCCGTGTTACGAAACCCAAAATAACGAAACTATGGTAGATTAATCGGCAAATACAACATAAAAATAACTATCTTTTCTTCACTATTTTTAAATTCGCAAGCCATTGCGAAAAATGTACTTTAACCAATAGGAAAAATGATTGCCTTCGTGCTGAGGAAAAGCCAAAGGTAAAGGTAAAATTTCTCGAGCTATGTGAAATATTAATAACCAAATATCAGCGATTTACAGAAAACAAGAAATTGAATTTTCAATGACCCGTGTCATTTTTTTCCCGCCCAAAAATGAATTTGCGTTCGGAGCCGATCACGTGACTACTTAATAAAGTTCTCACTTGATCAGTGACATACAGACAGAAAACAACAAGAGAAGAGAAAGAACAGAAAAGATAAAGAGAGAGAGGCAGTGTTCCACGCGTCTGAATAACGCCGGTGTCAAATTACACACTGACACATTAGCAGCTTTAATGACAACGAGGGAATTTCAATGAACTCTATTTAAATACCTTAAGCTAAATACCTTAAATATATATTTAATTTCTATTGAATTGAGCCGTATAACGTTTCTGTGAAAGACGAACTCTCTCAATTTGTTTTAAGCATTTTGAAAATTTATTTCGCTTGAAAGGATTTTATATAAACATTTTCTCTTCATGATTATTCATCGAATCTACGAACTTTTAATGTTTGATCACTTGTCCTGAAACAAGTTGCGAACAATTTCAAACGTGTAAAATGGTAAATAAATTACTTAATTTGTGTCGTTAAAATATACACGTGTGTCTCTTCGTCATTATTCTCTACTATATTTCAGCTGATCCCCCCAAATTAAATATCTAAAAACTTTTTAAGCTTAATTTCCTTTCAAACATGTATGAACAAACATTCTAATGAAACTGTTTACTGATCTGGTATTTATATAACATAACAAATCTAACATATAATTTATATATATATATATATATATATATATGGAGTAGATAGACTAAACTATCGCCCGGTTTGACACTCCACCCACGTCTATTAAACAGGTGTAGAGGCTCATCACTTGTTCCCTGTTTAGGATGTGGTTTCCGGCTTTCTCTTTTCCAATCTATTCACTCTTACATAGCCCCCTGCACACCAGTGGCTTTACCGCCTTGCTCAGGGTGATATGATTTAAAAGAATATATATATATATATATATATATATATATATATATATATATACAACGTTTTTATCCATGGTTGTATGATCTTAATAGGTATTTTTGGTATGGCTACACTTTTTTTTTTTAATCATCTCACACCAAGCAAAGCATTCCACTGCCACTATTGCGCATGGTGCTACATAGGGGAAGGTAAAGAGAAGGAGTGGTTAGACATAGGGAATGTCAGGAGGAAGGTGACAGATGAGTAAGGATAGCGAGGATGAGGGTTGGGCAGATGGGAAGAGTGTTTGATAGAATGGGAGCAGGTTAGTGTGTTAGGAGGTGTCTACTAACCTTACATTTAAACTCCTGGAGATTGTAGCCGTCGGGGAAGCAATCGTTTGGAAGAGAATTCCACAGTCGGGAAGTGCGAGGAAAGAAACTGTTGGAGTAGAAGTTACGGCTGCATTTTATCGGTTTCACTGTAAAAGGGTGGGATCTAGTATCTCGTTCAAATTCGTATTTAGGGGGCACTAGTGATCTAAGTTCATCGGAGCAGAAGCCGTGAAAGTATTTATAGAAGAGACACAGGGAAGCCACGTCGCGCCGGTGGGAGAGTGACTGCAGGCGGTCTGCCAAGTCGGTATCTATCACATTACAGACCCTCCTCTGAACCTTATCGAGAAGCCCGAGGAGAACAGCAGGGGCACCCGACCAGATATGGCAGCAGTATTCAATGCACGGGCGGATGGTAGATTTATAAATGTGCAGGATAGATTTAGACGGAAAAAACTTCCGGGCCCTACACAGAGAACCGACTTTCATAGCAGCGGATTTAGCAATGGATTCGATATAGTCATTCCATTTGAGGTCCGCTGAAAGTGTGAGACCAAGGAGGTGTAGTGTTTTACTCTCTGGGAGGCAAGCCTGGTCCATGCTAATGGAAGGTAGGTGAGATTGTTAGTCATAATTTCTGTTCTTTCATTCAGTAATTCATTTTTGCTTGTGAATAACTTTTCTTCCTGGCACAGTCTACATATTTTGCCATTGTTGAAAGGCTTGGGTTTTTAAAAAATATACTTTACGTTATATCTGGGATTTTCCATATTTGAATTTCAATTTCCACACGTAGTTAGCCAATTTTGTACAATTTTTTAAAGTTCTCTAATTTGAAAGTCGACCTGTGATTAAACCATCTCGTCTTAAAATATCTTTGGTTGATTCCAAATATATTTTGTTTAGACTATTTAAGTTATGTACTTTTGCTTTGTAAATGAATTCTTTTGTATTACAAAGGCCTTGAAGTGGGCATTTATTTTTCTCATTGCAGTTAGATTCCTTATTAATAATCTTTCTATGTACGTTGCTATTTATGTTTCTGGCATTTTGGTTTTTTTTCTCTTAAATTTTTGAAACTACTAATACAGCTATAGCTCAGTTTTATTGTATTACTATTTAAAAAAGTGTTTATCGATCAGTTTAAAAAAATATTTGTTTTATTTTAGTTTTTACTTCTAAGTTATATGGTGGGCTGAACAAGATAACGTTTCGTTTTCTATCATTGTTATTTATTTGTCTGTTTTTTTGGGAATTGTATTCTAAAATGTTCTTATGCCCATATTTTCTCAGAGAATTTTCATAGTTTCTTTTCTTTTCGTCAAATATTGTTTTGTTTCAGAAATATTTTGATAGCCTGTGTTTTATTCCTTTGTGAATGTGCTTGATTATGCTTTTGGGATGGTTAGATCTTGTGTTTATGTACTTCAAATATGTGTTTGCTTTCATATATGGAGAGAAATTGCCACTTTATAAATTTAATTCTACATCTAAATATTGAACTACTTATCTATTTGCTTCGACTATTATCTCGAAATCTAGATGTTTGAATAATTTGAATTTTTTTTTCTTATTTTATCATTTTCTCTTTTGTTGTCCGGTGCTATCATTAATCCGTCATCTCTGTATAATCGGTGGTTGTCCATGTGGATTATTTCGTTGATTTTATTCAAAAGGTATATAACCATCAATTCTGAATTTTCGACTCCGTCATACGATCCTTGTAATGCATCAAAGGTGCCGTTATTTGATTTTTAATCCGTGCTTTACTATTGTGGAAAAATATTGATTTGCGGCAATGTAAAATTATATTTATATGTTCAAATAATATGTTTATGTAACTTTTAGAGAAATTAAACGCTTCTATCAAACCATTTTCAGAAATTAATGAGTAAAAAATTTTTATGTACTAAGAGGATGTGAGTTGTGGTGCATTGGATATCGGCTCGGAAAGAGAAATCGGGGTGCCGAGTTCGAATTCCAGCTGAATTCATTGCATTCACTTACCCGCAAATACCCTTGGGAAAGGTATTAATCCGCCTATTTCTTCCAGGACAGATTGGGTTCTATAGCCTTGGTCGGCAACCAGTCTACCGCAGAAAGCAAAGGCAATCTACTGCGGGATAATTTTCTGTCCAGTCAGTCATGTCTATTTCGAGACATGATCGCCCAAGCGTGTATCACGTATGGCACTCTACTGACTGAATGAACGTATATATTTTTTTTTCGGATTTTTTGGAACCAGCAAATGCAGTCACTTGTGTTCTTACACTTGTTGGCTTGAATGGAAGTTCTGAATAAGTTACAAATAGTTTTCAATATTTGATGGATTATTTTGCCCTTTTCTGTTTTTGTTGGATTTATAAACCGGTATGAGGGGTTATTGGGGATATATTCGTGGTCTTTGATTGTTAGGAAATCTTGTCTACCGGTTAAAATTTGTATTTTTGGCTTAAATCTAGTTTGTCTGGAATGATTTTAGCTTCCTTATTAATATTTTCAATACAGGAATTGCATATCTCATGAAGTACTTGTTTAATTTAATTATAACCGAAAACTAAGTAATTAATTAATTATATATACACACACACGCACACACACACACACACACACAAATTGGAGTAGATAGATCTATCTATCGCCAGGTTCACACTCCACCCTCGTCTATTGAACAGATTAAGAGGCTCATACCTTTTTCCCTGTTTAGGATGTGGTTTCCGGCTTTCTCTTTTCCAAACTTCTCACTTTGTTTTGTTTTTTTCAATTAGAGTGGATAGATGTATCTATCGCTCGGTTCACACTCCACCCAGGTCTATTGAACAGGTTAAGAGGCTCATCCATTGTTCCCTGTTTAGGATGTGGTTTCCGGCTTTCTCTTTTCCAAACTTCTCACTTTGTTTTTTTTTTTTTCAATTGGAGTAGATAGATCTATTTATCGCCCGGTTCACACTCCACCCACGTCTATTGAACAGGTTAAGAGGCTCATCCCTTATTCCCTGTTTAGGATGTGGTTTCCGGCTTTCTCTTTTCCAATCTTTTCACTATTACGTAGCCCCTTGCACATCAGTGGCGTTACCGCTTTGCTCGGGGTGATACGATAACATATATATATATATATATATATATATATATATATATATATATGTATGATATGTATATTAAAGTTCTTATGTATATAAAAGTGTTTTCTTTTAAACTTCTAGAAAGTAGTTAGTGAATAGACATAAATTATAATTGTTTTCATTCATTAATAGATTGTTTCATGCAGAAATATTTTCAAAAACAGATGTTTTCTCACTGACGTTGTAACATAGGATATAATAAAATAGGATAAAGTAAAAAGTAAGAAATCGCAACCTCAACTGAAAAATGTTAAAGAAGGTAAAGAGATTAATAAGTGAAACAAACTGTATTACTTCCAACTATCGGTACGCAAACAAATTCCTTTTGAAAAAGAACGTGGTCGTCCAAATGTAACAAGCAATTTTTGAAAATAGCATTGGTAAAAAAAAGTTGATAAGGGGTAAATAATACAAATATTATATATATATATATAATGTATATTTGAGCAGCAACCTTTCTTTCCAAACGCATTTCATTAAATATTGCTGATATTGAAGATTTAATTAATTTTTATTAATTTTTTCCGGATCCTAACATTTATTTTGTTTTGTTGGAGTTGAAGAATATAAAAATTGCCCTTAATTTTTATTGACTCAAGCGTATACACACACACACACACACACACACACACACACACACACACACACACACACACACACACACACACCCGCACGTACGCATGCACGCACAGAAAAACACACACAGACACACACACATTATATATACATACACATATAATATATATGTCTATAAGTATCTATCTATCTATCTATAAGCACACACACACACACACACACACACACACTTATTTTACAAAACTTCATTACAGCTAGAAACAGAATATTGATGGACTCTCCCGTCGATCTCGACGTATGAGGTTCCGACAACTCTGACTTCATCCATGCTTCAGCCTCTGATGACATCTAAGTCCAGCAAGGGACTTACAAATCAATCCACACAGAGTGCAAGTGTGCTGGTTATGGGATGCACTTGCAGGTACCAATACATCCCGCTTGACTCTCTCTCGTTTCTGACTCATATGATTCAGACTGTCAGATTTGAAACGCTGAAGACCATCAAAACAACATGCCTTCCACTCCATTCGATCAGAGACTCTGCTCTCAAGAATGTTGTGAGGCAGATTGAGAGAAATCAAATTACTCCTGATCTTATCCTTGTACCTCAGTAAAGGCCGTCCAACATTTCTCCTACCGCTCTCCAATTGACTGTACATCATGATTTTTGGTATCCTTTCCTCGGTCATCCTCAATACGTGTCCAGTCCAACGTAGTTGGAACTGAATGAGGAATGGCTCTATTCCAGAAATATTACATTTTCTGAAGAGGTCAACATTGGGCGTCTTGTCTCGAATGCTAAGACCACAGATTAACCGCAAACAGTGTTTGTGAAATACATCCAGCTGACGGATGTGAAGTCTATAAGGAGTCCAAGACTCAGAGCCATACAGGAGGATGGAGAGAATAACAGCTCGATAAACCACAATTTTCGTATCCAATCGGATCCCACGTTCATCCCACAGGCGATGGCGCAACTTCCCAAAGGCATGTGTAGCCCTCGCAATCCTGTTGACAATTTCGTCATCCAATGAACCATCATGATTCACCTTGCTGCCCAAGTAGGGAAAACACTTTGTATACTTAACGGCTTGACCATCCACCTTCAGTTGTCTTTCTGGAAAACAATATTCAGGTGGCTCTGTCCTCACTCCCGCGACTTGCTTTGGAGGTATATATGGTTGATGCACCACCTCTGTCTTTTTAATGCTGATTGTAAACCCAAAAGCCGTACACGCAGTTGCGAAACGATCGAGCAAAAACTGTGCCTCTTCGAAAGATGTTGCTACAAGAGCAGCATCATCTGCAAAGAGCAAATCTCGGATTATTTCAGTTCGAACAAGGGTCTTGGCTTTAAACCTCTGATGGTTGAATAAACCACCAGAAGAACGGAACTGAAATTTCACGCCAGTATCAATATCACCAAAGGCATATTTCAGCATCAGGGAAAAATAAAGAGCAAAAAGTACAGGAGCCATCACACACCCCTGTTTTGTCCCATTTGTGACGTCGAAGGCGTCTGACGTCATTCCGTCAGACACAACCTTAGCCTTCATTCCTTCATGAAAAGAGATGATCACCTTAAGCATATTTTCAGGTATGCCAAGCTTGCGCAGAACTTTCCAGAGAGCGTCACGGTTCACTGAATCAAAGGCTTTTGTCAAATCGACAAACACCATGTACAGTTCCTGGTTTTTCTCTCGTACCTTTTCTGCAACTTGTCGGAGCGAAAATATCATGTCAATGGTGCCACGACCAGATCGGAAGCCACACTGTGACTCAGGGTAGATTTTATCAACAAGATGTGTGGTAATTCGGTTCAGAATTAATCTGGCCAGAATTTTTCCAGCAATGGAAAGAAGTGATATTCCCCGATGATTGTCGCAGAGATTCCTTGCTCCTTTATTCTTGTACAAGTGCTTAATACATGCATCCTTATAATCTTGCGGAACACGCCCGGCTTTCCATATTTCCACAAAAAGAGCATGTAGCTTCTTTACTAAAGCATGTCCGCCACATTTGTACACTTCAGGAGGGATGGGATCATCAGGTGACGGGGATTTACCGGAGGCAATCTGTTTGATAGATTCAAGTACCTCTTGATAAGCTGGTTCAAATGACAATTCAGGAATTTCAGCACATTGTGGAAGGGACGAGATGACATCATTGTCGACTTCAGATGATGTGTTTAGAACTGTCTCAAAGTGTTCCTTCCATCTCTTTAGAATATCTGACTTATCAGTGAGCAGCGTTTCCCCGTCCGTTGTACATACAGGTGAGGCACCATTCGTTTCAGGCCCAAATATTTCTTTAAGACCATTATAGAATGCTTTGGTGTTTTTACTGCCAGAAGCTTCTTGGAGCTCAATTGCTTTCTTATACCACCACTGTTCCTTCATGGCTCTGAGAGCCCTTTGCACCTCACCTTTGCATTTCCTGTAAGACATCTGCTTGGCAGACGAATTCTTGTCCTCTATCCAGGCTTTGTGTGTAGTGTGCATCTTGTTAATGAGCTTTTTTGCATCCTCGTTGTTTTCATCAAACCAGTCCTGGTGCTTTCTACGCGGAATTCCAAGAACTTCTACTGCTGTTGAATGAGTTGCCTTCTGCAATGCTTTCCAAGAACATTCTATATCATCAGTGATATTCACTGAGTCCAAGGCAGCCTCAAGCTTAACAGAGATTTCATATTTCTTGTCTGCTAATTTCAGGGGAAGGACATCAATCCGTTTCGGAGCTGTTGACCTAAACACCCTACGTTTGTATAAACTCAATGAGAGTCTACTTCGCAAGAGAGCATGATCTGAAAGGTAGCAGGATGTGTGAAATGAGCGAGTGATGTTGAAGTCACTGATGTCTCTTCGTTTTGTGATGATATAGTCTATGAGATGCCAATCCTTAGACCGAGGATGCATCCAGGTGGTTTTGTGGTGGTTTGCTTGTTGGAACAAGGTATTGGTAATGTTAAGGCCAAACTCCCTACAGATAGTGAGAAGCCTCAAACCGTTTTCATTTACCTTGCCTACACCATGACCACCTAGTACACCAGTCCAAGATTGGCCATCATTTCCAACGCGAGCATTAAAGTCCCCAGCAAGAATAAGCTTATCCTTGTGGCGCACCTTGAGGATGACATCACGAAGGAGATCGTAAAATTCTTCTTTCTCCTGTTCTGAGCCAGCCAATGTTGGAGCATAACAACTGATGATCGTCAGCCGGGTATTTCCATCCAACTCCAAAGAAAGGGTTATGATTCGATCCGAAATACCCTTAGGCAACGAAGATAGAGACTTAGCCAGTTCTGATTTAATGGCAAATCCAACTCCAAATTGCCGAGATTCGTTTTCACCTTTTCCAGACCAAAAGAAGTCATATCCACCCTTTTCTTCTCGTAGCTGGGAAATTCCAGCAAGGCGAGTTTCAGATAAGGCAGCTATATCAATGTTGTATTTCTGTAACTCAAGGGAAACAAGAGCGGTTTTACGCTCAGGTGCAGAATTAGTATCCTGGAGAGTACGAACATTCCAGCTTCCAAAAGCAAATTTCCGTTTGCGGTTATTTTGGCGTGTAGTATTTTGACTGCGTGATTGGATACCCAGACAACTGCAGTTGGCTGCCAAGGTTGATGTGAGCATGCAATATTTAGGGCTCCTTTTACCGCCCCCTCCCCGGCATGGGGAAAGCAGTGCTATCCCTAAATAGGGCTGCTTTGTCACCATTGGAGGACACGGACTGCGCCATTGCTCACGTGTTAGCGCAGAACGGCCATCACCCATTGGCCGCCATTGTGTAAGGCTCCAGCTAAGGACTTCCAGCAATATCCTTTACCTGTCCCCGTCGCCTTTACCCTATCGCCAATGGACTTCTTGTTGTAATTGTGTGTGTGCTTGTTTGTGCGCGAGGTTTGATCCACAGATGAACCCTGGTAAGCTGCCAGAAACCCACACAAATGATTTGATTAGAGTGGTGAAGGTTTGTGTAGAGCCATCCAAACTTTTTGGAACCGCTGATAGCACAAAAGTCGGTGCAAATGTTTGCCACAGATTATGTGAACAACAGACCTCAGGCTTTCCATATACGAGTTTTCCATCTCTAGGTAGACTACCATCCAAGGCTAAAGAGCAACTACCTGCCCATAAGGTGAGTTATTGCGCGCCAGACACCAACCTGGAATTTATCCTCCGCGCATAAGGGGTAAATAATACAAATATTATATATATATATATATATATATATATATATATATATATATATATATAATGTATATTTGAGCAGCAACCTTTCTTTCCAAACGCATTTCATTAAATATTGCTGATATTGAAGATTTAATTAATTTTTATTAATTTTTTCCCGCATCCTAACATTTATTTTGTTTTGTTGGAGTTGAAGAATATAAAAATTGCCCTTAATTTTTATTGACTCAAGCGTATACACACACACACACACACACACACACCCGCACGTACGCATGCACGCACAGAAAAACACACACAGACACACACACATTATATATACATACACATATAATATATATGTCTATAAGTATCTATCTATCTATCTATCTATAAACACACACACACTCACACACACACACACACATATATATATATATTTGAAAATATAATTATTTTACAAAACTTCATTACAGCTATAAACAGAATATATATATATATATATATATATATATATATATATATATATATATATACCTATCAATATATCTATTATTGCTCGTCTGTTTTTGTTTAACAGATATCAATGGTAAAACTTCCTCTAACCACCACTCTTTCATTTTTTTAAGTAACCATGAATTCATCTGATATTTTCTAAATAAATAATTTTCACCATTTGTTTTAAAATGTCATATTAAGAAGAACAATATGGTTCTGAAACCTGAACATTTTTGTGTAGTGATATATTGCTTTATTAAACCATTGTAATAACAAAATTACAATATATATATATCTCAAATTAACTTTGATTATATCTGTCGATTTGTTCCTATCTATCTATCTATCTATCTATCTATCTATCTATCTATCTATCTATCTATCTATCTATCTATCTACGATTGCTCGTGTCTTTCTGTTTAACAGTGATCAATTGTAATAAAAAAAAGACAACCCTGGTAATTGTAGCAGCGGATAATGAGCTTCTAATCCGATACGTAGAAATTAAAATATTTTTGCTTTTTTACGGCAAGAATTTTAACCTGATCACAGTACGCTTTTTTGCGGTTCTAAGCGCCGATAGCATGTCTGTATTTCATTTCAATTCAACCTATTAACCAGATTTGCTGACTAGTCACACAATATTTTTACACTGAATGCTGGTTTCAAAACACAAGCAAAGAATTTTGTTTTCAGTCGATACATTTAACATGACCTGGGCTCAAGTAGAGAATATCATACATACTCAGTGTTTAAGTCAAGATTTCAGTTTTGGACGCCAAATAATTTATGTGTATAAGTCGACACTAATTCCTCCTCACCTTTGCCATCGTAAATAGATCCTGATTGAAATCATTACCCATGCCTAGGTGGACCAACAAAGTTTTCTGTAACAGCTTGGACTTAACAATGGCAATTATAATCAATAGTATGTACGTACGATATATATTTAAAGATCAATCGTACGTACAGAGTGCGATGAATAAACTGTCGTCTAAATTACACAACGTTGGAAATAACACAGAAATCTCATTTTAACATATATTTCTAGCAAACTCAGAACCAGTGGATAGACATAGTTATGTTTTATTGCACCTTAATTCGAGTAGACTTGTCTGCCAAGAGATATTACAGAGTACTTTTATACCTTCTCGGTTTTCAAGGGAAATAACTATGGTGAATTATTAGTAATTTACCGAAATTATTCGAAAGTCTCTTGAAATAGTAAATTTCTTCAATAAAATCGCCATTGGTTTTAACTTTCAAGAATCACTGGTAAAAATTAAAGAATAAGGCATGGAATCAAACATATGTTTCATGCTTGAATAACCCACAAATTATTGATAATCCGTTATAAAACAAATTAATAAATCTATTTTGAAGGTTAATACTGCTGTATAAAGTATAAGAATGGAAACGTGGATATTTTACAAGCTAGTCAGAAGAAGAATCATTTATTCATCATTTTATTCATTTAGGGCATTTTCACCATTATGGTCTCTACTCCCATCCATCTGAAAATTGTGGTGCATGGAGACATTCAAGGTAGAATAGAAAACATCTGAAGTTTCCTTTTGCAGCGAGGATGTTGAGATAGATTTGTTTTTGAAGTCACTTTTTCTCTAGCCTTTGCCTAAAGAGACACGACCTGCAAGTTTATGAGAAAGAAACTCTGAATTCAAGCCACCAGCTCTAGTTGGTTTGTATTTAAAGATTTCTTATATCAGACTGGTTGCCATCCAATAATATAAGACCTACCCTGTTCCGCTTTTTTCCCACAGATAAAAGAAAAGGTACTTGGTGTATCAGATAAATTTTCGTATAAATTGCGCAAAAAACCCTTACGTCTGATTTCAACAGATATATTTATCAAAATTACACAAAGAAATCTTGAAATACTAAAGAGAAAATCTATTCAATACAATCACCATTGTCTCAAACCACGCTCCCTCTCCAGACGACTTCGGAACATCCTGCATCTTTTCTCGATGTTATCTTTGTTTGAATGCTGTCATAATCCTTGCGTTTACTTAATCTTTGGTATGACAAGGAGTTTTGTTGGTCTCTAACTCAACGGCGCCTAACACATCATAATCAAGTTGGTTCAAGTCTGGAGAGTTAATTGGTCAGGTGTAAGGCGTTATGTGCTAGCAAAATTTATCTGACAAACATGACTGGATTCTCCTGCCTGAGTGGCATGGTGCAGATATAGGGCCTTCTAGCAGCCACACTCTTGACCCAGGGTTACACTACCTCCTCAAATTACTTTCTGTTGGCCTCCGTGTTGAGTCTGAGGCTCTCATCAACAAATGCGCAAGTTCTTTTTTATCAGAACAATCAAATTTAGTTTTTCCAGCTGTCTTACCTTAATAACGACCATTAAACATCCAACTTTAGTTAATACTCAGCACTCTCCTGAAATTGACACCAATATACTCTGAAATAATCGCATTTGAGCTTCCGGTGCGAATGACAAGCAGTACAGTATGCCGTTTCCAAATTTATGGGGTAGTGAATTGCTTCGTGATTCTGATTTTCTCACAAACGGTGCTATCCACTGCTAGGTTGGATCACTGTGTCGGACCAGGATGTTATTTCCGTTTGAAACCATCTCGCACATATCCAAATCAACCATCCGTCTTTGCATGGAATACTGCTATCATATATGGTCAGGTGTCCCCGCTGTTCATCTCAGTGTTCTCGACAGGCTCCAAAGGAGAATCAGTAATGTGATAGGTCCCGACTTGACGGCTCGACTCCAGGCACTTTCTCACCGACGGGATGTGGCTTTCCTCTGTCTGTTCTATAAATATTTTCATGGCTTCTGCTCCGACGAACTTAAGTAATTACTGCCCCTGCAACAGATGTTTACTCGTGCAACCAGACTGGAAACTGGGCCGCACCCATTCACAGTTTAGATCAACCAAATGCAGCTGACAATTCTACTCCTCCGGCTTCTTTTCTTGCACCTCCTGCCTGTGGAACTCTCTTCCATATTCTTGCTTTCCTGGCGGCTGCAACCTTGAGGAATTTAAATACAATGTCAATCCTCATCTTTTAACCACTTGACTCCAGTTCTTTCTACATCACCCCGTATATCTTTTCCTTTGTCTCTACCAACTGTCATCACACCTGTATTCCCATCCTTCTCTTGCTCCTTTCTCTGGCACCTTCTGTAGCTGGGTCGTCTTTCACTTTACTCTCCTCCTATCTAATCTTTTTTATCTTATTTAGCCCTCTGCGCATCAGTGGCGTTACCACCTTACTTGGGGTGAAACGATGAAAAAAATTGACTCTAGTATACTGTGTAGTTGACAAAATCTAACTAAACGGGCACGGTTACGAAATGCAATTGGAATCAACAGATATTTTTAATCTATTTGTTTGAAAATTAATTGCGGCAATTTACGCATTGGACCCTGTATTTTAAACTGATTTATTCCTCTATAAGACATGCTTAAGAAATACTGAGTTGATTAGATCCTCTAGTTCTTTGCAGATCAGAATTTTTACCCGACTTCTTAAAAAGATGAACTCTCGAAGAGGCTTTACAACAATAAGCAGCAAGGAATTTGTTATAGAGTTTAGAGAGAACAGCAGACCAGTTCAAGGGCACGTTTTTTGAGACAAAGACACACTTCTATTGATTCTGCCCAAACAGAATGAGAATGTAAAACAACATTATGCAACGCAGTAAGAGAACTCCCTGTAACTTCGATTGAATCAAACAAGAAACTCTAAACGATGAGTTTATCAGGAAAACCAATACAAATAGTTTTGAGGACAAACAGATTATAGATATTTTTTCTTTATGAGACGAAGAACTGCTATATATTGAGCGAGCCCTCATTCCACAACACTACAAAATTCTGAAAGACATCCATACTGTGCATCCAGAGAATTCCGAAGAAAGCTATTGGCATATCCACAGAAAATGTCCTACAGCAGTTCCTTCAGGTGTACAGAATCACGCCTAACGACAACACGCTATCATCATTACCCCCAGCCAAGGTAATATTCGAGCGCAAAATCAGGTCTGTGTTCGACAAGCTACTTCCAAAACAACACTACAAAGAATAATTCTGAAAGATCTCCATGCGAGTCACCCAGGTATTACAAGGATGAAAAGACTAATGCGCAGTTATCTATACTGACCGAAAATGGATAAGTTTAACGAAAATATTGTAAAATCCTGTAAAAGCTGTGCCTTGGCAGCTTAGGCACCTATAATCAAATATTGTCCTTGGCCCAAAACTGAATTACCATGTACATTTTGCAGGTCCGCTAGACGGATTCTACAACCTTATATTAGTAGATAGTTTTTCTAAGTGGCCTGAAGTTCTTAGATATAGAAATCCCACTACAGAAATGAAAATAAATTTCCTACACGAACTGTTTGCCAGATTTGGGGTAGTCGAATTTTAGTGTCAGAAAATGGGACACAATTTAAGTCCGGCGATTTTAAGGATTTTTGTGAGACATTCCAGATCAATCATATCACGATTGCTGCATATCACCCAAGGTCCAATGGACAGACCGATCGCATCGTTGAAACGCTGTAAAGAGCTCTGAAGAACGCTAGTGGCCCATCCACAGAAAAAGCCCTATAACAGTTCCTTCAGGTGCGCAGAATCACGCGGAACGACACCACACCATCATCATTACCCCAAGCCAAGGTAATGTATGAGCGTAAAATCAAGGTATGTATTCGACAAGCTACTTCCCAAACAAACAAAAAATCTGGACGAATAAACACAGTACCTACAAAAGGATACCGATATGGGGAAAATTTTTTCCGGATGTTCCGAGATGATAAATGTTTCAGGAAAATAAGTACAATTGACAAAAGAGTAGGAAATATTGTCGATATAATTAAAGGTCCCCAGTTTACTCACAAGAGATAATTAAATCAAACCAGAAAACGCCTGTCAGACGATGCTAAATGCAGTCCTCCTGAAGGAAAAGAAGTGATGAATGCCATTTACGATAGATTCGACATGCCAATTCTGCTATCCGCCCCGGAACAGCGCCGTTTACGGAGGAAAAAATGACGGATCTTCTCGTCATGAATCTACAAAAGTGGAGTGTTATGGTGATTTACCCATATGACACATGAACTCTTCTAAAGTATGTATAAGCAGCATTTCTGCTTTGTAGAGAGCAAAGAGTGAGAGTTAAATGTATTCCAGCAGATAACTCTGATGGCCGGACTAACAGTCACGCTAGTGATCTCTCATTGATATATATGTATACTACTGTCTTTGTTAAAGATATTTGTTTAACTTTATTCTTTATTTGTGTCTTTATTTCTGCCATCCCCCCCCAAAAAAAGCCACGCCACATAAAACAGTTCTTACCCTTTTGTACCCATTCACTATTTTCACTATAAGTCAGAATGCCACCTTTCCAAGATTGTCCAACTTAAACTTTGCATTCCAAATAATATATATATATATATATATATATATATATATATATATATTACTGAAAAACTTAATTCTTTACCATATTTGTATATATATATATATATATATATATATATACATGAATCTTTATAGATGATTTTCAAATTTGATATTTTCAAATTTGATAGCAATAGACAATGTTAACGCGTCTTAAGCCTGAACGCATTCACAGTACTTTGTTTTAAATTATTAATAATTATTAAATAAATAAACTAAAACATATTTTAGTAAAAGACAAAAGTTCGATAGGATACCAGGGCATGGTAAATCAATAAACAAAATTCTAGAAACAAAAAACACAAAAAAAGTAAAAGTAAAATATTTCCCCACCTTCCGAAAGCCTAAAACTCTCCCCTCTTTGGAAGGAAATAAACCCGTGGTGGAGAAACCATTTTCAGCGTTAAAAAGATGAAAGCTTGATACTAATATAGTATTGCGCCTAAATTCATTCAGTCGTCATGCTATAGAGGAGAGTAACATTTATTTTAAAACATGTGAAAATTTAGCAATGTGGGTAAGACAAGTATCGATTTTAAACTAGTCACAATTACTGACCCATCAGTCAGTTAGTGCCATACGTGATACACGCTTGGGCGATCATGTCTTGAAAGAGACATGACTAACTGGGCAGAAGATTATCCCGCAGTAGTTTGCCATTGCTTTCTGCGGTAGACCGGTTGCCGACCAAGGCTACAGAACCCAATCTTTCTTGCTATTTAACCCATAAGGAAGGAATAGACGGATTAATACCTTTCCCAAGGGTATTTGCCCGTAAGTGAATATAATGGATTCAAATGGAATTCGAACTCGGTTCGCCGGTTTCTCGTTCTGAACCGATATCCACTGTACCACAACGCACATACTGACCCATGCCTACCACAATATTCCTTACAACAAAACAACACATTCTTACTTACCATTCTTACTACAGCCACTATAATACCTCAAGTCTCTATGTAGTTCTAATTAGATCTGATATGTAGAATGTAGGATGTAGATCGCGAACTAGAAAGAGCAGAGTTTGAATTGAAGTAAAAAATTCAAATAGCCATTAAGACACAAGGGGTTACTGAGTGTGAAATAATAATAAGAAAACAAAACTTTATCAAGGAGTGAAAGAAGAGAATTCAAGGAGATTGTAGATAACGGTTAGTATTGCATTTTGAAGATCAAATTTAGCTTGAAGCCAAGTACCTGGAACAGAGGTTCATAAGCGAGTGAGAAAAAATAAACTGTTAGTAAAAGGCTTCCGGTTACCTCTAACTAATTCAACCGTGAAATGATGAAAACCTCTTGCCAATCTAACATTGCTCTTAAAGTCGTAAAGTCTAGGCACTATATTTGAAAGTAATATTTATGTTGAAAAATACAAAAGAGGTATTTTTTTTTATTAGACAAGGAGGAATTAAGCTATATAAATACATAATCTTCTGATGTTTTGTAATACTCATAACTGCTGTAATTCGTATCTAAATGTAAATAAATGCAAACAAAGTTACGAAATGTTACCGAAAGTAACGAAATGGAATTGGAATCAACAGACATATTTCTAATTCATTTGTTTGAACATTATTTTCAATGGATACTCATATTTGCGTAGATATTATGTATTTATAATTAAACAGTTTATTAATATATATCTGACGGCCTGAATATTCGGGAAATCTTGTTATATATATATATATGAAAAATTAAAGCAGACACGTTATTTCATGGTAAATCGGAAGTATAGTATCGGACGTATATATATTTATATTTATTTATATGCATATATATTTAGATCTCCCTTAGAAAGTTATCCTACCAGTGTATGTAGAGGATACTTCTTTGGGTTCTTCTTTATCTACACCGCATGCTGATATATATATAATAACGAATCTGGATATAAACAACCGACAATTTGAAATGATTTGTTTGAACATTATTTTTGATCGATACTCGTATTTAAGTAGATATTCTGTTTATAATCAAACAGTATTATATATTTATTTCTACCGGCCTGATTATTTACGATAAATTTTTGTTACAACAATATCAATAGTAAAACTAGTATTAATCAAGCTATAATTTAAATCGTCTTGTATAATCCACCGAGAACAAACTCAGAGGGAAAAAAAGAAGCAAAAAAAGAAACAACCCTTGTTCCCTGTTTAGGATGTGGGTTCCGGCTTTAACTTTTCCAATCTTTTCACTGTTCTTTTTTTTTCTTTTTCTTTTTTTTTTCAGTTGAAGTAGATAGACTAAACTATCGCCCGGTTCACACTCTACCCACGTCTATTGTACAGGTGTAGAGGCTCATCCCTTGTTCCCTGTTTAGGATGTGGTTTCCGGCTTTCTCTTTTCCAATCTTTTCACTTTTCGTTTCTTTTTCTTTTTCTTCTTTTTTTTTTCAATTAGAGTAGATAGAATAAAGTATCGCCCGGTTCACACTCCACCCACGTCTACTGTACAGGTGTAGAGGCTCATCCCTTTTTCCCTACTTAGGATGTGGTTTCCGGTTTTCTCTTTTCCAATCTTTTTACTCTTTTCTTTTTTCTTTTTTTTTCAGTTGGAGTAGATAGACTAAAGTATCGCCCGGTTCACACTCCACCCACGTCTATTTTACAGGTGTAGAGGCTCATCCCTTGTTCCCTGTTTAGGATGTGGTTTCCGGCTTTCTCTTTTCCAATCTTTTCACTTTTCGTTTTTTTTTTCTTTTTCTTCTTTTTTTTTTTCAATTAGAGTAGATAGACTAAAGTATGGCCCGGTTCACACTCCACCCACGTCTACTGTACAGGTGTAGAGGCTCATCCCTTTTTCCCTGCTTAGGATGTGGTTTCCGGTTTTCTCTTATCCAATCTTTTTACTCTTTTCTTCTTTTATTTCAATTGGAGTAGATAGACTAAAGTATCACCCGGTTCACACTCCACCCACGTCTATTTTACAGGTGTAGAGGCTCATCCCTTGTTCCCTGTTTAGGATGTGGTATCCGGTTTTCTCTTTTCCAAATCTTTTCACTCCTATGTAGCCCCCCGCACATCAGTGGCGTTACCGCCTTACTCGGGGTGATATGATTAAAAAAAAAGTACATGAACAAAAAGTCAAGCACTCGTAAGAAAGAAAAAATAACAAGAAGAAAACCCTAACACTCAAGCGCTCAATACAAAAGTAGAGCAAACAAAGACAGAAAATCTAAGCATGAGCCAACAACTGACCACGGTTTCGCCTAACGGCTCGTCAGGGAAACTGGTGCTTAGATTTTCTTTCTATATATATATATATATATATATATATATATGTGTGTGTGTGTGTGTGTGTGTGTGTGTATGAAGAGAGAAAATAGAGGAAGGGATAAAAGACAGGGAGAGACAAGAATTTTGGCTGAATAGAAGGATTGAAATGTTGGTAGAATCGAAAGGCAGCAAATTGCGCAATATTCTTTTGGAGAGCTAAAAAGAACTAAAGATAAAAATGAGGTTTCAGTAGAAAATTTCCCTTATTCTTTTTTGTCTCCGAAGATAATCAGTGTTTATATAGAGAAGTAAAGTCGATTGAAAGGGATAAGCGAGACAAAAGGCAAGCACAGGAAAATGGTGTGAAAAATGCAGAATCAGAAGATAAATGATATTAGCTTCACAACACCAGTGGAATATCCACAGATCCAGCAAATTCTCTCTTATCAAGAAAAAATTCCTGTGTCTTCTTTTTCGGAACAGTTGGGATTACGAATATCAAGTATTGTCTACAATAAAATATATATACTGTCAAAATTATAATATATATAACTTCTTCATAGATGAACGCTGTCGACTAGGAATATGAAGTCTTATATGATTGTAATTATTAATATGAATATAATGAATAACATATGAATAAAATATATACACCGCCATAATTAAACCATACAACTCTTTTTGATAGATATCACAGTCGGTATGACGTCTTACATGATGTCGTTATTAATATGAATAAAATATATACACAGTCGTAATTAAACCATACAACTCTTCTTGATAGATATCACAGTCGGTATGACGTCTTACATGATGTCGTTATTAATATGAATAAAATTTATACACAGTCGTAATTAAACCATACAACTTTTTTTGATAGATATCACAGTCGGTATGACGTCTTACATGATGTCGTTATTAATATGAATAAAATATATACACAGTCGTAATTAAACCATACAACTCTTCTTGATAGATATCACAGTCGGTATGACGTCTTACATGATGTCGTTATTAATATGAATAAAATATATACACAGTCGTAATTAAACCATACAACTCTTCTTGATAGATATCACAGTCGGTATGACGTCTTACATGATGTCGTTATTAATATGAATAAAATATATACACAGTCGTAATTAAACCATACAACTCTTTTTGATAGATATCACAGTCGGTATGACGTCTTACATGATGTCGTTATTAATATGAATAAAATATATACACAGTCGTAATTAAACCATACAACTCTTTTTGATAGATATCACAGTCGGTATGACGTCTTACATGATGTCGTTATTAATATGAATAAAATATATACACAGTCGTAATTAAACCATACAACTCTTCTTGATAGATATCACAGTCGGTATGACGTCTTACATGATGTCGTTATTAATATGAATAAAATATATACACAGTCGTAATTAAACCATACAACTCTTCTTGATAGATATCACAGTCGGTATGACGTCTTACATGATGTCGTTATTAATATGAATAAAATATATACACAGTCGTAATTAAACCATACAACTCTTCTTGATAGATATCACAGTCGGTATGACGTCTTACATGATGTCGTTATTAATATGAATAAAATATATACACAGTCGTAATTAAACCATACAACTCTTCTTGATAGATATCACAGTCGGTATGACGTCTTACATGATGTCGTTATTAATATGAATAAAATATATACACAGTCGTAATTAAACCATACAACTCTTCTTGATAGATATCACAGTCGGTATGACGTCTTACATGATGTCGTTATTAATATGAATAAAATATATACACAGTCGTAATTAAACCATACAACTCTTCTTGATAGATATCACAGTCGGTATGACGTCTTACATGATGTCGTTATTAATATGAATAAAATATATACACAGTCGTAATTAAACCATACAACTCTTCTTGATAGATATCTCAGTCGACTAAAAGTATGACGTTTTACATGATGTCGTTAGTAATATGAATATAATGAGTAGCATATGAATAAAATATATACACCGTCATAATTAAACCATACATCACTTCTTGATAGATTTCTCAGTCGACTGGGAGTAGGACGTCTTATGTGATTGTCGTTATTAATAGGAATATAATAAAAACATATGAATAAAATATATACATCGTCATAATTAAACCATACAACTCTTCTTGATAGATATCACAGTCGGTATGACGTCTTACATGATGTCGTTATTTATATGAATATAATGAATAGCATATGAATAAAATATATACACAGTCGTAATTAAACCATACAACTCTTCTTGATAGATATCACAGTCGGTATGACGTCTTACATGATGTTGTTATTAATATGAATATAATGAATAGCATATGAATAAAATATATACAAAGTCGTAATTAAAACATACAACTCTTCTTGATAGATATCACAGTCGGTATGACGTCTTATGTGATTGTCATTTATTGTTTATGTGATTGTCGTTATTAATATGAATATAATGAATAGCATATGAATAAAATATATACACCGTCATAATTAAACCATACAACTCTTTTTGATAGATATCACAGTCGGTATGACGTCTTACATGATGTTGTTATTAATATGAATATAATGAATAGCATATGAATAAAATATATACACAGTCGTAATTAAACCATACAACTCTTCTTGATAGATATCACAGTCGGTATGACGTCTTATGTGATTGTCGTTTATTGTTTATGTGATTGTCGTTATTAATATGAATATAATGAATAGCATATGAATAAAATATATACACAGTCGTAATTAAACCATACAACTCTTCTTGATAGATATCACAGTCGGTATGACGTCTTACATGATGTCGTTATTAATATGAATATAATGAATAGCATATGAATAAAATATATACACAGTCGTAATTAAACCATACAACTCTTCTTGATAGATATCACAGTCGGTATGACGTCTTATGTGATTGTCGTTTATTGTTTATGTGATTGTCGTTATTAATATGAATATAATGAATAGCATATGAATAAAATATATACACAGTCGTAATTAAACCATACAACTCTTCTTGATAGATATCTCAGTCGACTGGCAGTATGACGTTTTATAAGAGTGTCATTATTAATATGAATATAATGAAGAGCATTTGTTATTTTTTTATCATCTATATGATTGTCGTCATTGATATGAATATAATGATTAGCATATGAATAAAATATGTACACCATCATAAATAAATCATACATCTCTTCTTGATAGATTTCTTAGTCAACTGGAAGTATGACGTCTTATTTGATTGTCATCTACGACTGGGAATACCTGGCGCTGTAATCTTGGATGTGAAGATGGTGTAAATGATAATGGCTCGGAACTGTCAATCGATTTTTCAATTTCATTTGGTTCCGTTATATTCACTTACGCAGATATAATTGCGAAAGGAATGAAACAACTTCCTCCCTTTTTAGATATATGTGAATTAGTAAGACATTATCACTAACTCATTATTATTTTAAAAAAGAAAACGCTTACAGTCTAATATTTAATGGCTTTGTAAAAAGTTGATAATCTGTAGTAAAACGAATCGATCAATCAATTCGACTCTGTTTAATGTTGAATAATTAAAAAGAAACAACAACCTTATAATCTAAATTCTGATGAATAAAGCATATAGAATGAAAGAAAGAAAACAATATATCTTTATTCTAATATTTATAATCAGAAACAACAGACATTTCTGGCTTACATAAAAAAATTGATACCAAAGAGCAGCCTTTGAAAAAGAAATCACTCGACCGGCGGTCGAGAGCGAGGAAAAATTTACTCGCCCCCAAATCATTTTACTCGACCGACTCCATCTTCTTGATAGCCACCTTACGTAAACATAGCGTGAATCGCTGACGGAAAACAAAAATGAAAATTTAATTAAAATTTCGAACGTGTTAGAAAAGATTAAAAAGACTTAACAAATAATAACACCAAAATTTGATCTTTCCTCTTAATAATAGCATAAACATTATGATGATAAAACTTAATAATAGCATAAACATTATGATGATAAAACTGTTAACATCATGATATGCTGTTTTTTTTTTGGCAATTGGTTGGAGGTACATAAATTTGTATTTTCTTTTTTTCTGTTTGACTACAACCTGCATCTCATGGATGCTTTAAAAATAACAAATCTGTGAGCGAAATCTGGGTGACAGAGGCATTTTGGCTCCACTCTGAAAGCGTTAATTAAACGAATGTTTACACTTATCGGGACGATAAAAACGAGGCAGGAGCTTGTCACTCTAAATTCCATTTGTCAGATCTTGCTTTGATCACTGCGGAATGTCACTGTCTTTTTTTTAACCACACATTTCGACTTAAATCAGGCACCATGCATAGGACCAAAGAGTTCAATAATGTCATTGTAGGTCATTCTAAGTAACTTGTGAATCTTCAATGGCATACTTTTGGGTTGCAAAAGGTATTTTTTTCTATATTTGAAGGGGCACATTTCATTGCGAGATTTTTAATCGACCGCAGCCGAGTAAAGCAATAAACTTTAATCGCCCAATTAAGATTTTAATCGACTGAGTCGATCAGGCCAGTGAAATCTCAAAGGTTGCTCAGGAGCCATATTAAAGGCAATGGGGACAGAGTGAACTGGAAAGTAATCTATCTGGTAAGCTTCTTTAAATGGTTGACAGAAAAGAGAGAAAGAGATGGCGGTGGGGACACGACACATAAATGAAAAACTGTATTTCATTTCTGATTAATATTCTTATCTCTGAACATTTTATTTTCTTCCTCTTTTGCACACTACTTGCGCGAAAGGTTTAAAATAATTCTAAAAGATCGTTTTAAAAAATGTTAAACACACACTAATTAAACCGTCAGTCCGGCAAATTTCTTTAATTCTTCGGGAACTGGTTGCACAGTCTTGACATAACTTCACTGCGCTTGAGCAAGCAGGTACTCACCAGATGGGTTTGCTCAAGTCGGTAACGAGACACTATGAAGTGATGCTGATTAATGTGTGAACTTTGCGGGAACAAGTAGATTGTGAACGACCTGTGAAGATTTCTATGTATATTTTTGAATGTTTTAATTCTTTTCAGCACAATGTAGTTTTTTTTAAATTATTTAACTCCCCTGTCGTTCAGATGCGTCACCATGCAACTTCTGGCGGTTTCCCAGAGTTAGAACAACTATTAAAGGACGTGGACGAGATTATGGCGAACGTGGCCAGTCATTTGACAAAAGACCCCGAATGATGATTTATAGACTGTTTATAAAAAGACAAAGGAACGCCATGATATGTGGGTGTGCAAGTTGAAGTGGAAAACGGCACCGTTGTTCTAGGCAAGCTATTTTCTTCTATAGCAAATAGATTGATACTTTCCGAATGCATGAATTGGGCGGAACCCATTATTTACAAAAACAAAAAGGGAAAAAAAATACAACGTTTCTCAGTAGAACAATTCGTGAAATATTGTAAACATTTTTAATAAATTTCCTGCTGACCTGCTTCGTAATAAGGTTGAGTATACATAGGTAGAATTCTGTATTTCATACCATGGATTATATGAAAGCAATATAAGAAGAATTAAGATATATGAAACAGACTACAAAATTTATAATGAATGAAATATAATTAGACACTCTAGAAAAAGGCAAAAAATATTTTTTCAAGCCATGAGTAACGTTCTATAAAACAGAATATCTTAAAAAGCTCTTTTACCGCAAGAGATTTAGACATATAAACTATTGTTACCTCCGTTCAGTTTTATTTGATGCTTGATAAAGTTGAGATCACATGGTTTCTAACAGTCTGCGGCTCGGAGCTATGTTACAACAAACACGAAAGACCTCATAGAATGTCATTTAAGTTAGCATATAACTATGAAAAAAAGAAAGAAATATGAGGCATTAGATAATAGCCGATGGCTAATTCCGCCAACCTGATGAAAAGGCCTGTGATTACAACAGCCAACAACTGATTCTATTGTGTTGATGCCATGTGAGACTTTTATTAATTAAGAGATATTATTATATTTCACCTTATGTTAAAGTGCAGATTGCAAATTACGGAGCAACATTGTTAGCTTAATTCCTACCTTTCAATATGAGAAGCAATTAACACTATTCTTGGTACAATTCCGCGTGAAGAAATCTAAATAAGTATAAATTGTACGTAATTTATCATTTACATTACATATATATATATATATATATATATATATATATATGTGTGTGTGTGTGTGTGTGTGTGTGTGTGTGTGTGTGTGTGTGTGTGAGTGTGTGTGTGGTTGGGTGGGTGTATATAATTATTAAAATATATGCAATTTATAGTTATACTTAAGAAGAAATAAATTATACTTCGTGCATATATATGTATATATAGATATATTTATATATATATGTATATATATATACGTATATATATGTATATATGTACATATATATATATTCATATATATATATTCATATATATATATATATATCAATGTAAGGGACATGTAGGTATATATTTAATAAAATATACAAATATATGCATACATATACATATAAAAGTATGTAATTATAGGTTATATATATATGCACAATGATAAGGGAAAATGATTAAAAATACAAGAATGCACACTTTATATATATATATATATATATATATATGAAAATCAGTAAATATTATGATTATAAATGCATACATCGTTCTATGCAGAGTTGCACAGAACGATGAGAAACAAATGTGTATTTATTTTTAGGACATAAATGCACACAAAAATAAACAAGCTAAGAAACAAAGAAAGAAACAAAGAAAGAAACACACACACACACACACACACACACCCACACACACACACATATATATATATATATACATATATATATATATATATATATATATATATATATTGTTTAATTACTTAATTTTTGTGCACATTCATAAAAGAAACTGTTCAATACAATTATATTGTAGAACTTTTGAATATTTTCCATTGGTAAACGAGTTATTACGCCACCCAACTTTCTACCATGAGTGGTGTCTTCGGGCGATTTTCAATAACTTGAAACATATTGAAAATTGCCTGAAGACACCACTCATGGTAGAAACCTGGGTCGCATAATAACTCGTTTTATTTTGTAGCATGGAAGTGGGGAATTTGAGATGATTTCCGCAGTTGATAGGTGCAATAAACGAAACTATACGAACAGAACATGTTGTTGCATATAGTTAATTCCGGAGTAATACGGTGATGCCTAGTTGCCAATTGAATTGAACGTTTAAATTCGTGAAAACGAGGCAGGAATGGAGGAAAGCGCATCAAAACAGTTGACATGAAATTATTTGTAGAAAAGACAGAGGGAAGTCACGCCCCGTCAGTAAGTATGTGGGTTTTTCTTTGGGCTACGTGCTCGATCCAAATCCCTTTGGTTGATGTGGCTGAAGTCGGGATGTCAGATGAAGATCGATTATATTTTATACCATTCTATGAATTTTGACAAGAATCTCGAGTATATAGTATGATCATCAAAGAAGATATGACACTACTGATATGACACTACTGATTTACCTGACCTAGCAGATTAATTAAACAAATCCGAACACACAATGGAATGTACATCCGAAATGAAAGAACACAATTCTCTACTTTTCCTAGATATCAAGCTAAACCACATTAACAACAGTTTAAAACTCGCTATCCAAGGGAAATCAAGCAACAAAAACATTCTAATAAATTTTTAATTCTAATCATAATACCAAAATAAAATCCAGAATAATCATAGTATCTTAACTTATTTATAAATGGAACTTTGTCTGTGTGTGTGTGTGTGTCTCTGTGTGTGTGTGTCCGTTACCTATAGACTCCGAAACGGCCGAACCGCTTTTCTTGAAAAGTTACACAGTTGTACTATAAGCATCTGCAAGTGTTCTTAGCAAGGTTTTGTGTCGAGGTACCCCAGATAAATATGGAAAATCGATAATCGAAAAGATCGAGTTATAGAAGGCATGGTCCGATTTTAATCAAATTTGATACGCTCATAGACAAAGACGTAAGAAACGATATTCAAGAAGTTTCAAGGTTGCAGTTTTTACAATAGTGCAAAAAATTGATAATGTATATACAAAAAGCAAGATGTTTGTGTGTGTGTGCCTGTTTATCTGCATGTATGTCTATATTGTTTCAGCCTTTTATTTTAGTTTTTTACAATGTTTAAGATTGATATCAGGAAATCAAAATTTGACTTATATCCATTCATTTTTCTTTCAGTCTACGGTTTCTCTTTAACTGGAAACAACTATTGCTTTTTAATCTTTCGTGCTAACGTCCAAAGAGTCTGATCTCCAGGACCATGGATTAGTTTTAAAACTTTCATTACACCCGAGCAACGCCGGGCTATAATGCTAGTTCTGTAAAAAAGCACTCAGAATATGAAACTCGGATTATTTACACGATGAACAGAAATACATAAAAAACATGTTCAAACTTTTTCAGAGCCTTAATTATCTTATATTCAATGCGAAACAAAAGGCTAATAAAATATTCCAGGATCAAACAAAACACCTCATGAATCAAAAATATATTATTCTACTAACAAACACTAGCACATCTGGTCCTGGGTATTGACGGTAAACTACATGAAACCACCTCTGAATCGCTGTTGTTTCCAGGTCTACCCTGACCCGGGTATCAGCTATCAAACTAGGTTCAAAACACGATGACAGTATGAAAATAGATTTTTATAGAAATATATACATAAAATATAGACTTTTATTGAAAAATATACATTTCTGGAGAGAAAATATTACCAACAATACATTTTTGAAGGAAAAAAATTATTACTATAACAAATATTACCAGCAAAACATTTTTGAATACAAAACTGGAAGAAATGTTCAGTTCTCTGAAATAAAAAAAGATTTAAAATTTTTAAAATTTGACTAAATCAATCTTCTCACTATAACCTAACATCTAAAAAATACCTTAAAACCCCACCTTTTGGGCATCAAATAACCCACAGAAGTTGATATGCCATTAAACAAAACTCAAACTCAAACAAACTCTGTCATATCTACAATCGAAAAGAATCTATTTAAACCCAACTTGAAATTTATAACTACAACATCCAAAACGATAAAACACTTATTCAATACTAAAGAAAACAACAAATTAAACCTGAAGGAGGGGTTTACTCAATCGCTTGTAATAATTGTCACAAAAATACATAGGAATTTAAATAAAGTATCATATGAACACAAAATGGATTACAAAATGGCCACCATTTTGGCATAAGGGATATTAGAGAGATCGAAGGAGAAAGTAAATGTCTAGAGTGTGCTTTAGTCGCAAGGTCATCTCCATTAAATTTATGCCCTGGCACAAATTTCCACATTTCACCATTCCTGTCAGATCTTTTAACATCACAGTCTGGAACATCTACTAACAAAAGTGATGGAAATAAAATGGGAAAAACTTTAACTTAATTCGGCTTGATAAAATAAAATAAAAGGTTCATAGCACTCCTCTGTCGCACGCATGTTTAGTGGTATCAACATAACAAATTTAGTTCTATTAATTCCTAAAGAACGAAATGCCTCACAAGTAAAGTTTTCCAGTTTTTCGAACAATATCCCCAATGCTCTTCTTGATATACAAAAATATATATAACGTTATTTCTTATATATATGTATATATATATATATATATATATATATATATATATATATAAAAGATATCGCATATTCAACGTTGGTGTTAATAAAATAATACTTGATGTAATATAACAGTTATTAAGTACATATTATTAACTATCTGGAAGAATGGTAGCCTTTGAAAAACATTACCTACTTTGGCATCTACGCATCGTTCATTCAGCATTGAATTAGAACACTCTCAGCTAGTGGGCGTGTATAATGATAATATACACGCTAAAAAGTTTGCCACCTTCTACCGAGCGCCGGTCGCTCTGAGGTTGAATCGCCGACTGACACCAATTCGGTCGGGTTTCAATCCTGGGTAAAAAGCATTCGGCTGTCTAACCGTACTTATGAGCTGTGATACAGCGAAACAGAACTGTTTGCAGATGACTATATATATAGTCATCCGCAGAAAGATCTGTTTGGTGGCTCATCAGTACGATTAGACATCCGACTGCTTTTAGCCAGGATTGAAACCCGACAGAATTGACATCAGTCGGTGTTTATACCACTGAGTTCTGAGTGCTTGGTAGAAAAAGGCAGACTTTTAGCGTGCTATATACAATGTAAACATACGCCAGTAGCTAAGAGTGTTCTAATTCATTACTGTATGAACGATGCGTAGATGCTTGAGTAGCTACTGTTTTTTCAAAGTCTACCATTCTTCCAGAGTGCTCAATCAAGGTGTGAGAGCGTAAATAGTCATCCGTATACAGATCTGTTTTGCTGTATCACAGCTTATTAGTACTGTTAGACATGCGATTGTTTTTAGTCAGGATTGAATGTATACATGGTATATCACACACTAAAAGTTTGCCTCCTTCTACCGAGAGCCCATAGCTCAGAGGTAGAATCGCCGACTAACGTCAATTCGGTCGGGTTCAATCCTGGATAAAAGCAATCGGATGTCTAACAGTACTGATGAGCTGTGATACAGCGAAACAGATCTGTCTGCGGATGACTATATATATATATATACATTTTTTCCTCACCGGTAACAAATCTCGGGTTTAATGCACAACGCTGCTGAGAATAAACTGGCCATTACATAATTCATATTTTAAAAAAATATTAATAATAAACTAATAATAATAAACTTTTTATCAAAATTTTGACAAAACATATCGATATTGAGATAGATGAACAATAGGCTCGTGATGTTGTGCTTGCAAGAAAATGTATTGTAGGATGGAAAGTGATTCATTACACACAAGTAACTTATCAAGAACGGAAAATGAAGACTGTGCAGATCCAGCAGAGATAATGCAACGGTATTCCTTTTTTGAATGTGATTTAACTCTTGCCAGATAGAATCAGATATTTTTTGTGGTAGTACAAGGAATCCTTTGTTTTTTTCAGAATCTATAGCGATAAATTGTATGTATGAAATCAACCTGAGATGTGAGATACAGTCATTGTCCAAAGGAAGAAGCTTTATAGAGAGAGCTGTCGCCGGTCATCATGATTAAACGTTCTAAATCTAAACTAAATGGCGCAGCCACCCGTATCCGAAGATGCCAGTCTATTAGGGTGGCTATCTAATCCCAGTTGTTGACGCCTGCTCAAGCACATTTGTATTTGTTCAACACAGTCCATCTTTGGTTTATACTGAGCGAACTTTGGTTACAGTTTCTGGTAGAGAGCGCATTATTTAGCGAGATCAACCGTCATTGCTAGCACGCTAAAAACTTCGGTCAAGATGGTTTAGGACGTTGTGCTAGCACGTCCATCGACAGGTCCCAAGGGTGCTGTCTACCCACTTTCAATTAAAAGGGCTCATAACGGCTTCCAAGGGTTCCGTCTACACAATTTCTCTCACAAGGGTTCATAAGGACTGCCAAGGATTCCGTCTAGCCGATTTTACTCGTACAACTTGGGCCAACATGTGGTATGATTTTCAGGCACTTTCCCGAGCTGGCGCATGCTGAGATTACCTCCTTCAGGCCGATAACATCACTCTCCAGATAAATCGACCATAATGGGATTCGAACTTTGGTCTCATGATCAGAAAGCGAACGTTTTAACTACTCGGCAATGTTTTGGTTTTTAGAAATATTAAAATTTAGTTACCTCTCAATTATGCTATTAAAGTTAGCTCAAATCTGATGCCTGATTTCAATGGCAATAAACGAAATGGAAGATCCAAACAGACAAGTCATTAAACGGATAACTCATTAAACAGAAGATACCTAAAAGGATGTGTTTAATTAGATTAAGGATCAGATAAGTGAAATGAGCGGCAGTATTGAAAATATAAAACCTATCAAATAAAATTATATCAAAAAATTAATTTTAGATTCGGATAGATTCTATATCCAGAATCAGAAAACAGTAACGAAATTTGCCTCTAGTTTTAGGATTGTTCAGGATGTTTTAATCCTGGGCGTTGACGGATAACCATGTTAATCACCGCTATAAAAATTTGTGCGATTCCAAGTAAATGAATGTAAGTAAATTGTAAATAATCTTCTACTGCCAAAAAATTCACTGACGATGACTGATGGCTTCGGGTTTCCTGATGATGTTCACTCTTTGTCCATCTTTTCAACACGAGCCAAAAAAGTACAGAACTGAAATGCACTCAAGTCAGGCTTGACGAACTGCGCTCAAAAAAAAAAAAAAAAGAAAAGAAAAAAATAAATGACGATTCGTTTTTCTCCCGCTTCTTTCAAAAGCATTCATCTTCATTGCTTCTTCATTACTCACTTGATTTGCCAGCCTGCCTTCTTCTTTAATTGTGCTGTCAAGAAATATTGAATGAGAATCAACAAGTTTTCAGCCTTTTATGAGTTTATTCACGTTCCTCTTTGTCACTATCATATAAAAAGAATGATGTTTAAATCTCATATTTTGTTTTTATATATATATTTCTATAAATCCTTTCTTTCCTATTTTTCAAAACGAATTTGTTTTGTATCATATTGGTTTGTATTTTTATTTTTTCTCTTTTAATCTGAAAAGTATAAAACGATGTGAAAAACATTCTATATATTCATAAAATTTGTTTTTAATATTTTTAATATTCCCGTCATATTTCACTATTTTTCTAACTTTTAAAGTTTTGATTTTATTCTTTAAAAATTATAATTTTTTATTACCTTATTTCAAATAAAATGATTGTTATGCATTTTCTCAGTTCAAAACTTAAAATTCTAAATTTCTGTTCCATTATAAAGACGTATGCACATAAAAGAACAATCACACAAATCGATGGACAGTACTTCAGTGCCATACGTGATACACGCTTGGGTGATCATGTATCGAAAGAGATATGACTGACTGGGCAGAAGATTATCCCGCAGTAGGTTGCCATTGCTTTCTGCGGTAGGCTGGTTGCCAGCCAAGGCTCTAGTATCCAATCTGTCTTGTTATTTGACTCATGGCTAGAGGGGGAGGAGATGTATTATATAATTAATTAGTAATTAGTGGGGAATCAGTTTATTACTTCATAACAATATAAAATTGATCCCCCACTTTATGCCCAGTAGAAGCCTTAACCATGTTTTCAACTATTATATTCTGTCAGTAAGTTAAGTGCCATAAGTGATACACACTTGGACGATCATGTCTCGAAAGTGACATGACTGACTGGGCAGAAGATTATCCCACAGTAAGTTGCTATTACTTTCTGCGGTAAACTGTTTGCCAGCCAAACCCAATCTATCTTGTTATTTAACTTATAACTGGAAGGAAGAGACGGTTTAATACCTTTCCGAAGGTTAATTGCGCAGCCACTACTGCATGATAAAACAACATTTTTGGAGTAAGGCAATAGGTTAGGACTGAATAGACTAATAAAAAAATTGGGAAAGATGACCATGAAGGAAATATTCCATCAGAAGGAGGCTAAGTTGCTAGCATTTTTTTTTTCATTTCACCCCAAGCAAGGCATTCCATTGCCACTATTGCGCAGGGGGTTACTTAGGGGAACGTGATGAGAAAGAGTGGTTAGATATAGGAAATGTCAGAAACAGGGTGATAAACGGGTAAAGATAGCGAGTATGAGGGTTGGGTAGATGTAAAGGGTGTTTGAGAGAATGGATGCGAGTTAATGTGTTAGGAGGTGTCTATTGACCTTACATTTAAACTCCCGAAGATTGTAGCTGTCGGGGAAGCAAGTGTCTGAAAAGGAATTCCACAGGTGGGAAGTGCGAGAAAAGAAGCTGTTGGAGTAGAAATTGCAGTTACATCTTATCTGTTTCACAGTAAAGGGTGGGACCTAGTAGCTAAGTATGAAAATCACCCATGCAGAATGAGAGAGAGAGAGAGGGGGGGAGAAAGAGAGAGGGAGAAAGAGAGAGAAACAGAGAGAGATGCCGTGTGAGTAAATCTTAAAATATGCCAACTAAATTCCTTCGGAAAATATACGGCAAAAAAGTGATCTAATAGCAAATGAACGAGGTAATGAGCAATGACGCAATTCACTCCGCCAGAAATTTGGAAACGTTACGCTGTACTGTCTGACATCCACGTCGGAAGCTCCAGTACTTTAATTTCATGGTGTTTGGGTGTCAATCTGAAGGGGAGAGCAATGGATTCAGAAAGATTTTACGAAAATGTTTGGCGTGAATAACACGAATGGTGACGTTAAGCTTCCATTCATTTTCCCACAGGGCCTTAGATTAAACACAGAGGCCAACATCGTTCCATGAAGAAGTAGTGCTGTCCTAATTCAAGGGGATAGCTGGTGGAAGACACTGTGTCTAGCAACAGGCCTGTACGCCGTGCCACACAAGCTAGGGAAACCCAGTCATAGCTGTCAGATAATTTCTACGACCACATCACCCCTGACAATGGCCCCTTAGTAACCACCTTGATTATTATGTGTAAGGCACAGTCTTACAAGAGACTAGCAATAAATTTACTGTTAATTATTTCAAGATATTCTTGCGTAACTTTGATAAAATGCACTGACATCTCATTTTAACACACACACACATATATATATATATATAGGTATAGATGTCCAGAATAATCCAACAAGATTAACTTAATATAAAATATTAAGTGTTATATAAAAAGCTCAATGGGTGTTATCCAGAGCAACTAACACCAGTATCCAAAGAATTAGAAATTCTTTTACAGGTCAACCTCTTCACGACGGCCTGGGCAATCTCAGACAGATCTGACGCCAATGCCTAAGTCCTGACACTCCTTTCCTCTTTCTCTTTTCCTTCTTCTTATTTTTATTTTCATTTTATTTTATTTTATTTTATTTTTATCCTTCTCTTCAGTTAATTCCGGCAAAAATGTTTTTTACCGAATGGAAGGAATATTGTAAGGTCTGATGGAATGAGCTAATTAAGCTCACAGAAATGAATTATAATTTATATCCACTTGAAATGACGTGTTGAGTTTTCCTTTATATATATATATATATATATATATATATATATATATATAGCTATAAACTCAAACAAGTATACTAATTAAGAATACACTATATTTTATTAACGAATAATAGCAGATTAAAAAGATCTTTTCAAAAAATTACTGTTGCTTACGTTCTGAGGAAGAAAATTAAGTTAATGTTGTGGTGAATTACCTACACACTAATATGAACTCTACCGGACTACATAAATACTGAGAGTTATCTACTCGCGGGAGTAGTAGTAAGTAGCTACAGTTGTAGTTGCCTCGCTGTAACTGCCTTTACACTGTCAGTTCTCTGCCTTCGGGCAGGGGGCGCTCTCTGCTTCCGAGCAGAGAGCAATAACCCAGTCGTGGTTCCGCCGAAGGGTAGAACCACGACTCGGTAAAAATAGACAGACATATTTTTGGCCCGGCTATATGGCTGGGAATTCCCACATTAAAAAGACCATGTGTCACATCCGGGCTTGCGTGGGAAGCCTAGTAAATACAGTAGTAGTAAGTAGCTACAGTTGTAGTTGCCTCGCTGTAACTGCCTTTACACTGTCAGTTCTCTGCCTTCGGGCAGGAGGCGCTCTCTGCTTCCGAGCAGAGAGCACAAACCCAGTCGAGGTTCCGCCGAAGGGTAGAACCACGACTCGGTAAAAATAGACAGACATATTTTTGGCCCGGCTATATGGCTGGGAATTCCCACATTAAAATGACCATGTGTCACATCCGGCCTTGCGTGGGAAGCCTAGTAAATACAGTAGTAGTAAGTAGCAGCAGCTACGATACTCATTTGTTAGTACTCCGTTCCGGCGCTAAGTACTCTTATACTCTATTTCCTCTGTACACTGTTTCTCTTTTGTAATATAATATTGTTTCCAACCGTATACCGTGTCCGAGTCTTTCTTGTGACCTTTTTCTCCAGGGCCACATCAGTTAATAAATATGTTTTGTATAAACTCCATCATAAATAGACAATTCAAACTTTCACACGATTTATTCTTTATATTGATTCCTTAAATATGACAAAGGAGGAAAATTCTTTTAAAATTTTTTGTTTATTTTTTCGAGATTTCTTGCATTTTTCCGTTTCGTGGGAATAAAGTGTAAAATTGTCACCTTTTCCTAAACGCTTTTGGCCAATTCTTTAGACATTTTCAAGAGAGTTTGTTTTTACGTGTGGGTAATTTATCTCCCTAATTCACTGTTAACGTTTTATTTTTGTATTATTTTGAATGCTATTATGAGCGTTTATTTAGAAATTCGAGACTTGATCGCGGCTGGAATTTGAGTAGGCGTCTTTCTATTTATCAACACACCATTTCTGCTGTTGAATAAGATGTAATATATGCTGGGGGCGAGATGTTTTATATGCATGGCCTCTCTCATAGCCTGATGTTTTCAGTAATGGCATTTATATAAAATCCTAGTGATTTTGACCTGAATTTTCCTTAGATTTTATTGTACACACACACACACACACACACACACGACTGACGCAAACTCGGTCGGGTTTCAATCCTGCGTAAAAACCAACGTACTGATGAGCTGTGATACAGCGAAACATATCTGTCTGCGGATATATATATATATAATAGTGCTAGAGAATTGCGTATACGTATACATAACTAGTAGTATAGCCCGGCGTTGCTCGGGGGTAATGAAAGCTTTTAAAAACAAATCCATGGTACTGGAGCTCAGACTCTTTGGACGTTGGCACGAAAGACTAAAAAGCAATACATGTTTTCTAGTCAAAGCAAAACCGTAGATTGAAAGAAAAATGAATGGATGTAAGTCAAATTTTGATTTCCTGGTATCGATGTCAAATACGTTTTTCGTCTCATACTGAATTTTGAAGGCTAAATAAGTCCTCTGAGTAAATAGAGTCATGGTTGAGACTAAGAACTACAATTGTACCTACTTAGAGCAAACCCCGAAGCAAAACCCAAAGTAAAAACCAAAATAAAAGGGCTGAAAACCTGATTTTGATCAAACCCGAGCCTAAAAATATTTGTGTTAAGTTTGCTGATAATCAGATAAGAATTGTGGATTTATATAAAGAGCATACAGACAGACAGACAAACAGACAGTCAGACAGCGAGACACACAAATATCTTGCCTTTTAAATATATAGATGTGTTACCTAAGTTTTCCCACATTGAAAATCTGTACTGCTTTTCATCATTTAATTCTTAAACAATTCTTTTTATAGCCACGTGTATATTTTTGTACGGTTCGCAGAGCTCCCCGTTTTTTAATATTTTTTTTTAAACAGGAGTAGTGGTTTATTCTTTGTTCAATGTTTAAAACTGAGTTTCCGGTTCTTTCTAGCGTTTTCTCATTATTTTTTACTCACAGTAACTCTTTGCACCTTAGTGGCATTATCGCCTTGATTAAGGCAAATTGATTAAAATATATATGTCAAATTTTACAAGCAAGGTCTTCCTCTTGTCTGTTCATTTCTAATTCTTTGCATGTAGAATAGGTGATTACACCTTTTCTTATTTATTATGTATGCACAGTTCTTACTGTTAGATTCATATTGAAGAAGGATTAAGAACAAACAGAACAGTGAGATGACAGAGAGACTTCATGAAAAATACTTCGTGGATATGTAGGCTATTCCAAATGACAGTGCTTTTGAAGTGATTTGGGCATAATGTGGATTTCTACACTTCCATAGTCTGTTTAAATTTACTGTCATTGTGGTCACTTTGTACTCTTTTAGTACCTTATGGATCCAAAAGTTTGGCTCATTATCAAAGGCTTTACGGTAATCTATCCTAGTTAGTTAAGTAACATACGTGATACAGGATCGCGATCATGTCTCGAAAGATAAATGACTGACTGAACATAAGATTATCCCGCAGTAGGTTGACATTGCTTTCTGCGGTAGACTGGTTGCCAGCCAATGTTATAGAATCCAATCTGTCCTATTATTTAACTGGGGGGAAGAGGCGGATTAATAATTTTCCCAAGGGTATTTTGGCAGAATGCAAGAAATTCAACTAGAATTCGAACTCCGATCCGTCGTTGCTAGTCGATATTCAGCAAGCGAACAACTATATCATATTCACGCACCCCGATATTTTTTCACTTTTTTCTGGGTGTTTCAACATTTCAATAGCATTTCTTCTCTTTTAATTTTATCTCTGGTTTGCTGGGAAAAGTGTACACCTCTCAATGCCAATTTTTCTTCGCTTTATTCACGATATCTAGATTTGACCCTCTTGTTCGGATTTGGTGTGCCTTTTAAGTTGCACAGAATTTCAAGGGTTTTATTCTCAAGTATACATTTTGGTTTCGTGCTCTGATGTCAGTGATTGTTCATACGTTAATGATTCACCGTAACTAGTCATATTTTTTGCATATATTCTATTCTAAGTGTTCGCATATTATATGATTGACGACCGATTCTCGTGTAAAAATTTACTATTTTCTTACGTTCTACCTCTTTAACAGAGTTCGTTCTTATCGAATTGTTCTGGACTGCCATTAATAGAGTTTCAGTTCCTTTCTTTAAGGGTCATGATCATCACCATTCTTCAAATCATTATTATTAGCAGTAGTCTATCAGGAATTATCACGCTTCTATTTGTGTGATGGAGTGTATATTTTCTATTTTGATGACAATGCTTTCCGGATGTTTATGTCATAAATCATATGGCGGACAAAAAGACAATCTGGCAAGTGCCTTTTTGCTTGGCTTGCTGTTGATGAACGATGAAGACGTTTTGTAAAAGGGTTTGGAGGGACTCCAAAATCACAAAGATACGAAATGTCATTAGTGAATCTGGAATATTTTTGTGAAATAAACAATGAATGAAATTGATTAACAAACAAACTTAAAAAAAAACAACAACAAATGAATTGATAATATTTCGTTCCTGAAAAGGATGTGCATCTTGGGGATTTAAGTATTTTCTTGCGAACGAGGTACTTATTTTACATACCTATGTCCACAAAGAATTAGGTAGAAAACTGACATCAATAGGGAAAGATTGATAACAGTTAATGAATTAGAAAAGCCTATTCTCCTGAAAAATTGTTTTTATAAAAAGATTTTAGGAAATATGTCTGATAAAGCTATAGCTTTCTTGTATGCTATAGTTATGGTTTAGAGTGAACAACACCAGCAAAAGGGCATATGTAAATGTAAATGTGTATATTGAGGTCACTTCCAAGGGGTGACATTTTTGTACTTAACCACAAGAAGATGGCTTGAGGATTTTCAGTTAAGCCTGACTGTCATCAGCAGCTGTTAATCTCAATACTCCATATATATATATATATATATATATATATATATATATATATATATATATATATATATTAATCGTTTCGCCCCAAGCAAGGCGGTAACGCCACTGCTGCGAAGGGGGATATATAAGAGTAGGAGGAGGGTAAAGAGAAAGACGAACCAGTTACAGTGGGTGTCAGAGAAAGGAGCAAGTGAAGGATGGGAATACAGGTGTGATGACAGTTGCAAAGTTAGAAAGAAAGGAAAATATATACAGGGTGATGTAGAAAGAACTAGAGTCAAGTGGTTAAGAGACGGGTATTGGCATTGCATTTACATTCCTGGAGGTTGTAGCCGTCAGGAAACCAAGAATATGGAAGAGAGTTACACAGGCGGGAAATTGTTTATTTGGGAAGCAATCAAATATAAATCACAATCTGGCAGAATGTTTGATTAAAAAACAAATAGGAAGCTTCTATAAATCTAACATGTTTCGGTTTTATTGAAGAAAATACATTCGGGTATTTTTATTTTTGTGCTGTTTTATTTTCCTGGTTAAACAGACTTCATGTGAATTTAACGTTTTAAGCAGCTTTCGTGCTTATGATTTATTTGTGTAAGTGCATCCTAATTCCAGTTTGTCTATGCGGGATTAGGATGATAATGTATATTAAAATTGAACAAAAACACTTACGTCGAAAATTCTTCTAGAGGAACCTGATGAATATTTTTCCAACTATAAATACACGTCAAAAACACTATATTACATTATATTGCCTTTATTATGTTAATTCTTAAATAATGTAACTTTGTCTATTTACCACAAATACAACCGGTTACATCAAAAGGTCCTCAAATTAACATGCAAATAGACATAAAAAATAAATTTGTCTATATTTCTGAGATGAGGTAGTATTTCTAGCATTCACATTATTCAGACTATTGTCCTCATCTATGTTGCCATTTGTCCGACGTTTCGGCCGTTGTACGCTTCAGCCTTCTTCAGGTGCTAGGAATTTCGGACCGAAATCTTTATTACAATCTATGGGGTATATCATTCTCATTCCTTGCGTCATGAGTTATCTCCCTCTAACCATGCAAGTTATTTGTTCATCATTGTAGCCCGGTATTGAACTCACAACTCTAAACGTCAAATCAGGAACTAACCAACGTCTATATCCACTGGGCCATTTGTCCTTAAGAACAGCTGCATTTTTGGGACTTATAAACCTAATGTCCAGTAACCCTTTTGTTTTGCAACAAAGATGAGGACAATAATGTAATTACTAGACATACACACAGAATCATATATATTATCGTTGGTCTAAAAATATGTTTCTACAAAGAGTACAGAGAATACCGTAGACTGAACATGTGAATAAGGATGAAGTTTTTGTTTTTGTTTTTTTATAAAATCGAAACAAAATGGACGCTTATAATTAGAATCAGAAAGACACGAATTAAAATTTCTAGGGAGCATAATGAGGAAAGTGGGTTTGGAGAATTTACGCTCAGAAGACATAATGAAGGCAATAGTAATAAAGGAAAGCATTTACATAAAATAAAACTTGCTTAAATGTTTGGCGGAACAAGAATAAAAAAGCATTTTTTTCATCATTTTACTCCAAGCAAGGCAGTTTTACTGCCACTGTTGCGCAAGGGGTTACATAGAGGGAAAGTGATAAGAAAGAAGGGTTAGTTATAGGGTATGTCAGGAGGAGGGTAATTTACGGATGAGAATACCGGTGAAATGGGCGTGGTGTAGATGGAGAAAAGAGCTTAAAGGATACAGGTTAGTGAGATAGGTGATGTCTATTGACCTTTCATTCAAATTCCTGGAGCTTGTAGCTGTCGGGGTAGTAAGTATAAAGATAAATTTTACTAAGTGCTACAAAGAACAGGAAGCTGTGGAGAGGTTTATCGCCTACATCCTGAATGCATACTGTACAAAAAGATATTATTATTAGGCATTTATTGTGTTCATCAAACGAACTTGATTTTAAGTGAATATTACTTCGCAAATGAAATACAATTCAGTCAGTTAAGTGCCATACGGGAAACACGCTTATGCGATCATGTCTCGAAAGAGACATGACTAACTGGGCACAATATTACCCCGCAGTAGGTTTCCATTGCTTTCTGCGGTAGACTGGTTGCCAGTCAAGGATAAAAAATACAATCTGTCCTGTTATTTAACCCATAACTAGAAGGAAGAGATACCTTTCCCAGGGTATTTGCGCGTAAATGAATGCAATGAATTCAACTGGAATTCGAACTGGTATTCGAAATACAATTAGAATATGCTAAAATGAATTTTTATGTAAATCTTAGAGAAACGACGTTGTATATCGGAGTGCAGGTTGCCATAAGCGGAAGTGTAAACTTTGGGAGTAAACTTACCTTGTTTTTGTATTATCGGAAAACAAACTAAAAAAAAGGGAAACTATGAGTGGTCAAGAGTTTCAAAATGTCACGAATTCACCCACAATATCTTAGTAGGTCAGTTAAGATGCTTAGACATTAATTTTATGTTCATTTTTGGTATTCTTTTTTTATCGATTTCGAAATCAAAATTCAGGTGCGTCAACAGTCAAAGGTTACAGCATTGAAGTTTTTCGAAACGCAGTCACCGTAATATTATATAATTTTAAGTGGTTTTTGTTCCATAGTTGATATTAAAAAATTGTTAAGAGGTATAAAAAAATATATATATACAGGTGTCATCTTTTATGTCTTAAGAAAGCGGCAATTATGAAGAATATATAGGAATAAATATTTGCTTAATTTTCTCCAAAACAATAAAGAACGCATATATATATATATATATATATATATATGTACACGCATAAGTATTAGAAACATGATATTTTCTGTTATAACTCTGGTTTATGTTCGCAATTTGTCTGATATTTGTTAAGCAATATCTTGTAAATTTGTTTTAGTTGTATGTGGAACAAAAATTAAAAACTCATGGTTGAATCCTATATTTTTTTATCAAAGTTCAAAATTAGCCTATGCAAAAGTATATGACAGTTTTTTAACATTTCCAATCGAAACTTTGTATTTTAAAAGACTTTAAATATTAAAATGTTCTGTACTATTGGAATATCATCTCTGACTAATGACAAAAGTACACAATTTCTTACAAGATAGTGCTACTAATCATCTGACTCTTTGATGTGCATTCTGCAGTTCAAGGATTAAAAATGTCAAAAACTAAAGAATACCCAGAGATATGCGAGATAGAATCATTGACCATCACAAAGGAGGACAAGGTTACCGAAAAATTAGCAAAGAAATGAATCTAGCACTAAGTACAGTATGAAATATCATCAAAAAGTATAAGAAGTATGGTGACGGTACAGTAAATGTTCCAAGAAATGGAAGACTGAGAAAAATAAATGAGAGGACTTCAAGGTGGATCAGCAGAAATGTGCAAAAAAAAAAACCCTTCATTATTCGTTCTGAAATTAATTCTGATCTTGAGGGTGCTGGAATTAATGTAAGTAAGGATACCATTATCAGAGCTCTATATCGTACAGGCTTTCTTTCAAGATCACCAGAAAAATGCCTTTACTGAAAACCAAACATGTCAAAGACCGATTAAAGTTTGTCGAAACTTATGAAAAGAAAGGTATGCTGTTTAGAGAAAAGGTAATCTGGTCGGATGAAATGAAAGTTGAACTATTCGGAAGGAACACAGCGACAAGTGTTTGGCAAAGAAAATGGCTCTGCTTTCAACAAGCACAATACCATCCCCACAGTTAAGTTTGGGAGTGGTTCCATGATGATATGGGGGTGCTTTTCATCCAAGAGTACTGGTGAGTTACAAGTTACAGGAAGATTCTAGAGAAGAACCTTCAGAAATCTGCAATTTCTTTAGAACATGGTCAGAATTTCGTGCTTCAGTACGACAATGATCCCAAACATAACGCAAAACTTACAAAGGAATTGTTTGAAAATGATAGTATTAGTACTCTCAATTGGCCAAGTCAGTCTCCTGACTTAAATCCAATTGAGAATTTGCGGTATACTTTGAAGGTTAAACTTCATAAGCGGAATCCACATAATATCAAGCAATTAGAGTAATTATGCAAGGAAGAATGGGGTAAAGTAATGGTGGATCAGTTTGGAAAACCTGTGGCCAACTATAGAAAGCGACCGGAAGCAGTGAAACAAAACAGAGGCTACGCAACAAAATATTAAATTGATGTATCCAATAGTTTTGCATAGGGTAATTTTGAAATTTGATAAAAAAACAAATGGATTCAGCCATGAGTTTTTAATTTTCCTTCCACATACAACTAAAACAACTTTACGAGATTTTACTTAACAAATATCAGGCAAAATGGCGAACATAAACTAGAATTAAAACAGAAAATAACAAGTATCCAACATTTATGCGTGTCACTATATATATATATATATATATATATATATATATATATATACGTTTAAGATTATGATATGATGTTCTGAACTCAACGAGTCAACGCGTTCTTTCAAAGCTTAAAAAAACAACGGATTTTAAATTTAACTGAAAAAAAGTCAATAATACTTAGAAAAAATATAATAAACTAATATAATATGCAATTGTTGTTTATTTTTTCATTTATTATTATGATTATTAAATTTATTTGAAGTTATATATATATATATATAGTGTTTATTATTATTTCGTTCAACCTTTAAACACTTGCCGCGTTTTTCTTGATAGTTCAGATGTTTAGTCAAAAACGTTACATGAATTGTTCTATTGAATGTTATAAAAAATGACTTCGTAATAATAAAGTAATTTAGGCTTAAATCCCAATTTATATTTTCTTTTTCTAGCTATCATTTTCCAAAATTAAAAATTTTGTCGATTTTTGTGCTGCTTATTTAAACATGACTATTTCGAAATTTGTTTTTCTTTTTAACGTTTTTATTTACTATCTTCACTGTAGGATACAAAATCTATATCATCCATCAACCAACTAAAAAAACACAAAATAAAATGCACAAACGCAAAATCGGATTCAAGCAACTAAAAGCATTTGGGAAAAAAAAACAAAGTAAAATTGCACACCGCAAAAAGGGATTCAAACGACTTTGGAAAAACCCAACTAAGAAAAATTCACAAGTCAGTGCGAAAAGCAAATTCTGAATCCTGACTGGATTAAAAACAGCAATTGTATACATGACATATTTTCAAACTTAGCTGTAAAAAGCTTCGCTGGTGCCGGCATAATGAAAAGCTTAACTATTTAAACCGCGACGCTAACCTGTCAAAGGCAGTCCGTCAGATGGAAGCAGTTGCTGACAGCATCTCACCATATACAGAAGAAACTGCAAGCTGACTCGCCCTCACTGCCAACTTTTTTTCTTTTTTTTTCATTCCACGCCAACCCGGACGTAGGTCACACCACAGTTCATTCGACCTCTTCTTCCAATGTCTTTTTCTACTCTTTCACACCACGCCGCTAAAGAGAACAACACAATGACAAAATGGCCGTTTTAAGCACAACTTTATTTGCTTTGCTTTCTCTCTCTCTCTCTCTCACCCTGTCGCCGACCTAACAAAAAGAGGAAGGAACAAAGACTTTACAGTCTGCTACTACACTCCCATGAACTCTAAACTTCTGCGGACCTTTTAAATACTTACATTTCTCTACGAGCTATTTTTACTACAAAACTGCATGCATTTTCTCAATGAACATTTTTCTTTTCGCAAATATTCTATTAACAAAATTTCACTCGTATTTTACTTCTTACATTTTTGTCATTTTGTAAATATATCTTTGCTTTAATGTACACACTAAATATTTCATCTTTTCACATTTCAAACTTCAACCTTCTGAAAATTAAATTGTGGGGACTTCGGACGTGTTTGGCACAAGGCCAATTTACAAAGCATCACCGAGGCTGCTACAGTATCTTCTTCTTCTTTTTCCTCTTCTTCTATTTACCGTATACCTTCGGGACGTAGGCAATCATGGCTTTCCACCTCTCTTTATCCCTTATCGTTGTTAAAATCCCTTCTCCTGTTATCCCACTCAATACCCGCTCCACCATCTATCTGCTCAAGTTCATCAAGTATGTCATGCGTTGCTTTCACTTGTTTCTTTTTCCCTCTATCTGTCTCATGAATATCAGGTTCTCCAAGCGCTCCTTCCTCGCTACACGTCCCAAAATCTTCAGCTCCTTTTTCCAGAAGTTAAGTTTCAATTTCCTTCTCATGTCCATCCTCTCCAAATCCTCATTGTTGTTCACATGTCCTGTCAATGTTACGCTCATCATCCTTCTGTAGAACCACATTACGGTTGTTTCAAATTGTTCCTTCATTTTGTTGAGATTTTCCAGCATTCGATGCCATCTCATCACAATCCAGTACTCTCTTCTTTGTTTCTAGCGAACTTTTCCTGTCTCTTAATACATTTCTTAGCTTCTGGAATGCAACTATGAGACATAATTTTTCATACCTTTATCACTCTAGGTAAATGGATGCCTACAACAATACAATACGTTTTTGTAGGTCAAGTCAAAGAATTAATATATTTTGTCATGTATAATTCACTATACCCCCGCTCTCTTTCTCTCCTCCCTCTCTCTCCCTCGCTCTCCCCACAATCCCGCGTTATGTTTCTAAGGATCAATATGTATTTATGTTTTCAAGGTCGTGAGCATTTATGTGGATGTCAATAGTGGACGGATAGGTGTCATAAAATCAGGTAGGTAGCTGTTAGAAATGAAGCAGAATGCTGTTTGGAAAGTTTACCATCATACAAATTCAGAGGTTTTCCTTTCCTAGAAAGATTGCTAACCAAATCTAAACAGATTTGTTTACCCATAATTACATAAAGAAAGAATGAATTCGTATCTTTACACTTAAGTTTATGTTGGATAGCTGGCGCAAACCTTACATCTCACCGGTTTTGAACTCAGGGTTTTCTTTAAGATTAGTTACCAACAAAAATACTTAGGCTCGTCTGCTCTTATATTAACCAATAACTGGGTAAAGACGAGAGTATTTCATATAATTCCGCTTACGACGTACCAGTTTTGAATTCAGAATTGCAGTTTAGATTAGCCTAATCCGAACCCCTTTTCCAGATTAGGCAAAACCTCATCCTTGTTCCAGATTAACCTAAGTATCGTTTTTCTAGATTAATTACAAAACCAAACTAGTCTGCTTTCATATTCCTTCATAACCGAATTTTTCTCGGGGTATTTGTGCGAAAGTGAGCTCAATTGTTCCTGTTTCAATGTGAACTCGACACGCTAAAACCATTTAAAACATAGATAACCATTACATCCTTTCTTCTTTCTAGTTAGATTAATTCCTATATTTATAACAGCCTTACCGGCGTCTCTACATTGATTAGGAATGTAAGTTTACTCATTAATATTGATAATAATAAATGTCTCGATGGAAATAAACATAGTACAATTAAGATAATTAAAAGTCGAGAGAAATTCACTTCAACCTTCAGGCAGTTTAACGATAGGGAAATTAATAATTATATGAAATATATTGAAGAGAGCATTGGAAGGAACGTGACTAAAAGCTTTACTCTGTACGTCCGAACGTTTGAGACATTTGTCGAATCAAAATTCACTTAGATATGTGAATAATACTTAACACCATCACTTTTCCCCTATCCTGTTTAAACGAAGAATAAAATCATATCGATTCCCCAGAGATTAAATAGTATCAATGGAAATTTGTGTGTGGAGGACAAAATGAATACAAAGTGTAACATTTAAAAAGGGAGAACTTAATCAGATTCGGCGAGTGTCTGTTAGGTAAATTTGATGTTTTTTAATGACATTTACTTTTAGGACGGAGGCGTGTACAAATTACTTTTATTTATAAACTGAGAATAGCCATGCCTTCTTGAGAAGTATAAGGGCGTATTTCCCCCGTTGTCTCCTTAGTTTAGAATAGAGTGTTCACCTAAGTTCACCATCTTATTTAACCCATAGTTGGTGGGGAGAGAAGGACTAAGGACTCTCCCAGTTATATTTATGTGAAAGTCAATGCTACACACTAACCCACAATTTAAACCCCGTCTTCTGATTCCACTTTCGGCGCCGATATCCATTACAATACCCACACATTAAGTAAAATATCAAAAACATTAATTAGCATCATATGGCACTTTATTAAGATTCGACAGTTTCTTAAAATGATTGGTTCATTGTCTCCCTTTTCGGATTTAAAAAAAAATTAAAAGGTACAGCTGTTAATTAAATCCGAAGAATTTCCATTTCCCGATTTTTCGTATATTGCGACCACCGAGATTATCAGAGTAAATGATGATAAATGCTTGCTGCAGGTCTAAATTAATAGCCCTCATTAAGTGACCTCAATTTTCTTCTTAAGAGGATCATTCAAATACCAGCAGATCATATTTTCTGGTCTGCGTTAAAACTTACATCAATGCTTATATGAAACCATGAAAAAAACAAACAAACAAACAAACAATCATGTGTTTTGAATGTGATGACCATCACGTGTTTCGATGGTATCTAACAGGAAGGATCCGGTCGATCTCGCGTGCAATTTTCTTTTCATTTTATAGCAAGTATGAATTAGCTGTTACCTTTTACACCGCCAATGAAAGTGGAATTACTATCCAAGCAACCTTCTTAGCACGACAATAGGAAAAAACTGAAAGATAAACATTACTTTAAAAGAAAAGTAGAAATAAATATACAAGTTTAAATAATATTGAGGCCGGACCAATGTCTACCTTCTATTTTTTTGGACACCAGTTTAAACTGAAACTATGTTTACCTTCTTTTTTTAACCGAGTATGAACCGAAAATATGTGTACCTTAATGTGAATAGAAAATAAGTCTATATTTTTTAACTCTAGTGGAAAACAGGCAGATATTTACCATTGTTTCAATCTGTATTAATTCATTGTAAATTTTGTCCCGTAAGAATCATATTCGATATTCAAAATCTATTGATTTATTGTTAAACTAGCTGTATAGCCTGGCGTTGCTGGGGGGAGGGTTGTTTAAAAGTAAGGTCAAATGTTTATTCAAAAAGATTCAGTATGAGATTGCCGGGACGCGTAACTTAAAAAATGTGATGTAAGTATTGGTTTTTGTTGCATTTGTAAAACAGGATTCATGCTTGGTAAATTTTAGTAACAAACGTGAATGATGCAATACAACTGGAAGAACGGGGGCGAGCGTTATGGGAGCCTGTAATGTGATGCAATTATGTTGTGACACAGAAGAAGTGGATGCATTGTCCCTGCAACATCAGAGGATTTGGCACCTTGGAGAAAACGAGAAATTGTTATGGCATCTGATAAGGCAGAAGTTACAAAAAAGACCATATTTTTGTTGCAATAAAACTAAGCGTTTTGAAGAAATAAACGATTGCAAAAAGAAACATTTTCAATTTATTTTTGCTTCATCCTCTTTAACAATTGAAAATCTTTGTTCGGATATCAAGGCATCGGATTACGATCTACCAATGACTCGATTTTGGTTGATTTTTGAGTGAAGCGTCTTAGAGAAATGAATAAAAGTGCGAAAAAGGCCACCCAAAATTATGTTTCTCGATGTTTTTTTGACAAAACCGATACACTGATTCGAGGTTTTTTTTGTGTACATCAAATTGTCTGACCTTGATCTGCAAGTTGCCCGATTTTGGTTGAATTTGCATATGTCGTCTCGGATGGGAAGAGTTTGTAAATTCTATGCTTTTCGGCGATTTCTGCCATACACTGTAAATCGATTCGAAAATGTTTTGCGTACACCAAAGGTTTATGTCATCCATCGACAAGTGGCCCAATTTAGGCTGAAATGTGACCATGGCTTCCGGAGGAGTAGGGTTTGTTAGTATGAAGACGTACAAACACGCGCGCACACACACACACACACACACACACACACACACACACACACACACACACAGTTTGACATATCCATTTACATATATATATATATATATATATATATATATATATATATAGATAGATAGATAGATAGATAGATAGATAGATAGATAGATAGATAACTTAGCCTAATTTAATCTGAAGTCTAAAAACATGTTTGATGCCGACATTATTGACAAAATCATCCAAGAACAAATATCTAGAGAAGTACACATGGTAAAGCAGTAATGTACAAGCTAACTGATTAAAAAATTTAACTGACAAGTAAATAAATAGTTACTTGGTGGATTCGTTTTCTAGTACTTATATACCATTTGTAGATTATTTAAAACCAGATAACATTTTATAATCGTAAGAATTGAGATCATAATCGTTTAGTGATACAATCTTATAGATTAAACTTTAGCTGGAAAAAGAAGGTGGATTCTTACCATTCCTAAAAATATTAGTGCGAAAGTGAATATGATGAATCTAACTGGTATTGGAACTCGACTCCACGATTAACAATTCCGAGCCATTAACCATTGCACCACTCGCACATTCAAGTCTAGATTACCTGCTATTCCTAAGTGGTCACCATTATAGGTACTGACCAAGCTCAACGTTTCTTAAGTTCGGTAATCATACGTGAACTGGAATTTAAAATATTGCCGTAAATTTGGGTAAAAAAGTACAATTAATGAAAGTTAATTAATTCGGTCAAACGAAATATTTTTTTCGCTCTCTGAAAAATAGGATTTTCAAACATGAAGACGCCAAAATGCCAACTATAGGTCGGAGAAATTAAAATAAAACAAGTAAAGAAATTTGAATACCTGGAAAGTGTTCTTACAGAGGATGGAAAATGCGACATTAAGATTTAAGACGCATTGGCCAATCAGAGTACTGAAAGACAGAAAGATCTCATTGGAAATAAAGAAAAGAATTCTAGATTGCTCTGTGATATCTGTATTTTGTACAGGAGTGAATTTTGTACGATCTTATCAAGGTTGAAGAAGAAGCTTGAGGCAGCAGAAATATAGTTTCACAAAAGGATGCTGATATTGTATTCATTTCTATGCTTGGCTGACTTAGGAGATTTTTGTGGCCTAGCACATGCACTGATTCATTAAGTTTTTGTATTTTCCATGGTGTTCTCTATTATTTCAACTTCATTACACAGGAGGCAGTAAACTCTCTTATCTCTCCTTATTTTTCTATTTCTCTTTGTGTTATAACCTTGCGATGTTCTTGCTCTTTTTTCTTAAAAGGATGGCTTGTTTCTTCTATATCGTTCTTTCTGCAGCTGCATGGGATTGATATAATATGGGAACTACTATTCTGCTCAGGCGAATTGTTAGCTGTTAAGGATATGTGCTACCCTCTGAATCATTTCCTTGTGGATATAATTGACCTATTAATAAGAAGGTGACCATCATATGTCCAAAACTGTACTCATTTCAAGTAATCAATCAAAGATTCTCCCATTCAATCCAACCAGTTGGTAAGCCGGTTTTCTCCTCCAATCTTCACTTTTTTTTCTTCAATTCGAGTAGATAGACTAAACTATCGCCCGGTTCACACCCCACCCACGTCTGTTGAACAGGTGTAGAGGCTCATCCCTTGTTCCCTGTTTAAGATATGGTTTCCGGCTTTCTCTCTTCTAATCTTTTCACTCTTACGTAGCCCCCGGCACATCAGTGGCTTTACCGCCTTGCTCGGGGTGATATGATTAAAAAAAAAAAAAAGATACCATTTTTGGAGAGGATACAAACGAGAAGAAAACATATTTAAAATCAGTAAGAGACAGGTGCTAGGAATTTCGAACTGAACACTTCATTACGATAACTGGAGCATATAATTCTCATTCCATGTGTGATGCTAATTCTGGAGGTCATGTAATTACCTCCCTTTCACTTTACTCTCTAAGTTGTTTGTTCACCTGTTACGAGGAAACACACCTATTCCTCAGATAAGTACTCCACCTCCTATATTAATAAGAGTTAACAGGAAGTAAATTTGAGAAGTTCTTGAGAAGTTTTTAGGAGTTCTTAGAAGTTCTAGTGAGTTCTTTATAGTTCTATTGGAGTTCAGTAGAATTATTAGTTAGTTTCATTTTGGACATAGTTGGACTAAGGCAGTTGATATTAGACGGCAGGTAACCGAATATTAAGGAGTCAGCTTACAGTGGAAGATTACCAAGTTCTTAACATTTTGGGTGCGTTAAGTCGATTATCAACCGATATAGCACAATTATAATCTTCAGTGCGAAATCTACTCCACAACATCACCAAGGCCCTAGCCTGGTATTGAACACTTTGGGACAAGTCACTAGAATTAACCAACGTCTATATCCACTGGGACATATGGCCTTGAGGAAGCATACAACGGCCGAAACGTCGTACACAAGGCAGTAAAGAATTATCCGAACATGATCGATCTATGTTATCCTCAATGATAGTATGTTTTTCAGACGCTTCTCAAAGTTGCTGCACGCCGAAATCCTCACTTTCTTGACAGTTCAAACCCGGGTGTCATAGTCAAAACTCGATCGGTCTGTCCACTATATCACGAACGAAAGCAAGTAAATACATCTCATATCAAAGAGCAAGATGATTTAGAATGCAGACTGAATCCTTTCTCAGAATATCATTTAATAGATCTTTATTAATTTCATGGTAGGATGTGCGTTGTGGTGCAGTGGATATCGCATTGGAACGAGAAATTGGATTGCCGAGTTCGAATTCCAGTTGAATTCATGGCATTCACTTACGCATAAATACCCTTAAGAAAGGTATTAACCCGTCTCATCCCTCAAGTTATGGGTTAAATAACAGAATAACAGGACAGATTGAGTTCTATAGCCTTGGCCGGCAACTAGTCTACCATAGAATGCAATGGCAACCTACTGTGAGATAATCTTCTGCTCAATCAGTTGATGTCTCTTTAGAGACATGATTGCCCAAAATGTGTATCACGTATGACACTTAACTGACTGAAGGAAAACTATGGTGGGATCGAGCCCTTTCCATATTCATGGAAAAAATATCGGTTTCCATCGGCGAAGTTAACCTGTCTGACACTATAGAACGGTATCTATCGCGACTTCTGTAACAAGAATTAATTTCAAATTAATGTCTGAAGTCGTTACTATCCCGTTGTCTTTAATGCATGTAGCATCATACATTCGCGCCTCAGAAATAAGTCTTCATTTTGTTGATAATATAAAAGGCTATACTATATTTCGGGTAGAGTTTTTTTCTAATTTAAAACGGTTTTTAATAATAATTTGTCTTCCAACTCCTTTCTCTGTTATTTTTTTATTTAATACATGCAGCATAAAATTAAAGCTATCCCAATTCACCCACCACAAAGAGAAAAAATGTTTCTTTATGCTCATCTTAACTTTATTAATATTTATTTTTTCTGTCTCCATAAAAAAGTTCTCCTCTTTAGCCAACGGCATTTTTCTTCTTTTTTTGTTTCGCACTTATTTCTGTAATCAATTCTCGTCAAGTAAAGGCTCCCATTTCTTGTCGTTCTGCTCATTCCCGCCTCCAAATCCCTTACCATCTACCCGTGTCCGTTGCTTCCGCCTCCCAAATAATTCAAAGCCAGATACACCGAAAAACGGGCCGGACAATGCTTACTAGAACCAACAACATGGATAAACAAATAAATAAATGAATAAATAAATAAACAAAAACAAAAGAGAAAACACACAAGGACAGAGGGATTCGTACGGTTTGTTCGACAGTGTAATTAAGGCGTTTACCATAACTACCCACTCACGTCCAATACTGTCTTTTCCTTCACCAAAATACCTGATTGCTGATAATGACAGCATCTCGCAATTTTCACTAAAACTAGCCAAGTAGTTTTCCGTTTACAAACAACCGCCGCCACTATCAAAAATAAAAGGCATTATTGTACAAAACCTCAAAGCTAAGGTAACATAAGACAAACCACATGATAATTATTGTTAAAGAAATGATAAGAAAGAAATGATAAGAAAAAATGTGGGGAGAAAAATAAGAGAAAGGACAGGATAAAGATGAAGAAAGAGGAGGAGAAAGAAAAAGAGGAGGGAAAAGAATGAAAGGAAAGAAAAGAATCAGTTGAGTCGTTGGATATGAAAGAAAACAGAAAGAATCTAGCAAAGGAAATCTAAGAAAGTAGGGAAGAAGGAAACACGAAACAAAAATAAAGAGAGGGAAATAATAGGCAAAATGAAGTGTGTGTGTGTGTGTGTGTGTGTGTGTGTGTGTGTGTGTGTGTGTGTGTGTGTACAAATAGAAATTAAAAAAAAAGACAGAAAGAAAGAACTACAGAAAGAAAGAATGATAAAGTTTGAAATACAGAAAGATAGACTGAATGAAATACAAAGAAAGACAGAAATTAGAAAGAAAGTAAAAGAAAGAAAGAAAGAAAGATAAAGAAGAATAACAATGAAAAGGGAGATGAAGTGTGTGCGTATAGAAAAAAATACAGAAAGAAAAAGAGAGAGTTAAAAAGTAACAATGGCAGAGAAGATACGGAGAGAAAAGAAAAAATATAAACAAAACAAGGAAGCAGAAAAAAGGAAATATCATAAAATATATTAGAAAAAAAAATGAGAAAACTGGTAAAAGAAAGAAAATCAAAGGAAAAACGATAAGAGGTAAAAAATACTTACAGAGAAATAGAGAGAAAACAAATGCAAGACATATAAAATAAAAACAAAATAAAAAAAAAAAAAATATCTGAAAATACGGGAAATAACCGAAAATGAAATGAAGAAAGATGGGAAAACAAAATGCGACAAAAAAAATGAAAAAAAAAAGAAAAGAAAAAGAAACGACAGAGAAAAAGATACAGCAAAAAAAAAAAAAAAAAAAAAAAAAAGGAGACGATACCGAGATGGGCAGAAAAGTGGGGTATTGAAATTGCTCTTAACGCAATTATAAAAATTACTTTTTCTTTTCTCTCTTAATTTCCGTTTCGCTCCCTCGCTCTCTCAAAATATCTCATTGTCTCTCCTTTCCTCCCTCACTCTCGTTCCTAGCGTCTCCAAGACACTTCATTCACAGTTAAACACGAAATTTCTCCTCACAAACAGCACCTTTACCATTTTCCTGTTTTGATGCCACAACAAAAGAATGGCGGCACAAGCCTTTGTGAACGAGTCGCAGACGAAAATTAGCACGTCCCGAAACAACAACGGGCGGGCACTTAAGAAACACTCAAAACTAACACGGCTTTCAAAATAGCAGCCGAACATTTCAAGACTGCGGCAATTTGTTGCAATGAAGATTGTATTCTTTGAAAAACATGCAGCAACACAGAGAAAATAGACATAATACACCAATTCAAGAGAGTAAAAGGAAACAATTTCACACGCATTTATTCACATCAATAGGGGAAAATAAAATATATAAATTATATGCTTAATTTACATGAATTATATACACGTATTTAACATTTTGAAATACAGACGGTAATGCGTTCTTAAATTAGATCACTATGGCACAAGGCTGCAGATATTGTGCACCCAGTGAATTGTTCTTTAATACGAGAGTACTACTGCCACCAAAAATGATGGTAAAATAATTAAGAGGATTGTCAGATATTTCCTTACATGTTTTCTCCCCTGAATATATATATATATATATATATATATATATATATATATATATATGCTCATCCGCAGACAAATCTGTTTTGCTGTATCACAGCACATCGGTACGGTTAGACATCCGATTGCTTCGAGCCAGGATTGAAACCCGACCGAATTGACATTAGTCAGCGATTCTACCACTGGGCAATGGTAGAAGAAGGCGGACTTTTAGCCTGTTATATACAATATAACATGCGCCAGTAGCTGAGAGTGTTCAAATTCATTACTGTATGAACGATGCGTAGATGCTTGAGTAGCCACTGTTTTTTTCAAAGCCTACCATTCCACTACAGTGCATCACAGCATATCAGTACGGTTAGACATCTGAGTGTTTCTAGCCAGGATTGAAATCCGACCGGCGGTTCTAACACTGAGCTATGAGGACTCGGTAGAAGACGGACTTTTAGCGTGTTATATAAAATGTAACATACGCCATATATATATATATATATATATATATATATATATATATATAGGATCTAGGTGTAAAGAATTTGTTATTTTAAGTGGGCAGGTTCATGCCGACTTTGAATTCTCGTGAGGACGCCATTATGATACCCTCACTCATCAGGGTTGGATTTCTTGCAGTAAAATATTAACGCTCTATTTCCACTCCTTTATCGAGCACATTAAGATAAAAATGAAAAAATAAAAAAAAATATTCTTGCTAAAATACTAGTAAAATCAGTCAAAACTACTGAAAAGACAATCTTGGCACAAAACATCATCAGAACTCGAATAAACACACACACACACACACACAAACACACACACACACACACACACACATATATATATATATATATATAATTCATGTGTTTGATCATTGTTTTAAATTGATACTCACATTTCAGTCGCTATTCTGTTTTTAATTAAACCGTATATATATATATATTTTTTTTTTCTACGGGACTGAGTATTTATGCGAAATGTTTTTACAAAAATGTGTGTCATTTGTAACAAAATTTCTCATAAATAGTCAGCCCGGAAGAAATGTATAAATAAATATACTGTTTAATTAAAAACAGAATATCTACTCAAATACGAGTATCGATTTAAAATAAGGTTAAAAAATATGAATTAAAAATGTCGCTTGTTAATTCGATTTTGTTAATCTTCAGTATTTTCCGTATATATATATATCAACAAAAACAGGGTTTGTTCCAACGAGAGAAATTGGTATAGGTGAAAAGTTAAAACGGAGATTTATTTTAATATTATTATTAATATTACTTGTCTTTTGTTAAGTGTCCATAATGGCATTGAGTTGCTACACATGTTTCAAGTCCAATGTTGACTCTCTTCAGGCGAATAAATTTCTGACCTTACATATCGAGATCCGTCTGTCTTTCAATATATATATATATATATATATTAATCGTATCACCCCGAGCATAGCGGTAACACCACTGATGTGCAGGGGGCTACATAAAAGTAAAAAAAATAGATAGGAGTTTAGTAAGGAGGAAGTCGAACCAGTTAAGGATGGTATTACAGGTGTGATGACAGTTGCAAAGATGGAGAGAAAGCAAAAGAGAGACAGGGTGATGCAGAAAGAACTAGAGTCAAGTGGTTAAGAGATGAGTATTGACATTGCATTAAAATTCCTGAAGGTGTAGCCGTCAGAAAAGCAAGAATATGGAAGCGAGTTCCACAGGCGGGAAGTGCGAGAAAAGAAGCTGTAGGATTTGAATTGTCGTTTGGTTGATCTAACTTTGAATGAGTGAGACCCAGTTGCCAGTCTGGTTGCACGAGTAAACACTTGTTGCAGAGGCACAAGTGACTTAAGTTCGTTACATCACTGTATATCACGCCAATATATCGGTTGTTGATGCTTCTCTCTCTATGCAACAGCACAACAGATGCCCGATCCAAAGTTTTGCCATTGATTTTTGCTTCTCAAAGTGGTTAAGAGTATTTTTGGTTGCTACATGTCAATCTTTTTGGCTAGATTGTACATGCTAGGGATAATCTCAAATCAGTATAGCTTTCCAAATCAACTGCACACACATCTCTCTTCCTAAATAGCATCCTCTCTATATGGTAGTGAAAGCTAGACAATCTTCCCACGAATGAATGATACGAATGGATAAAAATGTAGTTTCATAAAAGGATTCTGAGAATTTTATGCGCTGATAATTTGGTTCACTGAACATGGCCAGTGAAGTGGCTGAAAGCGCTTGGAATGTCAATAATTATGGAATATTTTTACATTCCTTATCTCCAGCAAAAAAGTAAGTATACTAGAAAAATTAATTCAAAAATTAACAAAATCTTCTTCACCGGTCATTTTAACGATATATAATTATATATATACAAAGAGAGAAAGAGAGAGAGAGATGTGTGTGTATGTGTATGTGTGTTTGTGTGCCTGCCTGTCTGCATGCATAGAGATAGACTGGATTGCTCCAAACAGGGCTGAATCTCATGTTTACGCTGCATATACCCATAAATGGTCTTTACTAAACACGATTTTTTCTATAAAATAACAAAAATCTTGATTAAATACACACCCACATATCTCAACTTATTTAAAGATGGAACTTTGTCTCTGTGTGTGTGTGTGTGTGTGTGTGTGTGTGTGTGTGTCCTTTACCTATAGACTCCGAAACGGTTGAACTGATTTTCTTGAAAATTTACGCAGTTGTACTATAGGCGTCTGAGAGTGTTCTTATCTAGGTTTTGTGTCGAGGTACCCCCGATAAATATCGAAAATCGATAATCGAATAATCGGGTTATAGAAGGAGTGGTCCGATTTTAATCAAATTTGATACACTCATAAACAAAGACATAAGAAATGATATTCAGAAGTTTCAAGGTTGCAGTTCTTACAATAATGCAGAAAATCGATATTATATATATATATATATATATATATATATATATATATATATATATATATATAAAAGGCAAGATATTTGTGTTTGGGTATGTTTATCTGCCTGTATGTCTGTATTTTTTTCAGTAATTTTATTTTAGGTTTTGCTTTGGGTTTGGCTCTAAGTAGGTATAATTGTAGTTCTTAGTCTCAGCCATGATACATTTACTCAGAGGACTTAAATAGCCTTCAAAATTCAGTTTACGACGAAAAAAACTTATTTGATATCGATACCAGGAAATCAAAATTTGACTTACATCCATTCATTTTTCTTTCAGTCTACGGTTTCGCTTTAACTGGAAACAACTATTGCTTTTTAGTCTTTCGTGCCAACGTCCAAAGAGTCTGAGCTGCAGAACCATGGATTAGTTTTAAGACTTTCATTACACCCGTGCAATGCCGGGCTATACTGCTACTATTTTATAATTCAGAGTGCCCAACTCATAGTAATCAAGAATTTCCTTCACTACGCATTTTTGGTGAGGCCGAAATTTTCCCCCTACTTGTGTGCATTTAGCGAATCACTATGTCTGTTTTTGAACCAAAGCCATAGAATACAGTCTGTCCTCCTATTTAACGCGTATCGTACGGAAGGAGATGTCTTCCGCATATATATATATATATATATATATATATATATATATATATAATTGTCTCCTCCTAAGCATAGTAGAGAGAAGGACATGTCTAAAGAGAGCTGCGTGAGAGCAAAGCGTAAAGTGATAAGAAGGATGGGAATCATGATATATGACGACAGTTGAATGTTAAAACCTGTTGGAAATTGCAGCTCTCAAGAAAAAAATTGCAGCTATCATGAAAAAAATACGGAAGAAAGTTCCACAGGCGAGAAGTGTGAGAAAAGAAGTTAATAGAGTAGAAGCTGTAGTTACACTTGATTGTTTTCACAGTAAAATTGTGCGACCTTGTTTTGCCAGTATTATAGCTCGAGTAAACGCGTAAGGGGTACCAAGGACCTGACATTCTTAGCATTAGATTTAGCTATTATTTCAATGTAGTCGTTCCACTTCAGGTCAGCTGAGAGAATGAGGCCAAGGAGGCGCAGTGTATTGCTTTCAGGTGACTCGTGTGATCCACGCTGATGGCAGGTAAGAAAGATTTTCTATGACGGTTAAAGGATAGCAGCTTCTAGAATGCTTTTTAGAAGCATTAAAATTTACGAGCCATTTCTTATACCAGTCCACCACTGACTAGGGGTTTTTTTTTCGAGGGTAGCAGCAAGGTTAGTTTTGTTTGCATCGGCAGATTGCTTAGCGAGGCGGTACGGGATCTGAATCCATCAGGGAGATTGTTGATGAAAATGAGAGAAAGCGTTGGACATAGGATAGAACCATGAGGGACACCCGTTTTCATATGATAGGATCTGGAAGCATGTCCGTTCAATACAACTTTCGTTACACGATTCGATAGGAACAATTTGATTAAGTCAAACACGCGTCCAGATATACTATAGCCCTGTAGCTAGCGCAGACGGCCAGCCTTCCAAACCCTGTCGAGTACTTTGGAGATATCCAGAGTAAGAGCTCTAGCTTCACCGTTCTTATTAAGAGCTTGGTATATGTAGTCATTGATGGTCGTTAGCATGTCAGCGGCAGACATGACGAAGGGAAAGTCATACTGTCTTTGGAGAACAGGCAGTAGTCTATTAGGGGTCTGAGTATTCTCTCGAGTTCTTAAAAACAGGAAATACAAATGAGGATTTCCAGCAAGCAGGAAAGCAAGATAGATAGATAGATAGATAGATAGATAGATAGATAGATAGATAGTAAGTAGTTGTAGAGTTTGAAGAGAACAGAGGAGAGTTCAGGGGCATTTCTTTAAGACGATGACTGGGATACTGTCACATCCGTTCACCTTATGAAATTCAAGTTTTGTAATTAGAGACCAGGTGGGTAATGTAAACGTCGCTCAGTTGAGCCTCAGTTCTAGGTAGGAAATAGAATACGGATATTCCAGACGAATTAAATCAGGAGTTGGAGGAGAATCTGCGAGCAAAGCACTCAGCCCTGTCCTCTGTAGCTGTAAGGATCTCATATTAATTTATTAAAAGATGAATGAAAGGTTTGCAGCTATTCAGCACTCTAGTAATCTTTGTAGCCAAACCTGCACGCTGTTATACGCTGCTTCATTTTATCGGCAAACAACAGTTTAGTTTAGCTTCATTGAGGATCCTCTTACACTAATTGCGAGCAGAGGCAAATAGGCCTCTACTATGGTCAGATACTTAGCTCCAATAAAGGCGGAAGTAGTGATTTCTGTTGGCTATGGCGACCGAACAAGCAGTGAAGAACCAGAGGGGTTGAATAGGGTTTAAGGTGAAACTTCCTGGCTGGGATGAAAGCATCGATGCCAGCTTTCACCCAGAAGGAAACCTCAGAAGCACAATGTTCAACGGAGAGACGAAACACTTTTTTCCAACGGAGTTCGCACAGAAAATCTCGTAGTGCCTCCCAGTCTTCCCTTTGATAGTAGTAACAGATTCTGCTGGTCGGAGGTTCCTGGGGGAGAGGGGAGTGGAGAGAAAGATTAACAGTAACCACAGGGTGATCGGAGTTGCCAAGAGGGCAAAGCTGCTTGGCATGACAGAATCAGGGATAGAAATGAAGAGGAGATCTAGTAGAGAGGCTTGTTCTTCACGCATACTGGGGAAAGGTGTGAGGAAGTCTACCACTTGCGTGCGAGACTGGGTGATTGCAAAGTTCAGGGTGTGAATTCCAGCAAGATTAGTGACAGTTTTCTAGCCAATTGGCATGGTTGGCCGCCTCTTCTACTAAATTAGTTTCTTTTCTCTCACTTCCCGTTTGTGGAACTCACTTCCATTTGCTTTCTTTTCCTGGTAGCTACAACTCCAAAAGTTTATGAAACGTCAATTGCTGTCTTCTATATACTTGATTTCCATCCATCTCTTATTCTTTCTTCGACCTTCCTTTTACCTTTTTTATTACCTTTCTCTTTATTTATTACTCTCTCTCTCTTTTATTACCTCTCTCTTTATTTATTACTCTCTCTTATTACCTGTGCACCAATGATATTCCTACCTTGTTCTGGGAGAAATGATTATTAAAATATAATAAACTCAAGCCACCATAGCTCTCCAAATCAAGAGCACGCACATGCATCTGACATAACACCATTCCTCTTATATAGTCGGGAATGCCAGACAGTCTGCTCACAGATGAATGTTTCGAAATGCGGTTCCATAAAAAGATACCGAGAATAATATGAGCAGAAAAACTGACCACCGCTCAAGTTTTAAAGAAAATAGAAATAAAAACGAATCTTATACATACAATCAGAAACTGTGTTGAAATTTCTAGGGCACATAATGATAAAGGAGTGCTTGAAGAATTTAACATTCATAGAACTGATTAAAATTAAGCCCAGGAAGAAAGAGAAACCGGATGGTGCAATGACAAAAATTATTCAGAGCTACAAAAACCAGAAAGCTTTGGCGAACCTTGAGCACCCATATTTTTTCCAAATTTTAAAATCAAAAGTCTACGTAAGTCGTGTACAGTGTGAAAGCAGTTAACCATGGCGTGCATATTCTATTTAGAATGATTCTTTACTAGATAATATTTAATTTTCTGTAAATATATATTGTCTTAATAAATATTGTAATAAATCTTTATGTCCTCTTTGAAAGGATAGTCTAGTGGTTTCACATAATTTTTCACAGTTTAAAATTACGACTGCGCTTTTTCATTGACTGCCATACAATGTCAGGTAAACAAGTATATTTCGTTATTTAATCCATATCTAAAGTAAGGCCATACACATGGGCATTTTGAACCCAGGGGATAGGCGGAAAATGCAAGTATTCCCCGATTTCTTTCTCCACATACATTACTTCGATGATATCTTTGCACGCTAGTGTTTTAGTGTAGATAAAAAGTCAGATAATACCAGCGGAAAGCTCATGAGCATTGGATGCAAAATAAACTGTGAAAAGGTCGAAGAATATGTTATATCTCAAGCAGTCTTATAGAATATAACAGAACAAAGAATTCGAGATAAAATAATGAACATGTTTTATGTGAGAACTCACGGAAGCAACCGGAATACAAGATGAAATCAATTTTGATTATCGATGCGAAAAGAACAGACGACTCACACTAAGTGAATGAAATCGCCCAGATGAGATCATTGAAAAGTGAAAAGCAATCACAACCTAATAAAAAGATAAAGAAAGAGAAAATTACAAGACATGGGAAATTGTAATATAATAGTGAATGAAGAAAGGCGCAGTCAGTCAAGAAAGGTGGAAAAAAAACACCGACAAACATTTACAAATCCGCAACTTGTAAAGAGAAAAAAATTGTAATTATAAAAACCTAAATAAACATTTTTTTCGAAAACCTGAAAAAACTTAGTCTTAAAGTCGAAAGAAGAAAACAAGTATTACACAGAAAGGAAAGAAAAATGGTTGGAGGATATTGAACGAAGTCACGAACAAAAGAGTGAAGAGTGGATAAGTTAGTGAGTGAGTGAGTGAGAAAGAAAGAAAGAAAGAAAGAAAGAATGCAAGAAAGAAAGGTTCGTTAATGAGAGATAAGAAGAGGAAAATGGGAGGTACATCAGAGAAGGGATAAATAAAGTAATAAGTTTGAAAAGAAAGAAATAAATAAAGAAAGAAATAAAGAAAGAAAGAAAAAAGAAAGTAGGAAAGAAAGGTTGATCAATGAGGGATAACAAAAAGGAAATGAGAGAAACACGGGAGAAGGAAGAATAGAATTAATAGGGTTAAAACGAAAGAAAGAAAGAAAGAAAGAAAGAATGCAAGAAAGAAAGAATGCAAGAAAGAAAGAATGCAGGAAAGAAAGAATGCAAGAAAGAAAGAATGCAAGAAAGAATGCAAGAAAGAATGCAAGAAAGAAAGGTTCATTAATGAGAGATAAGAAGAGGAAAATGGGAGGTACATCAAAGAAGGGATAAATAAAGTAATAAGTTTGAAAAGAAAGAAAGAAAAAAGAAAGAAAGAAAAAAGAAAGTAGGAAAGAAAGGTTGATCAATGAGGGATAACAAAAAGGAAATGAGAGAAACACGGGAGAAGGAAGAATAGAATTAATAGGGTTAAAACGAAAGAAAGAAAGAAAGAAAGAATGCAAGAAAGAAAGGTTCGTTAATGAGAGATAAGAAGAGGAAAATGGGAGGTACATCAGAGAAGGGATAAATAAAGTAATAAGTTTGAAAAGAAAGAAAGAAAAAAAGAAGGAAATAAAGAAAGAAAGAAAAAAAGAAAGTAGGAAAGAAAGGTTGATCAATGAGGGATAACAAAAAGGAAATGAGAGGAACACGGGAGAAGGAAGAATAGAATTAATAGGGTTAAAACGAAACAAAGAAAGAAAGAAAGAAAGAAAGAAAGAAAGAAAGAAAGAAAGAAAAGGTTGACTAACGAGAGACAAAAAGAGGGAAATGTGAGGTACATGAAAGAAGGGAAGAATAGAATTAAACGTTTTAACAAGAAAGAAAGAAAGAAACAAAGAAACAAAGAAAGAAAAGGTTGACCAATGAGAGACAAAAAGAGGGAAATGGAGGTAAATGAGAGAACGTGAAGTAGAATAAATGTGTTTGAAAAATAAGAAAGAAAGAAAGAAAGAAATATGACAAAAAAATAATAATGTCTCCTATTCTCTTTAAACTCTACAACAAATTATTGGCTGCATTTAGCTTTACAGCTTGCTGGGGGTTCTCTTCTGTACAGGCAAACCATCTGATCCTTCCAATTACCGTCTTATTAGTCTTCTACCTCTTAGTAGCAAAGTACAAGAAACTCTAATTAACTCTAATTTTTTTAAGCATCTCGCATCACAGGGTCTTCTTTCAGATAAGCAATATGGTTTTCTCTTCACAAGGTTGACTGTCTATGTGCTAATGAATATTCCTAAAAAGTCTATCAAGTTTTAAATATGAATGTTAATGCTTTCAGATAAGCAATATGACTGTCTCTTCTCAAGGTTGACTGCTGATGTGCTAATGATTATTCATAAAAAGTCAATTAAGTTTTAAATATAAATGTTAAAGCTCAAACTGTTACTTTTGCTATCTCGAGGGCATTTGACAGGGTTTAGCAGACTGAATTTTTTCACAAGTTGAGAAGTCATGGTGTTCTGGATGAATTTTTGAATTGATTCAGTTTTTCTTATCAAATCGCAAAATAAAAGTTGTCTTGAATGCCCACTCTTCTAGATCTTTTTGCGTAAATACAGATATTCCATAGGGCCCTACGTTTTTTCTAATTTTCATTTTATGTCATCAGTTCTCAAATTGTATATATGCAGAGCTGTTTATTTCTATCTTAATAGTAAGTCTGATTGGTTCTATAAAGTGAAAGTAACAACTGAACTAAAAAACTAACAATCTGTTGTTAAATAGGGTAAGGAGTGGCTTGTTAATTTTAACTGTTCTCTTAATCATCTGAGAGAACTAATTTTAACTTTCATCAACTTGGCTGATGATAAAATCTAGGAAAGTGATTTATTCTATCTTCTTGGAAAAATGTTTTCAGCTGACATGAAGTGGAAAGATTATATTGAATAAATTATTAACTCCGCAGCTAAGAAAAATTGATTCACTATGTCGTTCTAGATATTTTTCCCGATAGAATGTATTTTACTTATTTTTATGTCTACCATTCGTCCTTGCTTTGGATATTGCTACCATAACTGGTCCGGTGCTCCTGCTATATATTTAGAAATTCTTGATAAAATCCAAAGAAAAATCTGTTATGTTATTAGTCCTGACTTGGCATCTCGACTTCAGTCATTTTACCACCACTGTAATGTAATTTCCCTGTGCCTTTACTATAAATATTTTAATGATGATTGTTTGATGAACTTTCCTCTATGGTACCTAGAATTTATGAATTTAAGTGAAGTAGTAGACTGACGACAAGTGTTTTAATTCGTTTCATCGCAAGCAAAGCGGTACTGCCATTAATGCACAGGGGGCTACATAAGAATAAAGTTTAAACAGGAGGAGAGTGAAGAGAAAGACGGACCAGTTACGGGAGGTGTCAGAGAAAGGTTAAGAGAATTATAGGAACACAGGTATGAAGACATTTGCGAAGATAGAAAGAAATGAAAAGGATATACAGGGTGATGTAAAAAGAACTAGAGTCAAGTGGTTAAGAGATGGGTATTGACATTGCATTTAAATTCCTGAAGGTTGTAGCCGTCAGGAAAGCAAATATATGGAAAGGAGTTCCACAGGCCGGAAGTGCGAGAAAAGTTGCTGTGGAGTAGAATTGTCCCCTGCATTTGGTTGATCTAACTGTAAATGGGTGGGACCTTGTTCCCAGTCTGGTTGCACATGTAAAGTCTTGTGGTGGTGGCACCAGTGCCTTAAGTTCGTCGGAGCAGAAGCCATGAAAATATTTGTAGAATATACAGATGAAAGCCACATTCTCCCGGTGAGAAAGTGGCTGGAGTTGAGCTGCTAAGTCGGGACCTGTCAAATTACAGATTCTCCTTTGGAGCCTGTCGAGAACACTGAGATGAACAGCAGGAGCAACTGACCATATAAGACAGCAGTATTCCATGCACGGACGAATGGTTGATTTGTGTATGTGCACGATAGATTTGGGCGGAAAAAAACTTCCTGGCGCGACACAGTGAACCAACGTTCCTAGCAGTGGATTTGGTTATTGACTCAATGTAATGATTCCACTTGATTTCGTAAGACAGGGTAAGGCCTATTTACAGTTCAAATGGCTTAATGTAACCGTTATGTGTTCTATGTTTTATGTTAACAGTTTCTTTTATCGCACTTCTTGTTTGTTGAACTCTCTTCCGGTTTCTCCCTTCTCAGTCTGCATAGCGCTTTAGACAAAGTCAATCGCTATCTTCTCTTATCTTAATTCCTGTTATTTTAATAGTTTTTTTCTCATATTCTGTAACACTTAGTAATCTTTTGCATCCCAGTGGCTATATTCCTTGCTTGAGGTGAAATGAATAAAGAAAAACAATTAAAAATGGGCATAAGGTCGATGAAAGAAAGAATGAGTAAATAATGAATGCTTAGAAAAATAAGAAAGAGCAAATAAGTAGAGAGAAAATAACCAATGAAAGAAAACAGGTGCAAAAAAGGGAACGAATAACAAAATAAAAACGTTAAAAAATAGATACAAAAGAGATTTGAAAGGAAGGAAAAAAACAGTGAATAAAAAAGAAACATAATCTAATTAATCATTCAAAGAGGAGCAAAATAATAAACAAGAGAAAAAAACTAAGTTAATGAAAAAATAAGTAGGAAAACAGAAAAATATAAGAACACGAAAAGAAGGAAGAAGAAACTGTAATAAAATGAAACGTGATAATAAAAAATCATACTTCATAAAATTACAAGATGGCGGTTAATGTATGAAAAGAATTGTAATGGGTATTGAAGGACGATAAAAACTGGAAAAGCCATGTAATTTGGCGTTGGATAGAAAGAAACAAATGGCTGTAAAGATGATGATGATGATGATGATGATGATGAAGATGCGGCTGAATAATGAAAGACAATTCAAATGAAAAATTTGAAGGAGATGAGAAAATCATAATGAAGAAAACGTTACTTAATGAAAAAAAACTGATCAAAGAGAAAAAAAATCATTTCGCAAAAAGAAACAAAAACAAAGAAGCAAACAATGAATCAAAAATTTTTTTTTTAATCATATCACCCCAAGCAAGGCGGTAACGCCACTGATGTGCAGGGGGCTACGCAAGAGTGAAAAGATTTGGAAAGGAGGAAGCCGGAAACCACATCCTAAACAGGGAACAAGGGATGAGCCTCTACACCTGTTCAATAGACGTGGGTGGAGTGTGAACCGGGCGATAGTTTAGTCTCTCTACTCCAATTGAAAAAAAAATACAAAAATAAAATAAGAAAAAGAAAAGTGAAAAGATTGGAAAAGAGAAAGCCGGAAACCACATCCTAAACAGGGAACAAGGGATGAGCCTCTACACCTGTACAATAGACGTGGGTGGAGTGTGAACCGGGCGATAGTTTAGTCTATCTACTCCAATTAAATTAAAGATGGAATTAAAATGGAATCAAAGAAAAAAGAGCAAAGAAAATTTTAAAAAAAAATAAAGAGACAATAATCCAGTGAACAGTAAACGAATAAGAAATACGATTAAATAAGAAAATGTGTGAGAAATAATAAAAATAGAAAGGTTAGAAAAAAGAAAATTAAAAAAAAAAAATAAAGAGACAATAATCCAGTGAACGAAACGAATAAGAAATACGATTAAATAAGAAAATGTGTGAGAAATAATAAAAATAGAGAAGGTTAGAAAAAAGAAAATTAAAAAAAAAAAATAAAGAGACAATAATCCAGAGAACGGTAAACGAATAAGAAATACGGTCAATAAGAAAATGTGTGAGAAATAATAAAAATAGAAGAAGGTTAGAAAAAAAGAAAATTAAAAAAAAAAAATAAAGAGACAATAATCCAGAGAACGGTAAACGAATAAGAAATACGATTAAATAAGAAAATGTGTGAGAAATAATAAAAATAGAGAAGGTTAGAAAAAAAAGAAAATTAAAAAAAAAAATAAAAAGACAATAATCCAGTGAACGGTAAACGAATAAGAAATACGATTAAATAAGAAAATGTGTGAGAAATAATAAAAATAGAGAAGGTTAGAAAAAAGAAAATTAAAAAAAAAATAAAAGACAATAATCCAGAGAACAGTAAACGAATAAGAAATACGATTAAATAAGAAAATGTGTGAGAAATAATAAAAATAGAAGGTTAGAAAAAAAGAAAATTAAAAAAAAAAAATAAAAAGACAATAATCCAGAGAACGGTAAACGAATAAGAAATACGATTAAATAAGAAAATGTGTGAGAAATAATAAAAATAGAAGGTTAGAAAAAAAGAAAATAAAAAAAAAAAATAAAGAGACAATAATCCAGAGAACGGTAAACGAATAAGAAATACGATTAAATAAGAAAATGTGTGAGAAATAATAAAAATAGAAGGTTAGAAAAAAAGAAAATTTTAAAAAAAAAATAAAGAGACAATAATCCAGTGAACGGTAAACGATAAGAAATACGATTAAATAAGAGAAAATGTGTGAGAAATAATAAAAATAGAAAGGTTAGAAAAAAAAAAGAATTAAAAAAAAAAAAATAAAGAGACAATAATCCAGTGAACGGTAAACGAATAAGAAATACGATTAAATAAGAAAATGTGTGAGAAATAATAAAAATAGAAGTTAGAAAAAAAGAAAAATTAAAAAAAAAAAATAAAGAGACAATAATCCAGTGAACGGTAAACGAATAAGAAATACGATTAAATAAGAAAATGTGTGAGAAACAATAAAAATAGAGAAGGTTAGAAAAAAAGAAAATTAAAAAAAAAAAATAAAAGAGACAATCAAGTGAACGGTAAACGAATAAGAAATACGATTAAATAAGAAAATGTGTGAGAAATAATAAAAATAGAGAAGGTTAGAAAAAAAAGAAAATTTTAAAAAAAAATAAAGAGACAATAATCCAGTGAACGGTAAACGAATAAGAAATACGATTAAATAAGAAAATGTGTGAGAAATAATAAAAATAGAGAAGGTTAGAAAAAAAGAAAATTAAAAAAAAAAAAAAATAAAGAGACAATAATCCAGTGAACATTAAACGAATAAGAAATACGATTAAATAAGAAAATGTGTAGAGAAATAATAAAAATAGAAGGTTAGAAAAAAAAGAAAATTAAAAAAATAAAGAGACAATAATCCAGTGAACGGTAAACGAATAAGAAATACGATTAAATAAGAAAATGTGTGAGAAATAATAAAAATAGAGAAGGTTAGAAAAAAAAAGAAAATTAAAAAAAAAAAATAAAGAGACAATAATCAGTGAACGGTAAACGAATAAGAAATACGATTAAATAAGAAAATGTGTGAAAATAATAAAAATAGAAGGTTAGAAAAAAAGAAAATTAAAAAAAAAATAAGAAGACAATAATCCAGAGAACGGTAAACGAATAAGAAATACGATTAAATAAGAAAATGTGTGAGAAATAATAAAAATAGAGAAGGTTAGAAAAAAAGAAAATTAAAAAAAAAAATAAAGAGACAATAATCCAGTGAACGGTAAACGAATAAGAAATACGATTAAATAAGAAAATGTGTGAGAAATAATAAAAATAGAGAAGGTTAGAAAAAAAGAAAATTAAAAAAAAAAATAAAGAGACAATAATCCAGTGAACGGTAAACGAATAAGAAATACGATTAAATAAGAAAATGTGTGAGAAATAATAAAAATAGAGAAGGTTAGAAAAAAAGAAAATTAAAAAAAACGAAAAAAAAAACGAAGAAGCAAAAAGAAAGAATTAGAATTAAATAAAAAGAAAAATTGACTTTTTTGGAAATCACATAAAAAATATAAGAGAAAAAGAAATTATTATTATTATTATTATTATTATTATTATTATTAATGTGAAGGAGAAGGAAGACGATGAAGAAGAATCTGGAAAAAGAAGTGAAGTTGTAAAATGAGTTATCATTATTATATGATATATAAAATCTTATAAAATATTATATATATTATTATATATGAGTTATCATTATTCTGTGAATATTTCACACATTTTTGTGTTGAACTTTATTTTTTCTTCTTTTTGTAAAATCTTTTTTATCGATCTATCTATATAGAGGTTGTATCTAAATACTTTTACAAACTTTGGAGGAGGGTTTCTCGCACAAATCCAAGGACAAAGTTACAGATATATTATGTCCACAAATCCTTCCTTTTTGAGTTAAGGGTAAAGATTCCGGTAGATGCTGTTGTTAAATTTACAGTCCAAGATACGATCCAAAAATCCAACGCAGCAACTCATGACAAATGTTTAACATGTCCTCCGCTTGCTTTTCTATATACACATGTACCCGATGGTTCATTAACTGGCATATCATTTCAAATATTCCCCCAGGGTGTCGAATAGTTTTGCAAGCCCTACCATGACACGTTATTGACCCGTTTCTGCATTACCAATGCCTGCTACAAAAACAATTCTTTTAGTTGGTCTATAGATAAAAATACAAAGGATTGAGGTCAGAGCAACGTGCAGGTCATGGAACCGTTTTTCCCTAATATAGTGTGAACGAAAAGTAAAAATAAATTGGATGAAATCAACAGGTGAGAGTCGTCTCTTTTGTCATCTTCTTCTTCGTCGTCGTCGTTGTCTACTTCTTTTTTCTTCTTTTTCTTCTTTTTCTTCTCTTTCTTCGCCTTCTTCTAGCAACCCAAGCCCGGTCAGCAAGAAGCAAATACAATCAGTCATTCTCAAAATATGGCTTGCTTTATACAGCCGAGGACCGACCATAATTTGCATGCGAGCGACAAGACAACGAGATTTCGAGTTAACTGTCCGACACCGCCTTGCATAAAACATAGGCGCCGCCATTTTGGTTATTTTTATAACGGAGTAACTGGATTCTACACGACGCACAGACTCGTTGGCGTTTTCGAGGTAAGGCGTTTTCACAATTTTCCCCACAGCTAGATATAAGCAAGTGTACGAGAATAGTGAATAAAATGTGCTGGAGACCTATCATGAATGAAACACGTATTCCTTCGTAGTATCAAAAGTGCATCCTTTAGCAAGTCTAGAAGCGTACTCAAAATAAGCCCTATCGACAGCTCCTGTTATGTTATGAACTGTAACAGTAACCTACAATTCCAGCCCACATATTAATCGTAAAATGATGCTAGTGTCTAGACTGTATTGTGTCATGAGGTTTCCGATCCGCGAGTTGGTTCTGTCAATTTGTTATTCAGTCTCCTGTAAGTGTTACCAGATCCGTAAATAATAGTAAAAAGATATACAACGGAACAGCAATTTGTGCAATACACTATCGGCTTTTGTTGTGGTGTAGTGGATATCGTGTAACGAGCCGATATCCGCTGCAACACAACGCACTTTGTACATAATATACTCTGGTCAGAATCAGCATCAGGACATTAAAATTTAACTCTATATATGGCCTTTCCTATTAAGTCTTGATCTTTTTTTTTTTCTTTCATGGTTTTTCCTTTTCATCTTTCTTTCTTTCATTTGTTCTTTTATTATTTCATGTTTCTTCGTGTGATGTCCTCCTTTTTCTTTTATCGTTTTCATCTACATCTTTTAAGGTTTTGACTTTTAAGTCAACATTCTCTTTCTTTCATTTTCTTTCATGGTTTTCTCTATTAATTCCTGATTTCGTATTTTCTTTTCACCATCAGGACTTCCTTTCTTTTACTTCTTACGTTCTTTCTTTTTCTTTTTACATTCTTTCATTACTCAGATCATCTTCATCCTTTCTTTGTCATAATAAGTCCTTTCATTTTTATTTATTTTTTTTTAATCATTTCACCCCGAGCAAGGCGGAAACGCCACTGATGTGCAGGGGGTTACATAAATGTAAAAAGATTAATTAGAAAAGAGTGAGGAGTACAAACTAGTTAGAAAGGAGCAATAGAAAGCTGAGAAAGCAGGTGCGATGACAGATATATAGGTGGAGAGAAAGGGAAGGTTATACAGGGGAGGGGAGAGAGCTAGAGTCCAGTGGTTAGTAGATGAGTATTAACTTTGCATTTAAATTTCTGGAAGTTGTAGCCGTCAGGAAAGCAAGAATACGGGAGCGAGTTCCACAGGCGGGAAGTGCAGGAGTAGAATTGTCTATACACAAATCCTTGTACGTTCTGGTGTAGTGGATATCGACTCGGGACGAAAAATTGGGGAGCCGAATTAAAATTCCAGTTGAATACGTTCCATTCAATTGAGCGCAAATATCCTTGGGAAAAGTTATTACCCCGTTTCTTCCCTCCAGCTTTGGCTTAAATAACAGGACAGATTCGGCTCTATAACCTTGGTTGCCAACCAGTCTACCGCAGAAAGTACTGGCCAGTCAGTCATGTCTCTTTCAAGACATGGTCGGCTAAGCGAGTATCACGTGTGGCACTTAAATGATTGACTGACACATAAATCAGCATATTTAGTTCTTTGTAATTTTTTTCTTTTTCTGTATTAATTTCCGATTTGTTTTATTTATTTTCTTTATTTATTTAAATTTACACATTTCTTTTGCTCTGATCGTCTTTGCCAGCCTATCTTTCTTTCTTAATTTAGTTTTCTTTTTCTGCCTAGATTTTCTCTTATTCAACAATTCCACGCATTTGCCAAATTTTCTTTTCAACGTTTAAATTTTAATTAACTCGTATGTTAAAGTAAAGTTTAGTTTCGCAGTCTATCATAATGTTTTGACATCGCGGAGAAAAAGCAGCTTACGTCACGCTCAAGTGTACTGTCTACCAAAGATTGCCCAACTTCAGGAGCCATATTTATAATATATGCTCAACCGGTTATTTCTTTGTGTAACCTTCATGTAACTCTTCAGTCTTTAGATATTTTCGACATGCAGTTGCACATATAAATGGATATACATTCCTCTAACATGTTCACTCAGAAATGTTGATCAGTGCGTACGTGAATATCAATATACACCCTCGTGCAAATTTATTGAAACCACTGATTTGGTTTCCTTTCTTTTAACATACGATTAGTTTTAGACCCACTGGAATGACAGGGTGTAATCAATTTCTATTTTTTTCCTCAGATGATGTCATTTGCTGTTGTGTGCAGCAATGTGAATCTATTTTCTGGGTGTATAATGACATTTTTTTAGTATTGAAAATATTGCATTATTCGTGATTGCACCATATGTCGATTAGTTTTCTTACAGCCATTGTCTGCGATGAACTTTACTTCAAGAAAGCGTACGGAAACTCTAACGCTGCACCAACACACTGGCAAGCCTTACAGAAAGACCGCAGATATTGTTGATGTCAGGCTTTTGTGCCATCAAGACAAAGAAACAAACTGGATTCATGAATCCAAAACGTAAAAGAAAATGCGGTCGGAAAAGAAAAATAACGTCAAGAGACGATTATACCTGATCAGGGAAAGTGTGAAATAATCTAGCAAGAGATTATTCGTTTTGTTTCAATAAATCTACCGAAGGTTATATATATATATATATATATGTGTGTGTGTGTATATATTATATTGGGGAAACGTAAAAATCTATAAAACGTATCTATGAGCACAAAAATGACATTATACATAAACATTTTTCAACCAGCAGCTTTTTTTCTTGCACTTCCCGCCTGTGGAATATCCTTCCGCATACTTGCCTTCCCGACAGCTACAATCTTCAAGAATTCAAATGTAAAATAAATAGTCATTTTCTGTCTCACTAACTTACAACATCTCTCTCATGCTTTTTATTCCGTCCACCCCACTCTCATCAGTATTCTCTTCCTTCTCATACTCTCTTTCTGGCACCCCCTGTAACCTGTCACTCTTTCTCATAACATGCCTCCTATGTAATCCCCTACACAACAGTAGCAGTAAAATGCCTTGCTTGGTGGTCACACGATTTTAAAAAAATGCTTTAGTCATAAACAGAAATAAGCTTAGTCACAACTTCGATCTAAAAATGGCACACTAATTAAAAGAAAAAATAGGTTATATAAATGAAAATTCATTAGAGTGCCGCTGTCAAATGTTACCAAAATATAAATATTAATCCTTTCAAAAGCCAACATAGATAACTATAAAAAAAATTAAAAAAGAAAACGTTTAAATTTAAAACGTTTTATTAATTAAAATATATACAATCATGAATTAATTTCTCAAACGAGACGAAAGAAATAATAACATTATTAAAAAGAATTCAGCAACAACATTTACTCAATTTCGTTTATTAGAAGTTAAATTACATCACTAAACATATTTCAGAGTTGACTTGACTTGACTGTCATTTTACCTGAAGTATATTCACAATGTGGGTGTGCCTTGTGGTGCAGTGGATATCGGCTCGGAACGAGAAATCAGGGAGCCGAGTTCGAATTGCTGTTGAATTCCTTGCATTCACTTACGCGCAAATACCCATCTTTTCTCTCCACGTATGGGTAAAATAACAAGACAGATTGGGTTCTATAGCCTTGGCTCGCAACCAGTCTACCGCAGAAAGTAATGGCAACCTACTGCGGGAAAATTTTCTGCCCAGTCAGTTATGTCTCTTTCGAGACATGCTTACCCAAGCGTGTATCACGTATGGCACTTGACTGATTGGATAATGCAAGGGTTTAAACAATACGGCAGGATATGACTAGTTTAGGGAAAAAGTTAGTATTATTATTTTGTAGAGGTCATCGAAAATTTTAATGTAATGGCAATCGGACTTTTTTTTCGGGACATCATCGACTAATCGTATGACTTAACTGACTAATGTATTAAGGATATTATTTTCTGATGAATTTCGATGAATGATGGATTTTTATAAGAATTGTTTTCATTTTTAAATTATAATTTATAATTTTAAAAATCCGTTTTAAAATGTTCTTCAAAATTTTGCCTGTGCCAGGTTATTAAATGAAAACAATATTTACTATGCGAAAATTGAAAAGATTAATACAAATCATAATGCTCCAAGATTTAGTAAATTATTTTAAAAAGATTTTCATGTGTATAAAACGTGCCCATTTTGAAAGTGTGGCTAATCATGCACGATATCATCCGAAAATAAGATTAATGACTACAGTAAATTTAAATGAACATTCCTAAAATTATGTTACGGAGAATATTTCCAACATCTTTAGAATTACTGGCTACTTTAAAATTATATAAAAAAGTACCGTCACCAGTCATGTTCTTTAATTAAGTTTTAACAGATAAAGTCTCCGTGGACAGCAATAAATATATAAATAGTTTATCAGTAGTAGTCAAGTGCTTGACAAGTGTTTTTACAAAGGCTTGTTGATTGTTTAATGATAGTTTTAAAATCCGTTCGCCAGTTTCTTTTTAAATTAAGGAAAATAATATTTGTTTCAAATCAGATTAGTTATATTTATAAATCAGTTAATATTCCTCAAATAAAATTCCAGAAAGTACATTTTAATGCTGGAAAATCTTTTTCATAGAAATATTTTATTGCGATGAAAGACTGCTAAAAAGGATGCTAATCAGCAGTTTTATAAAAAAAAATAAAATATCGATTTCAATCAGTATAATTCCAGTCTAAAATATACACTACAGAGTATTTTGCTTAATGGAAATAGAAAATCTTATCCTTTAGCATTCAATTAAAGCTAAAGTGTAAGTTTTAAAAAAGAGTTTTCATTTGTCAAAATTAATTTTAAACTTATGTATCGAGAGTTTTTGCCGAAACAGTGGCGATACCTAATATATATATATATATATATATATATATATATATATATATATATATATATATATAATGAATTATTTTGAACATTATTTTTACTGATACTGGTTCAAAATAATTCATTACAAATTGTCGGTTGCTTATAACCAAGTTTCGTTAAATATATATATGAGTTAAAATTACATTGCGACACAGAAATTTCTTTCTTTCGAGATTGAATTTCGTCGTCAGGCAATGTTGGATGTTGGATGTTGGTTGTGAAGATGATTGATATTTAAATACAAAAAAACATCGTTTTGCTATTCATGTAAGTGGGAAAATATACAATTTATGTGTGTGTTTCTTCTTAACTAATCAGAATAAAGATTCACTTTGGAATTTGGCCAGTAGTTTCTAGGGAATACATACTTACTTTTTTTACTTTCTTTCTTTCTTTTTCTTTTTTCTCCCTAATGATCAAAGTGTCAACCTACTTTTAACCTAATTTTATTTTTATTTTTAATTTTAATTTTTATTTGTTCTCACTATATCGTATTCCCATTGATGTATCTATTCCAGTACCAAAAATGTCCTTTCTGCTTTCCCCATATCTTGACCTCTTCTCATAGAAAACAGGAAAGGGATGCGGAAAGAAAAGAAATTTTATATTTTTGTTCAAACTTGAAGGGGTATTCTTATCAGTACGTATTTCATTCTAATTTTTTTAAAACCTTTAATCTATAAATAACATTTTTATTTTTTTATTCTAATTTACTTCCTACTATCATTATCCCATCTTTCTGATATCTTTTTACTTTTCATAAAATATTTTATATGCCAATTTATTTATTTTATTTTAATATCTTGTCTATTATTTTTTCCTTAAGGGAATTATTGAGTATGTTAATTAATATAAAGTTGTTTTTATCCATATTCTAATGTGAACATTTTACAATGACTACATATGACATTTATTTCATTGCGTTTATTTAATACATTGTTATTCTTTAGTGATTTAATAATATATAATCTTTCGTGTAGGGAACTCAAAATCATTTAACTTTGGGTCCTCTTTATTGGGATATATATATATATATATATATATATATATATATATATATATATATATATATATATATATATATATGAAACATGAATTCGCCATATTTGAAATTTATGCCCCAAAACATAAAAAGGCAGGGAGGCATTTTTAATTCTTTAGGGATTCTTTCTAGCAACACTTCATAAAAAAAAATGTTGGCGCTAATTATAACAAAAAGAAATGAAGAAATAGATTAGGAGGCAAAGCTAATGAACACGATAAAAATATATTAGTAAAATAATTTAGTAAAAAATTATAAATAGTTAGAAGTGAGTATCAAATGGAAAAAATATTATTGACGACCCTTCTAATAAAGAAACTGAGCGAATAAAGTGCTTCTTTTATATGTAAATAGCTATTGATGTAATTTTATCTGGACAGCTTCAAGAACACGGAAACGATGAGCGGTCAAGGGGTTGTGTAAAACTGTGAAAAAATTGTTTACATATTTAATCGGTTAATCTGTTTCTTTTTAAGCAAATGATGGCTCATGGTGGAATCATACGTTCACTGAGTTGTCCTTAAAGAATAACATAGAATACATTTAATGGCATTTGTAGGATATCTATTATCACATTATAAAGAGTAACATAGACTACAATTAATGGCATTTGTAGGATATCTATTATCACATTATGAGGAGTAACACAGACTACATTTAATGGCATTTGTAGGATATCTATTATCACATTATAAAGAGTAACATAGACTACAATTAATGACATTTGTAGGATATCTATTATCACATTATGAAGAGTAACACAGACTACATTTAATGACATTTGTAGGATATCTATTATCACATTATAAAAAGTAACATAGACTACAATTAATGACATTTGTAGGATATCTATTATCACATTATAAAGAGTAACATAGACTACAATTAATGACATTTGTAGGATATCTATTATCACATTATGAAGAGTAACATAGACTACAATTAATGGCATTTATAGGATATCTATTATCACATTATAAAGAGTAACATAGACTACAATTAAGGACATTTGTAGGATATCTATTATCACATTATGAAGAGTAACACAGACTACATTTAATGACATTTGTAGGATATCTATTATCACATTATAAAGAGTAACATAGACTACAATTAAGGACATTTGTAGGATATCTATTATCACATTATGAAGAGTAACACAGACTACATTTAATGACATTTGTAGGATATCTATTATCACATTATAAAGAGTAACATAGACTACAATTAAGGACATTTGTAGGATATCTATTATCACATTATGAAGAGTAACACAGACTACATTTAATGACATTTGCAAGATATCCATGATCACAAAATATAATAGATTTTCTCCAATTCTTGATAAAATGTGCAAGAAGAAAAAATCATAAATGTCTGATGGGCTAAGGTAGAAATCAGGTTTTATCTTACGAGACCTAGGGACAAAAGAACTGAATTCTGGAGGTCAGTTGTGTGCAAATTCTAACTTCAGTCTGACGCTAAATAAGAGGGGGAGATCAAGCAAAGAATGCAAATTCTGACAATATAAGACTGGATCATCTGAATCACTTTTTAAAGACAACTCACTCCACGCATAATATGTTCATTCGTCACAAATTTATTTTTTCTTTCTTGGAATAGTATTTTGGGAAATTACTGGCGTAATGTCTGTAACGAAGCTGCTTCTAAACACGTTGTTGTTTGTCCTGGTTTGTCATTGTTTTGCAAAAAAATATTTTTGGAACTGTTTATGTTGTTATATCGCCGAGATGAATACATTAAACAGAGAAAGTGTGTTGCGGCATTATTCAGCATAATATCCGGTGCTAAACGGATATACACAGAACAATACAATACTTAAAATAACAGACAAGACAGAAGTTACAACACAGAGAGGAGGGGTTTAGATCGGAATAGTCACCGATGTAATCAGGGCAAATGACACTCGAATATTACGCTTCGAATGCTGCTATTCTTTACTTAAATAGCTCATTAAAGAATATGGGCTACTACATCATTGAGAGTGCTGCAGTGGTGTCAGCCACTATACGACATGTCATGAGCAGAGAGATTTTCTTCTTCATTATGCACATGTCTTCTCAGTCACATAAAATCTCTGTTACACGTGCGATAATGTGTCATCTTTGTATTCTGATGTGAAACAGATGATGTTTCTCACGTTGCTGGCCGTAGAAAGAATGTTGATTTAGGCGTCGCGAGTGGAAATAATATTGCGATACGAAGGCTATTCGCATTAAGATCTGATCAGATTTTTTTGCATCAGCTCAAGATGAAGATCAGAACTGATAGAAAGTTATTGCTATTGACAGATTTTAGCGAAAGGTGGGTGAAAGTAGCAAGCTTAGTTCGTTGTTAACTGAGCAAGCTTTATTTTCTTTTTATATCTCCTTGTTCGCAACAGGGCGGTTTCCTGTTGAACCCACTCATGGTTGTGATAGACTCTCTTTGTTTACTATGTTATGATCTAAGTCTGGATCCCCAACCTCCCCAGTTTGTTTCTGTCCTTTTTGTTTTTCATCTCGACTGGGTCAGTCTTTGATTTTTCAACTCCAACATTTATTTTATCCATTCGTCTCCGTTAGTAAGTGAGATTTTAATGACAGAATACAGCAGCCACTTTTATTTTTGTAGGATGGAGAGGTCTTTTATTTTTTGATTATAGTTTTTTTATTTTAGTTTTGTTCTTGTATTTATCTACTCCCCATCCCATTTTATATCATTTATATACATATATATTGTAAGGACTTTGTACATAAAGAAAAATTTACGTCATGGTTTTTTTTCATTAATATGTGATATTGTAGTATGTGTAGGATAAAATGGTGATAGATATAATTCTAATGGACGAATGGGTCTTGAATCGGAGTATAGGATACCTAATGGTGTGTGAGATGTGCGTTGTGGCGCAGTGGATATCGGCTAGAAACGAGAAATCGGGGAACCGAGTTCGAATTCCAGCTGAATTCATTGCTTTCACTTACGTGCAAATACCCTTGGGAAAGGTATTAATCCGTCTCTTCCCTCCAGTTATGGGTTAAATAATAGGACAGATTGGGTTCTATAGTCTTGGCTGGCAACCAGTCTACCGCAGAAAGCAATGGCAACCTACTGCGGGATAATCTTCTGCCCAGTCAGTCATGTCTCTTTCGATACATGATCGCCCAAGCGTGTTTTACGTATGCCAATTGACTAACTGACTGAATGGTGACAAGCTTTACCTCACGTTTCCCTTAGGCTTGTGCCACAATTGTTCGTATTTAGAACAATAAATAATCAGTCCGTTGATCAGACCGCACTTGCTTGACAAAATGTTCTGTGCGAGTAAATATGTAACCAATTGTTTCACAGTTTTACACAGATACCAGACCGCTCATCATCAACGACTCTTTGAACCTGTTCTAAATAAAGTTACATCAACTGGCTCTGTGTATACAGAAGGAGAACTTCATTCCCTTTTTTCTTTATGTGAGTAATATTTTTCCCATTTTATGCTTACTTGAAACTATTTATCTCTTTATTCATGTCATATTTTATTAATAAGTTGCTTTAATCATTTTCCCTAGATTTCCATAAAGTTCTTCAATGTGAGAATTGTCTCTTTTGTCGTCATAATTATCGCCAAAGTTTTTCTCCCGAGAAAGTGTTGGCCGAAAGGATTCCTAAAGAAAAAGCATCTAAAGAAAAAATGACTTCGTGCCTTTTTAAATCGGTACATACAAATATATGTGTATGTGTGTGTACGTGTGTGTATGTGTGATTGAGTGTGTGCGTGTGTTTTCGTGTGTGTAAATTGTCGTCCAAATTACACAAAATTGAATGTAACAATGGTATTTCAATTTAAAAGCTGTATTTAACAAGATTTAGAAAAAAATTCTTTGCGACGTATATCTCTCAAATCTTAACCGTTATTTATTATTTTCCCCCTTCTTAACCCTACCTTTCTTCATTTCGATATAAAACTGTCTGCTGAGGAGACGTGAATTCTCTCTTAGAGATTTCATGTTGAAATGTTCATTCAGCATATTTGAATTTTGAAAAATTACTTTAATTTATATTGGCTCTGTAATTTTAAGTACATTGAGCTCTCCTCCTGTATCATTTTTTATTACTGAAAAAATTTTAATATTAAATAGGATCAGGCTCTTGGAATTTACCTTCCTGCTTTTTTTATTTCGGATTAAAGATAAATAAAAATGGTATATATATATATATATATATATATATATATGAGGTCATCATACTTTGAAAAAACAGTAGTTACTCTAGCACTTACGCATCGATCATTCAGTAATGAATTAGACCACTCTAACTACTGGCGTATGATACATCATACGCTAAAAATTATGCCTCCTTTTACCGAGCGCCCATAGCTCAGAGGTCGAATCATCGACTAACGACAATGAAGTCGTGTTTCATTTCTGGGTAAAAGCAATCGGATGTCTTATCGTACTGATGAGCTGTGATACAGCTAAACAGATCTGTCTGCGGATGACTATATATATTAGTTTCTACCATGTGGTGTCTTCAGGCGATTGAAATATAATTTCGCGTAATAACTTATTTACAACTGAAGAATATTCAAAAGTTTTACAATATAATTGTATTGAACATTTTTTAATGCAAATGTGTACTTGTCTAATTTTATTATGACCAAAACTAAGTAATTAAACAATATATATATAATTCACTTACATATACAAAAAATTTTTTATCCTTTCCCAATAAGAAAGTCATACTGTCTCTGTTGCGCAGCGGGTTACATGAGAAGAGAGCAAATTAAAAGAAATCCAAGATACAGGGGTGTTGAATGGATAAAAGAAAGATGGGAATAAAGGAGATAAAAGATGGAAATTGACATTGCACTTAAACTCTTGAAGATTGCTATCAAGGAAGCAAGGTTACGGAAGTGAGTTCCACTGGCGAAAAATGCGAGAACAGAAACTATTAGAAGTAGAAGTGGAGTTACCTTAGACGTTTTTGACTGTAAAAGGGTGATACTAGTTACCACTCCGGTAGCACGAATAAATTCGTGGAGAGGGAGCACCACGGAGATAAACTCGCCAGAGAAGAAGCCGTGAAAATATTTGTACAAAAGACAGAGGGAAGCCACACCCCGTCGGTGAGAAAGTGACTGAAATCGAGTTGCCGTATCGGGATCGATTGCATTGCAGATTGTCCTTGGGATTTTGTCGATAGCCCCGAGATGAATAGCAGGAACCATCGACTAAATATGGCAACAGTATTCAATGCACAGACGAATGTTAGATTTGTATATGTGCAAAATAAATTCTGAAGAGAAAAATTTACTAGCCCGGAACATTGACTCGACCTTCCTAGCAGTAGATGTAACCATTGATTTCATGTAGTTGTTCCACTTGATTTCAGCTGAGAGAATGGGGCCGATGAGGCACATTTTATTGGTTTCTTGGAGAGTAACGTGATCCATACTGATGCGTGTTAGGCGAGTTTGTCTATGGCAGTCAAAGGAGAACAGCTTCGTTTTTAAAGCATTAAATTTACAAGACATTTCTTACTCCAGTCTACCACAGATTAGAGGACTTTTTCAAGAGCAGCAGCGGGGTTTTGGCAGATTTCTTATGAGGCTAGAGTAAATGGTGGTGTCGATGCTTACTTGGGAACAGCTTACATCTGAAAGATTTATTGAAGATCAAGAAAAGCATAGAACCTCTGATAGAGACTTGAGGGACACCCACTTTTGTATGATGTGATCTGGAGGTATACCCGTTCAATACGGCCTTCATTAAAAGATTTGATAGGAACGATTTGATTAAATCGAACAAACGTCCAGTTTATCCATAGCCTTATAGCTTGTGCAAAAGTCCAACCTACCAAACCCTGTCACTTGCTTTCAAGCTTTTCTGTTTTTATCTAGAGCCTAGTATATGTATTCGGTTATGGCCGTTAGCATATCAGCGGTAGACCTGATGAAGCGGAAGTCATACTGTTTGTTGGGAAATAGTTTGTGGGATATAAAGTGATGAACCACATCAGCATTGATAATAAGTTCGGAATTCTTCTTCTTCTTCTTCTTCTTCTTCTTCGTGCTCTGTACTTTCAGGACGTAGGTGATCATGGCTTTCCACGTCTGTCTATCCCTAGTGGCTCTTAGTATGTTTTCTCCTGTTACACCACGCAACCCCCGTGCCGTCATCCACCTGCTCAGGCCCTTCAAATATGTTATCCGCTGCTTTCCTCTGTCACTTTTTCCTTCTGTCTGGCCTGCCAGTATCAGATTCTCCAACCCCCTCCTTCCTCACTGCATGTCCCAGGAACTTCAGTTGTCTCTTTCTGACGCTCACTATTAATTTTCTTTTCGTTTCCATTCTTTCCAAAACCTTATCATTGCTCACATGCTCGATCCATGATATCCGCAGCATCCTTCTGTAGAACCACATTTCCGCTCCTTCAAGAAAAATCGGTAAGTGGTTGATTAAGCGATAATTAGAGAGGTCGGAAGGTTCTCCAGAGTTTTTAAAGAAAGGAACTACAGATGAAGATTTTCAACAAGCAGGAAAGCAAGAAGCATCGAGGCAATAGTTGTAGTTTGGAGAGAACAAGGAAGAGAAGAGTTCAGTGGGCAGATTCCTTTAGGACGACGACTGGAATTTTATCACCTTTGCTTGCCTTATTAGAATCAAGCTTTGAAATTATGTTAGAAACCAGAGACGGATGTGTGTACTCCAGTCGAGTTAAATGTGGTGTTGGAGGAGATTTTGCTAGCAAAGCACTGAACCTTGTCCACTGCGGCTGCGAAGGCTTCAAATTTATTGAATAAAAGAAGAATCGACGTCAAACAATAGCGATCTATCTATCTATCTATCTATCTATCTATCTAAGTACGAGGTGTTTTGAAATGTTCTGTGCCAGAAACATATCGTAAAATCAACATTCAAAGGTTTGGTCATTGAAATAATGATTTTGTCAAACAGCTCCCATCCTACTATAGAATAATTTATTTATCGCTGCTTCCATTTGAGATCGGTTTTGACATGATAAAATTGCAAGTGAGTGAAATGCATCTGATGTAATTTACATCGACGCCGCCTTTTCTCAAATTCAACATCTGTGTGTTTTTCTTCACCCAATCAACTCCTCTATTTTTTTCTTTTCAAGGAACTTCCTCTGCTCTTACTTTCCTCATTTTTCTTTCTTTCTTAATTCAGTTTTCTTTATTCCTAACTTCCTTACTTCTTCTTTTCTTCCTTTCTTCTTTTCTTTTCTTTTCTTACTTTTTTTCTTCTTTTTCCTACTCCTCTTCCTTTCCAAACTTCTTTCTTTCTTTCTTTCTTTTTTCCTTCTTCCTTCTATACTTCATTTCTTCTTATCAGTCTTCCTTCCTTCCTTCCTTCCTTCCTTCCTTCCTTCCTTCCTTCCTTCCGTTTTCTTTATTCTTTACTTCCCTACTTCTTAATTTTCACTTTCATTTTCCTTTCCCAACTTCTTTTCTTAGTTTCTTTCTTTTCTTTCTTTCTTTCTTTCTTTCTTTTTCTCCTCTCCTTCCTTCTTTCACCTCTCTCTTCTTTCCTTCCTTCTTATCATTCTTTCTTTTTTCTCCATTACTTTCTTTCATTCATCATTTCTTCCTAGTCGCTTCCTTCCTTCCTTCCTTCCTTCCTTCTTATCTTCTTCTTCTTTTTCCTTCCTTCTCCTTTTTCATCACCTCGCTTCCTACTCCCTTCTTTCATTTTTTTCTTTCTTCTTTCTTTCTTTATTTCTTTCTTTTTTCTCCCTTACTTTTTCTCATTCTTCATTTCTTATTTCGTGCTTCCATCTTTCTTTATTATTTCATTTCTTTTTCTTTCCTTTTTTCGTTTTTCCTTTCCTTTCTTTCCTACCGTCTTTCCATCACTCTTTCTTCCTTCTTTTTCCTTCCTTCCTTTCTCCCTTCCTTTTTTCTTTCTTACTTATTCATTCATCCTTCCTTCCTTTCTTTATTTCTTTTCCTTCCTTCCTTCCTTCCTTCCTTCCTTCCTCTTTTTCCTTACCTTGCTTTGTACGCCCTTCCTTCCCTTCTTTTTCTTTCTTCTTTGTTTCTTCATTTTATTCTTTTTTCTCCCTTACTTTTTCTCATTCATCATTTCATATTTCTCGTTTCCTCCATTCTTTATTTCTTCATTTCTTTCTACCTTCCTCCTTCCTTCCTCTTCTTTTCTACCTTCTATCCTACACTCTTTCATTCCTTCTTTTTTCCTTCCTTTCTCTTTTCCTTCCTTTCTTTTTTCCTTCTTGCTTTCTTTCATTCATCCTTCCTCCTTTCCTTCCTTCCTTTGTTTCTTTCTATCTTCTTCTTCTTTCCTTTCTTCCTCATTTTCCTTATTTTGCGTCCTACGCCCTTCCTTCCTTCCTTTTTTTCTTTCTTCTTTGTTTCTTATTTTCTTTGTTTTTTCTTCCTTACTTTTCCTCTTTTATCATTTCTTATTTCTCGCTTCCTTCATTCTTTATTTCTTCATTTCTTTCTTCCTTCCCTTTCTTTCCTACATTCTTTCCTACACTCTTTCTTCCTTTTCTTCCTTACTTCTTTCATTCTTTCTTTCCTTTTTTCATTCATACTTCCCTTCTTCCTTCCTTTTCTTCTTCTTTGATTTTTCTTTATTCTGTGTCTGATTTTTCATCTTCTTTGCATTATTCGTAGATGCAAACATTTTTCCCCGTAGGATATCTTCGCATTGAAATAATCCCGTAAGTAATTTTCCATTCGATCAATTTATTGCCATTTACCATTTTTCAGATTTTGCTTATGGCTCCCGAACCATTATTAATAAAGTTAGTCCCTCTGCATACTTCGACATTTTTCCTCTCTATTTAGTTTTCTATCGCTATTTACATTTTTCTATGGAATGTGTATCCAATATATAATTGCCGTTTTCCGCTAATCTTCTGTCAGCCTGAGAGTTTATAACACAAAAATCTGAACCATTTATATCAAAATATTTTCATTTGGATTTATCGAAATGTTTAACTCTTTCCTCTTTACACACATCCATTTATATATATATATATATATATATATATATATATGAATGCATATGTGTAAAGAGGAAGAGTTAGACAAATATATATATATATATATATATATATATATATATATATTTGTTTAACTCTTTCCTCTTTACACACATGCATTCATATATATATATATATATATATATATATATATATATTTGTTTGTGTGTTTTTGAAAAAACATGTTTGTGCGTTGTTTTGTTTTTTCATTTTATTATGAATTTCAAGATGATTTTGAATGTAATGTCTGTAACATGTTTCTATTAATTTTATCTCCCTTGCACTAATATTTAAATGTCTATCTACCTCCATGTATGAATGAGTGTGTGTATGTTTATGTGTGTGTGTTTATATCTTATAATTTAATAGGCCTTGTTGCTTTAAAGTCCAATGTCTATAAATTTTACTTGTTTTAGTGTCATGCATCTCACACTGGCATTTCATTTTCTATCTCTTTCTCTCGCTCTCTCCCTCTCCTTCTCTCTCTCTCTCTCTCTATATATATATATATATATTACGCAAATTGACGAAGATTAACGAAATGCTTATAAACAAACCAAAAAGTAATTAAACAATCAAATATATATGTATATATTGAAATTATTTTTGATCGATACTCGTACTTAAGTAGATATTCGGTTTATAATCAAAGAGTATTATATATTTATTTCTACCGCCCATATTATTTACAATAAATGTTTGTTACGAAAATATATGTCATTCGGCAGGATTCGAAATTGCGACCCCTAACCACATAGGGGAAGCTACCAATTGATCTTCGTTTGGACTGTTGATCATTCGTGATCGAGAGGTCTAAGACGCCCCAGATCAATTGGTGGGTTCCCTAATGTGGTTAGAGGTCAGAGATTAGAATCCTGCCGAATGACATACGAGTATCGATCAATAATAATTTATATATATATATATATATATATATATATATATATTTGATTTTTTAATTACTTAGTTTTTGGTCATAATAAAATTAGACCAGTACACATTTGTATTAAAAAGTGTTCAATACAATTACATTGTAGACCTTTTAAATATTTTTCATTTGTAAACGGGTTATTACGTGACCTAGGTTTCTACCATGAGTGGTGTCCTCATTACCATTAGTGTTGGTAACCACAAATACGCTCACAAATCATTTCAAAAAATTAACGGATTATTTCAGTTTTTAGAATTTCTTCATGTGTAGTTGCAAAGTCACGCGACGTTAAGATGAAGGGAACGTATTAGTTTTCTTTGAAAACTGACCATTCTGTGTGTTTAGTATGTTCCAGAACTCCCCCACGTGCAGTGCAAAAGCACGAGATCTTAGAATGAAAAAGAAAATCAACCGTTTTCTTTGAAGAAATTCTAAAAACTGAAATATTCCGTTAATTTTTTGAAATGATTTGTGAGCGTCTTTGTGGTTACCAACACTAATTTTGTTTATAGATACGTAATTTAGAATAAAGCTCATTTCGTCTTTCTGCCTTGAAAAAGTCCATCACGGACGAAACGCGTAGGCGATTTAAAATACAGTTTTCCTCTTGTCTTTATTTTAGTTAACCATACTGTCCATAATCTCGGATTAAAACTGAGTATATTATTACATATATATATATATATATATATATATATATATATATATATATATATATATATTACGAAATCTTACGGAAAGTTACGAAATGTTATTAACCGACACATTTATTTAGATTTGTTTAAACATTATTTTTAATGGCTACTCTTATTTGAGTAGTTATTCTGTTTTTCTATTATTAAATAGTATATATATACACCGGCTTGAATATTTGAAAATTTTGTTAGAAAAATGCATCATCCGACAGGATTTGAAACAGCGACTCCCATATACTTTAGTAAAGCCGTCTATAGACCTGATATGTCTTACCATCTCGATCAGGTTTGATTTTAATATTTAATAGTTTGCTGCTTAATTTGATTTTATCTAATCAGATCTGGGGTTTGTACCGAGAGTTATTATTGTTGGCACAGTATCAACAAAATAAAACCTACAGATGACAGCATATTTTTGGCTGACGCAGAAAGAAAACTGCAATTAATTCCACACAAAGAAGTAAAGAATAGAGAGAAAAACAAAACAAAAAAATACCTTACCATCAACTGTAAGAAGACGTTACATACACTCCTTATCTAAAGGAAGAACCCAAGATGCGAGCTGCAAGTTGTAGAGGTCAGAATAAATCAAGTAGAGAAAATTAATTCTGCGGGATGTGTTATAACAGACGATGGAGAAAGTGACACCGAAATCTGAAGTGGCATTGGAATATCGAATGATGCCTTACACTAATAAGAAGATTAAGAATCAGTAAAATTTCAGTCGAAAAAATTTAAGAGTGTTTAAATCTTAAGTAATATCAATCCTTCATTATATCTCATTTTAATTTCGGAAAAAGCCTCTCATATGGCAGTTAATATTGGGAGTTTCTTCACAAACTGTTGTGGAGTAGTTTTCGCACTGAAGGTTATAATTGTGCTATGCTGGTTGCTAATCGACTTAACGTACCCAAAATGTTAGGAACTTGGTAATCTTTCACTGAAAGCTGACTCCTTAGTATTCGGCTAACTGCCGACTATTATCAACTACCTAGTAGTTCTAATAAACTCCAATAGAACTCCTATGAACTCGTATTTATTTTCGTACGAATACAAAAAATGTGGCACAAGGCCGAAATTGGGGATGGGGAAGGCTGGTCATCATCTGTCCTAGTTTAACTTAGCTATTCACTTTCGTCGACCCTGACACACTTACAATAAACCAGACACCATAATACCACATTTTTACTTACCATTCTTACAACGTTCACCATAATACCTCTGCTGCTCTATGTTGTCCTACTTAACTCCCATATTTACAATGTTCAGTGGAGGGCATGGGCAGAAAATAACAACATTAAAATATCCCCAATGGTTTTATACAATGAATAAACGATATATACAAGAAACTAAATAAAATCGTATTAGTAATAAAAGCCCCCCACTACTCTAACAATGTGACAGCAAAGTCACTTCCCCGGACGAAAAATAATGCGTGGCTTTAGAAATATAATAGTACCATATATCCGCTCAGCAATCACTCACACAATCACTCACACATTTAAACATCATAACAAAAACGAAAAGCACACTTGAAAAATAACGAAAGACGCCACGCATCCACCGGAGAACTAACATTGTTGAACACCTAAAGTGGGAAGGGAAGGGGGATTAAACTAAAGAAAAATAGGGGACAAAAAAGAAAAGGGGGCCAATGCGCAATCATAACCTAGCTAAGTTAACAATGAAGCAAAAAACAGAAAAATCAAACTTTCCCTACACTAACCTAACAGGGACGGGGTGCACATGTTCTGCCCAGCACACCCAAAATCCTGATGCCTAACCAGCATCAAACAACCACTCCAGGTCAGCACCTTTCACTCGACAGAAACGCGCAAGACTCACCCACCTTTTGCCAAATTCAGATGGAGTGAGTCGTTTCCTTTCCGTCCTGATCTTGACTTTAAGCTGATGCTTAAAGAACAAGATCAGTTGGGAAGAGGTAAACTTCTCATCACCATAGAATTCCTTCTGTCGCGTCGTCCAAATCACGATTCGCATAACACCTAGTAAGCAAAAGAGCACATAGTGCTCAGCCCTAGATAACGGAGGCACGACATTGCTACAAACAGAACTAGCCTCAAGGACAAAGAACTTTCCACGCAGGATACGAACCATGAGATCTTCAAGAAACTTACACAACGGAGCAACAACACTGCAGTGGAAGAAGGCATGTTCGACGGTTTCCGTCGACAGCCCACAACGCACGCAGGTTGATTTTGGTGTTAGGCCCGCTGCATGAAGCCTCTTGCCTACCCAGAGGGCCTTCCGGATCATCAGCCAGGTGAGTGATGCCTCATCGTTAGTGAGACATTTCAACCCAGGCGCCCAAGGCCATAGGGAGCGAGCCTCCTGCTTCGTAAGCCCGAGCTCGCCAATTAGTTCATCTTGAACGGCCCCCCTAACTAACACCCGATATAATGCCCTAAGAGACAACGCTTGGGCGTTGGAGAGGCCATCCGTAGCCCGTAAGAGAAACTGGAGAGCCAAACGACATTCTTTATAGAAGGAGCATTCGCCACGAGGAGTACGGCCGGCCTCCTCCTCCGACAAATGCACACTTCTCAAGGATGGAAAGTTTTTATGGACGACCTCTTGAACGAGGCCGCTGTTCTCATCCGCCAGCATACACATTCGATCCAGGAATCTAATGCGAAGCGTGTGTTGACGGATCTCAACGCTAGGCATGCCCAGACCGCCCTCAGAAGGATGAAGGTAACAGATCTCGCGACGCACCTTGGGAGACTTGCCTTCTCCCCAAAGGAAGGAGAACAAGAGCTGTATTAGTCCCAAACGAATGGCACACGGGAGAGGAAGTACGGAAAGTCGGTAAAGGAGAATCGGGTAGATGTGCGAGGCACATACTTCCGCCCTCCCCTTTAAGGAAAGATTCCTCCGAGGCCACAGACGAACTGCGCCCTCGGCCTTCTCTGGAACCTCCGACCAATTCATTTCCAACTGGAGATCAGGACCGAAAAAGACGCCGAGAATCTTGATCGGCCCGTCCGTCCAGAGGAAAGGTCCGGGAAGAGAAACTCCCTTCCACACACCCAATCGCAAGCCAACAGACTTATCGCGATTGATCTTGGCCCCTGTCACCGTCTCATAGCATCTGATTTCTTTGCTGACTTCGTCAATCTCGGCTTTGCTCGACACAAAAACCGAAACGTCGTCAGCATAGGCGGAGTACCTTGCCGAGGTGGTAGCACCAGGTAGGGAAATTCCGCGAAGGACCGGATTCGCCTTTAACTTGCGAAGGAAAGGTTCCAACGCAAGAACGTACAGCAAGGGCGAAAGTGGACAACCTTGACGAATGGAGCGAGATAATGTGAAGGGCTTCGATCTTACCCCATTCACTTCCACCAGCGCACCGGGGGACTCATACAGCAGTCGGATCCAGGAGCGAAAGTACGGCCCGAAACCGGCGGCGGAAAGGACAGATTCCAAGAAGCGATGGTCAACCCTATCGAATGCCTTGGACTGATCCAAATTGATCAGCGCGGCTTCGGTGTCGGTTTTCTCGATGATCAGGCGTACCAAATGAAGGTTGTCCTGAATAGTCCTGCCCTTCACAGCACAAGTCTGCTCGGGGCCAATCAGACTAGAGAGGACAGCCTGCAAACGGCCGGCCAAGATCTTGGCAAAAATCTTTAAGTCAGTATTTAACATCGTTAAAGGCCGATAATTATCTATGCCACCCTCACCGCTCTTGCTCTTGCGAAGCAACTTGATTACACCCCTGGTGAAGCGTCGAGGTATAGACCCCTGCTTCATCCAGTTGTTATAAACAAGAGCCAGCAGAGGAACAAGAACGGACGACTGCCTCAAGTACAGTTCGTAGGGAAGACCATCCAATTCCTGGAGTTTTGTCCCGGCCAACCAATTTCAGCGCATCCCAGATTTCCGACTCTGTTATGGGCCCCTCGCACCTAGCCGCTTCAGCCGCCGAGAGGCGGGGAAAGTCAGCCAAATAGGTGTCGAACTGAGCAGAGCTCAGACCGGGCTCCCTGGTGAAAAGATCCTGGAAGTAATCCCGAAAAGCTCCACATATACCCACGTCTGTAGTCACGGTACGACCATCCGGCAATGTGATGTCCTTGATATGCCGATTGGCTGCTTGCCTAGCTTCCTCTGCACGCAATTCTGCGGCCATATTCGTTGCCTCAGAAGACATTCTTTTTAACCTAGCCCTAACTACCAGAGCTTGATCCTTCTTGATAAGCAAGGAGGCCAGCTCGGCCCTAGCTAAGGCTACGTCCCACTATTACGGGATTTAACTGCCCGATCAACTTTTTTTCTAACGTCGATTGCGCCGCTAAATTAGCTAAGTTGAGCCGACGACTACAGTCGGCAGCAAACGACCTAATTTTGGATTTAAGTGTGTCCCACCACTTATTCCCAACCACAGCCCCCGTCAGTTCCCGCTTTAGTGTTAGTAAAAGCTGGTGCTGGAAATCTTGGCTATCAAATAATGACGCGTTCAATTTCCAGTAGCCAGCCAACTTAACCTTAGGCTTATCTAAGTTTACACGAACCCGGACGAGCCTATGATCCGTGTAAACTATGGAATGGAAACTTGGACAACCTAAGAGCCCTACGTCGACTCTCCTAACTAGGACTCGGTCGAGGTAGCTTGCGCATACCTTCGAATCCGAGCTGCCCCTATTAGTCCAAGTCCACACTACCTCCCGGGGGTGTTCATTTCGGTATTTATCGACAAGATCATTCCTGTCGAGAAATTCCCGAAATGGTTTCACATCCGGGTTGTTAGTACCCGATCTTTCTCCTATCCGATCTTTTTCAGGGTCAAGGACGGCATTCCAATCCCCCGCTAAAATTACCCACCTCGATGTTCCAAAGAACGACTCGAGCTGCCGAAACAAAGCAGGACGCTCCCTATGGACATTGGGCGCATAAACCCCAATGAGCCGAAAAGACTTCTCCTTTATGGTAATATCCAGCACACAAATCCTGCCCGCTGGATCCGCGAAGACAAGCGTACACACCGCACCCAATGACTTGCTCACTAGCCAAGAAACTCCTCTAGAACGACCATCAAAACATGCTGAATAGAGATCGTAATCCCTAGACAGAATGCCCTCATAGTCGCCAGCTAAAAACCGGGTTTCCTGTAGACAACAAACATCAACCCCGAGGCGCTGGAGATCATGAGTGAGTCTCACCCTCCGAGACTCAGACCTCAGCCCCCGGGCATTTACACTTGCTAACCAAAGAGCCATTGTGATCCTTAATTAGGGTTGGGGTCCTGGACAGAACATGGACGGGGAAAGGATGCCGACAGCCTCTCCCATTGACCCATGGCCCATCTCATTCTTGATTGTGCCGTCAGAGGAGACGCCGCCAACATCCCAGGGAAAGGTTAATTTCAGAGCCCTATAGAGGGAGGGATGAACCAAAACCGGGACCCGTCCAGAACAAAATTTTTCAAGATTAGAAAGTTTGTCCGATTTTGTTGTGATGATAGGTGGAGTCATATGGATCGCTTTAGCAGCCTCCTCTACCATGACCCAAGTCTGCCGCGCCCCCGGCCCAGTGCGAATGACGGTTAATAGCCTCTGAGCTTCGGGGAAATTTTTTGGTTGTTCGATGTCCCTCTCACTACACTTTTTCATGGCCAAGAGCGCTTTCAGTTGCGTAATCCTATTCCCGAAATTTTTGGCTCTTTCGGCTTGAGCCGGGGAGATGCGGCAGATGTCCTCCCCTTGCCTGTATGGCACTTTCGAGCCTCTTTGTCTTCCGCAGATGGTGTTCTCTGTCTTTTGGCTGGAGGGGGTAACTGTTTTGGGGGAGAGGGACAGGGAGAGAGACATGGTGACATTCTGAAATAATTGATGACGGGGCTGGGATCTCGACTACGAGGGGACGGTTTACGGGGAGTGGGTTGAGAAGAATGAATTTTCTTTACGTGTTTTTTCTTTTGAGGGGAGGACGGGGCAGAGGCCGAGGGGCGAGGTGGGCGTTGAGCCAGTTGCTTCTTTAGCTCCTCTGAAGGCCGAAAAGGACGTTTCTCTAATTGTTTCTTTAGTTCTTTTATCCTTTCCATTTTTTCATAGCCTGGGTCGAATGCTTTTTTGAGCTCCTCCAGTCTCGGAGCCGACCAGGCCGAAGGCATCGCCCTTCTTGCTGATGGAGGGAGCGGGGCTGTCCGTGCCTTTAGTCTTTGGGGTCTCCGGGGACCGAGGTTCCGCAGCTTGGCGCTTCCCCCTGGCCCTGCCAACAACCAGCCACTCCCCCTTATCCTTCTCTGTGGCTGCACTAGCAGCTGGTGATGGTTTTTCTGGGGGTGAGGGAACTTTTTGTTCCCAACCGGGGTAACTGCCGCCCCGGTCCTGGGTATTGGCATGCCCACTACGGGCGAGACGGATGTAACAGAAGCGGCCAGAGGGGGATTTTGGTCAACTGGGGCCTGGCTTCCAGAGGACTTCTTCTCTGGGCAGGAGGAGGAGAGGTGACCAATCTCTCCGCACCTCCAGCATTTGGGTTTGCGACCGGTAACTATTACCGGTAGGCTCAGGCCCCCTACGTCAAGACAGTTGGGGATAGTCTCGAAGTCTTCACGGCTGATCATAATGTCGAAAGACCATCCCCCGGTCAGGTCCTCGCAGGAGACATCTAAAATTTGGCCAAACTGCGAAAAGTAGGCAGCCAGATGCTCCCTGATGACCTGAGGAGGAACCTCATACACTGCTACCTTGGTCCTTCTTTTGCCATCATACTCCGTTCTAAAAATATGATCTTTTGTTATAATTTCTTCAGTTGCCAATTTTAGGCAATCCTCTGGTGTGGGTAGCAGTATGTCCCACATGAAGAAGATCGCACCTTTAACTATTCGTAAGGGCTTATACCCCTTTGACTGCAGTGTTTTCAACACTGTCTTTCGTGCTGCGACAAATTTTGCGCGTACGCTTGTCCACCACGAAGACTGACACTATTCTTTTTCCAATCTTCTTTAATTCTTGGGGATCCTCCAAGAGCCCACCTTCTACGACAAGGTGTGCGTAGCTCTTAGCTCTCTCCAAGAACTCCGCCAGATTGATCGTGCATTTCGGAGGGGACTTCCAGCCACAGGGCGATTCCCCGGCCTCATCATCTTTCGTTGTCTTGTTTTCCTTTTTTTCTTTATCATTTTCATTTGATTGACCATTATCGACCATCTTTGATTTGGTCGGTATAAGTTTTTCATCCTTCTCTTTTGTAGGAAGGGGAGGAAACGTCTCATCATTTTTATCTGGAGGTTTCTTCCAAGGGGGGTCGAATGAGAGTTTTTTCTTTATAGACCGACTACTGTCGGCCATTTTGAAATTTTAAACTCAGCTCAGTTGTTTTTTTTTGTTTTTTTTCCAAACTATTTAAAAGTATGGGAGGGGTGGGAGAAAGCGGGAGCAAAATGGGAGAGAAAAAAATACACAAAGTAAACTGTTAAGGACAAGATAACGGTTTTACCACAAGAATAAGCCCCGAAGGATTTAAGAAAATAATAACAAATCAGCCAATGACGGCAAGCAAAAATTACAAAAACTGGTAAATTAAAAACTAGCCTTTAACGGCCACAAATAAACTTTAAGTAAAAATTGCCTTAAAAGGCAAGAAACAGCCTCGTGAGAGGTTTAATAAACTATCAGTTAAACAAATTTATACAATAAACTAAGCAAATTACAATTACACAAGGGAAAAAAATAAAACAAACAGAAAAACCAAGGGTAGCCTAAACGGCTACTCCCGACAAGGAAAATAGGGGGAGGGGCTAAAATTAAATTTAAGCGGTTAAACTACACTTTACAAAAAGAATTAACAAAAAAAGACAACGATTAAACTTTACAAATGTACAATTAAATTAAATGCAAAAAAAAAAATACAAAAACAAACAAACAAACAAAAAGAAAACGAAAAGTCTCCTAACGGCGACTTCCGCAAAAGAAAAACTGGGGAGGGGCTGAAAAAAAGAAAAGTTACTGTGGAAGAAAAATAAAAATCAGCTAATTTTTCAGCTTCTTGGTCAAAATGGACAGTTACTATTAAAAAAATATAAATATGGCACTTAAGGCCAAACAGATACAGAAAATAAAAAAGGAAAAAGAAACAAAAAATAAATTCAAAACGGCCGACCTAAATAAAAACAAATATGGCCGCCAAAAATACGAAAATAAACAACAAAAAAGCTAGAAGAATAAAAAGGAAAAGATCAAAATAAATAAACGAAAAAGAAAATAAAGAAAATAAAAATAAACTTATCTATACAAAAAGGTCCATTCTTTTAAAATGAAGTAATTCGAAATAAGTGATTAAAGTTTGTGTTTTTTTTTTTTTTGATTCCAACAAAAGTCAGACACTCGCCAAAACAAGGTCTGGTACGTCTGAAATGACCACGCAAGTCAAAAAAAGAACTCCGATGAACTTCATTATTTATTGTACAGAAGTACAAATGTGGCACAAGGCCTAATACGGGGATGGGGAAGGCTGGTCTTCAACTGTCCTAATTTAACTTAGCTATTCACTTTCGTTGACCCTGACACGCTTACAATAACCTTTCACCATAAAACCACATTTTTACTTACCATTCTTACCACGTCCACCATAATACCTCAGTTTCTCTATGTAGTCCTACTTAACTCCCATATGTACAATGTTCAGTGGAGGGCATGGGCAGAAATAACAACATTTAAAATTCCCCAATGATTTTATACAATGAAAGTAAGATATGTACAAAAAACTAAACAAAATCATATTAGTAATAAAAGCCCCCCACTACTCTAATATTGTGACAGCAAAATCACTTCCCCGGACGAAACATAATGCGTGGCTTTATAAATAACTCCGATGAACTCGTATTTATTTTTGTACGAATACAAAAAATGTGGCACAAGGCCGAAATTGGGGATGGGGAAGGCTGGTCATCATCTGTCCTAATTTAACTTAGCTATTCACTTTCGTCGACCCTGACACACTTACAATAACCCGGACACCATAATACCACATTTTTACTTACCATTCTTACCACGATCACCATAATACCTCGGCTGCTCTATGTTGTCCTACTTAACTCCCATATTTACAATGTTCAGTGGAGGGCATGGGCAGAAAATAACAACATTAAAATATCCCCAATGGTTTTATACAATGAATAAATGATATATACAAAAAAACTAAATAAAATCGTATTAGTAATAAAAGCCCCCCACTACTCTAATATTGTGACAGCAAAATCACTTCTCCGGACGAAAAATAATGCGTGGCTTAAAGAATATAATGACTACATTTATCCAATCAGCAGTTACTCACACAATCACTCACACATTTAAACACCATAACAAAAAACGAAAAGCACTCTTGAAAAATAACGAAAGTCGCCACGCATCCACCGGAGAACTAACATTGTTGAACACCTAAAGTGGGAAGGGATGGAGGATTAAAACTAAAGGAAAACTGGGGACAAAAAGAAAAAGGGGCCAATGAGCAATCATAACCTAGCTAAGTTAACATTAAAATTAGAAACAGAAAATCAAAATTTACCTATTCTAACCTAACACGGAAGGGGTGCACATGTTCTGCCCAGCACACCCAATATCCTGATGCCTAACCAGCATCAAACAACCACTCCAGGTCAGCACCTTTCACTCGACAGAAACGCGCAAGACTCACCCACCTTTTGCCAAATTCAGATGGAGTGAGTCGTTTCCTTTCCGTCCTGATCTTGACTTTAAGCTGATGCTTAAAGAACAAGATCAGTTGGGAAGAGGTAAACTTCTCATCACCATAGAATTCCTTCTGTCGCGTCGTCCAAATCACGATTCGCATAACACCTAGTAAGCAAAAGAGCACATAGTGCTCAGCCCTAGATAACGGAGGCACGACATTGCTACAAACAGAACTAGCCTCAAGGACAAAGAACTTTCCACAAAGGATACGAACCATGAGATCTTCAAGAAACTTACACAACGGAGCAACAACACTGCAGTGGAAGAAGGCATGTTCGACGGTTTCCGTCGACAGCCCACAACGCACGCAGGTTGATTTTGGTGTTAGGCCCGCTGCATGAAGCCTCTTGCCTACCCAGAGGGCCTTCCGGATCATCAGCCAGGTGAGTGATGCCTCATCGTTAGTGAGACATTTCAACCCAGGCGCCCAAGGCCATATGGAGCGAGCCTCCTGCTTCGTAAGCCCGAGCTCGCCAATTAGTTCATCTTGGAACGGCCCCCCTAACTAACACCCGATATAATGCCCTAAGAGACAACGCTTGGGCGTTGGAGAGGCCATCCGTAGCCCGTAAGAGAAACTGGAGAGCCAAACGACATTCTTTATAGAAGGAGCATTCGCCACGAGGAGTACGGCCGGCCTCCTCCTCCGACAAATGCACACTTCTCAAGGATGGAAAGTTTTTATGGACGTCCTCTTGAACGAGGCCGCTGTTCTCATCCGCTAGCATACACATTCGATCCAGGAATCTAATGCGAAGCGTGTGTTGACGGATCTCAACGCTAGGCATGCCCAGACCGCCCTCAGAAGGATGAAGGTGAACAGATCTCGCGACGCACCTTGGGAGACTTGCCTTCTCCCCAAAGGAAGGAGAACAAGAGCTGTATTAGTCCCAAACGAATGGCACACGGGAGAGGAAGTACGGAAAGTCGGTAAAGGAGAATCGGGTAGATGTGCGAGGCACATACTTCCGCCCTCCCCTTTAAGGAAAGATTCCTCCGAGTCCACAGACGAACTGCGCCCTCGGCCTTCTCTCGGAACCTCCGACCAATTCATTTCCAACTGGAGATCAGGACCGAAAAAGACGCCGAGAATCTTGATCGGCCCGTCCGTCCAGAGGAAAGGTCCGGGAAGAGAAACTCCCTTCCACGCACCCAATCGCAAGCCAACAGACTTATCGCGATTGATCTTGGCCCCTGTCACCGTCTCATAGCATCTGATTTCTTTGCTGACTTCGTCAATCTCGGCTTTGCTCGACACAAAAACCGAAACGTCGTCAGCATAGGCGGAGTACCTTGGCCGAGGTGGTAGCACCAGGCACGGAAATTCCGCGAAGGACCGGATTCGCCTTTAACTTGCGAAGGAAAGGTTCCAACGCAAGAACGTACAGCAAGGGCGAAAGTGGACAACCTTGACGAATGGAGCGAGATAATGTGAAGGGCTTCGATCTTACCCCATTCACTTCCACCAGCGCACCGGGGGACTCATACAGCAGTCGGATCCAGGAGCGAAAGTACGGCCCGAAACCGGCGGCGGAAAGGACAGATTCCAAGAAGCGATGGTCAACCCTATCGAATGCCTTGGACTGATCCAAATTGATCAGCGCGGCTTCGGTGTCGGTTTTCTCGATGATCAGGCGCACCAAATGAAGGTTGTCCTGAATAGTCCTGCCCTTCACAGCACAAGTCTGCTCGGGGCCAATCAGACTAGAGAGGACAGCCTGCAAACGGCCGGCCAAGATCTTGGCAAAAATCTTTAAGTCAGTATTTAACATCGTTAAAGGCCGATAATTATCTATGCCACCCCCACCGCTCTTGCTCTTGCGAAGCAACTTGATTACACCCCTGGTGAAGCGTCGAGGTATAGACCCCTGCTTCATCCAGTTGTTATAAACAAGAGCCAGCAGAGGAACAAGAACGGACGACTGCCTCAAGTACAGTTCGTAGGGAAGACCATCCAATCCTGGAGTTTTGTCCCGGCCAACCAATTTCAGCGCATCCCAGATTTCCGACTCTGTTATGGGCCCCTCGCACCTAGCCGCTTCAGCCGCCGAGAGGCGGGGAAAGTCAGCCAAATAGGTGTCGAACTGAGCAGAGCTCAGACCGGGCTCCCTGGTGAAAAGATCCTGGAAGTAATCCCGAAAAGCTCCACATATACCCACGTCTGTAGTCACGGTACGACCATCCGGCAATGTGATGTCCTTGATATGCCGATTGGCCGCTTGCCTAGCTTCCTCTGCACGCAATTCTGCGGCCATATTCGTTGCCTCAGAAGACATTCTTTTTAACCTAGCCCTAACTACCAGAGCTTGATCCTTCTTGATAAGCAAGGAGGCCAGCTCGGCCCTAGCTAAGGCTACGTCCCCACTATTACGGGATTTAACTGCCCGATCAACTTTTTTCTCTAACGTCGATTGCGCCGCTAAATTAGCTAAGTTGAGCCGACGGCTATAGTCGGCAGCAAACGACCTAATTTTGGATTTAAGTGTGTCCCACCACTTATTCCCAACCACAGCCCCCGTCAGTTCCCGCTTTAGTGTTAGTAAAAGCTGGTGCTGGAAATCTTGGCTATCAAATAATGACGCGTTCAATTTCCAGTAGCCAGCCAACTTAACCTTAGGCTTATCTAAGTTTACACGAACCCGGACGAGCCTATGATCCGTGTAAACTATCGAATGGAAACTTGGACAACCTAAGAGCCCTACGTCGACTCTCCTAACTAGGACTCGGTCGAGGTAGCTTGCGCGTACCTTCGAATCCGAGCTGCCCCTATTAGTCCAAGTCCACACTACCTCCCGGGGGTGTTCATTTCGGTATTTATCGACAAGATCATTCCTGTCGAGAAATTCCCGAAATGGTTTCACATCCGGATTGTTAGTACCCGATCTTTCTCCTATCCGATCTTTCTCAGGGTCAAGGACGGCATTCCAATCCCCCGCTAATATTACCCGCCTCGATGTTCCAAAGAACGACTCGAGCTGCCGAAACAAAGCAGGACGCTCCCTATGGACATTGGGCGCATAAACCCCAATGAGCCGAAAAGACTTCTCCTTTATGGTAATATCCAGCACACAAATCCTGCCCGCTGGATCCGCGAAGACAAGCGTACACGCCGCACCCAATGACTTGCTCACTAGCCAAGAAACTCCTCTAGAACGACCATCAAAACATGCTGAATAGAGATCGTAATCCCTAGACAGAATGCCCTCATAGTCGCCAGCTAAAAACCGGGTTTCCTGTAGACAACAAACATCAACCCCGAGGCGCTGGAGATCATGAGTGAGTCTCACCCTCCGAGACTCAGACCTCAGCCCCCGGGCATTCATACTTGCTAACCATAAAGCCATTGTGAAGCATAATTAGAGTTGGGGTCCTGGACAGAACATGGACGGGGAAAGGATGCCGACAGCCTCTCCCATAGATCCTTTGCCCATCTCTTTGTCAATAGAGCCGTCACGGGAGAGGCCACCAACATCCCAGGGGAATGTTAGTTTTAAAGCTCTGTACAGGGAGGGGTGAACCAAAATTGGGACCCGTCCTACACAGAATTCTTTGGCTTTCTCCAAGACTTCCCCTTCCTTGCAGACGATCGGTGGAGACATTTTTATATTTTTTTCTGCTTCCAACAGCATGTCCCACACTTTGGCTGTCCCAGTCCCAGATCGAACCACTGTAAGCAGGCGTTGCGCCTCTGGGAAGTTGGTGGGAATTTCAATGTCTTTCTCCTTGCATTTCTTCATTGCAAGGAGAATTTTTAACTTACTTATTCTATTGCCAAAGTTCTTGGCTCTTTCTTCTTGGGCATGGGAAACTTTGCACACATCCTTGCCCAATAAATGAGGCGCTTTGGTTGATTTTTTCCTCGCCTCTCTGTCTTCTAAGGTGGGACTCCTAAATTTTTGGCCTCTTTCGGCCGGCGGAGGTAATTTTTTCTTGGGGGAAGGACTGGGAGATGGTTGGGAGGGGATACGGAAAGGGCTGGGTTCCCTACTAAGAGGGGTGATTTTTCTGGGCGAGGGCTGAGCTGACTTGACTTTCTTTTCGATTTTCTTTTTATCGGGAGAGGATGGGGCAGAGGCCGATGGGCAGGGTGGACGATGTGCCAGCTGTTTTTTTTGGTCCTCTGAGGGACGAAATGGGCGCTTCTCCAGCATATGCTTTAGCTGTTTTATTTTTTGGAATTTTTCATACCCTGGGTCGTAAGCCCTCCTGAGGTCTTCCAATTTAGGGGCCGACCAGGCCGAAGGCATCGCCCTTTTTGCTGGTAGAGGGAGTGGGGCTGTACGTGCCTTTAGTCCTGGGAGCATCAGGGGACTGAGGTCCCGCAGCTTGACGCTTCCCTCTGGTCCTGCCAACAACCTGCCATTCCCCCTTTTCCTTCTCCGATACTACACTTGTAGCAGGCGAGGGCTTTTCGGGGAATGAGGGCCGATGTTTTGACCCAACCGGGGGTACTACCACACCGGTCCTGGTTGCTGGCATGCCCACTACAGGCGAGACGGATTTTGTCACAGAAGCGGCCAGAGGGGTATTTTGGTCTTCAGGGGCCTGGCTTCCAGAGGCCTTCTTCTCTGGGCAGGAGGGGGAGAGGTGACCAATCTTTCCGCACCTCCAGCATATCGGGTTTGCGACCGGTAACTATCACCGGTAGTCTCAGGCCCCCAACGTCAAGACAGTTGGGGATGGTCTCGAAGGCCTTACCGCTCAACATAATCTCGAAAGTCCATCCCCCGGTCAGGTCCTCGCAGGAGGCATCTACAATCTCACCGAATTGAGAAAAGTACGCCGCGAGATGCTCCCCGATGACCTGAGGAGGGACCTCGTACACTGCCACCTTGGTCCTACGCATGCCTAGGTATTCTGTTCTTATAATAAAATCTTTTGTTATATGATTTTTAGATACCATCTTTAGGCAATCTTCCGGCGTGGGCAGCAGCACGTCCCACGTGAAAAAGCCCGTGCCTTTTACAATTCGTAAGGGCTTGACCCCCGTGGACTGCAGTGTCTTCAACACTGTGTCTTTTGTGGGGCGACAAATCTTGCGCGTACGCTTGTCGACCACAAGGACTGACACAATTCTTTTTTCAATTTTTCTTAATTCCTGGGGATCCTCCAAGAGTCCATCTTCTGTCACAAGATGAGCGTAACTCTTGGCTCTCTCCAGAAACTCCGTCAAATTGATCGTAACCTGTGGAGGGGACTTCCAGCCCAAGGGCGATTCCCCGGCCTCAGCATCTTTGGATTTGTCTTTACTTTCACTTATCTGCTTGTCGGTTTCTTTAGTATTCTGGCCCTTCTCGGCCACCACATTTTGGGTCGATGTTTTATCCTCCGCAGTAGTTAGAGGGGGAACAGAATCCTCATTTTTTTTGCCCTTTTCGGCCACCATATTTTGGGTCGATGTCTTACTTGAAGTAGGATCTTTATTCTGGCCCTTCTCGGCCACCACATTTTGGTTCGAAATCTTTTCCTTCGTCTTACTTGACGTAGGTAAAGGGGGAAAAGATTCCTCATTTTTATCCGGAGGACCCTTCCAGGGAGGGTCAAACAACAGTTTCTTCTTCACTGACCGACTATTGTCGGCCATTTTAAAATTTTAGAACGCCAACCACAATTTTTTTTATATCTTTCTCCACCACACTAAATTAAACGTATGGGGAAGGGTGGGATATGGGAGAAACTTGGGGAAAAAAATAAAATATAAAACAAAATAAATACTATACACAAAATAGCAACAAGTGGACAAAAAAAAATTGTTTTCAAATTACAACAACAATCGCCGAAGGATTTAAAATTACCAACTACAATTGGCCAGTAACGGTAAACAATTACAACACCTGGCAATTTAAAAACTAGCCTTTAGCGGCCGAAAAATAAACTTTTAGCAGGCTAAGAATTAGCCTTAAACGGAAAAATGTTTAGCCTCTTGAGAGGTTAAAACATAAAAGAAAAACAAATTTATACAAGGTAAACTTTACAAGTTATGATAAACTAAGTACACAAAGAAATAAAAAACGAAGAGTTGCCTAAACGGCTACTCCCGACAAGGAAAATAGAGGGGAGGGGCTAAAATTAAAATTTAAACGGTTTAACTAAACTTTTACGAAAAATAAAAGAATTAACAAAAATAAATTTGAACAAGGAATAAACTTTACAAATTTACAATTGAATCAAATGCACAAAGAAACAAAAAACAAATAACAACAAAAAGAAAGCGAAAAGTCTCCTAACGGCGACTTCCGCAAAAGAAAAACTGGGGAGGGGCTGAAAAAAAAAGAAAAGTTAAAGTGGAAGAAAAATAAAAATCAGTTAATTTTTCAGCTTCTTGGTCAAAATGGACAGTTACTATTAAAAAAATATAAATATGGCACTTAAGGCCAAACAGATACTGAAAAGAAAAAAGAAAAAGAAACAAAAAATAAATTCAAAACGGCCGACCTAAATAAAAACAAATATGGCCGCCAAAAATACGAAAATAAACAACAAAAAAGCTAGAAGAATAAAAAGGAAAAGATCAAAATAAATAAACGAAAAAGAAAATAAAGAAAATAAAAATAAACTTATCTATACAAAAAGGTCCTTTCTTTTTAAAATGAAGTAATTTCAAATAAGTGATTAAAGTTTGTGTTTTTTTTTTTTTTTGATTCCAACAAAAGTCAGACACTCGCCAAAACCAAGGTCAGGTAAGTCGGAAATGAACACGCAAGTCAAAAAAAGAACTCCGATGAACTTCATTATTTATTGTACAGAAGTACAAATGTGGCACAAGGCCTAATACGGGGATGGGGAAGGCTGGTCTTCAACTGTCCTAATTTAACTTAGCTATTCACTTTCGTTGACCCTGACACGCTTACAATAACCTTTCACCATAAAACCACATTTTTACTTACCATTCTTACCACGTCCACCATAATACCTCAGTTTCTCTATGTAGTCCTACTTAACTCCCATATGTACAATGTTCAGTGGAGGGCATGGGCAGAAATAACAACATTTAAAATTCCCCAATGATTTTATACAATGAAAGTAAGATATGTACAAAAAACTAAACAAAATCATATTAGTAATAAAAGCCCCCCACTACTCTAATATTGTGACAGCAAAATCACTTCCCCGGACGAAACATAATGCGTGGCTTTATAAATAACTCTGATGAACTCGTATTTATTTTTGTACGAATACAAAAAATGTGGCACAAGGCCGAAATTGGGGATGGGGAAGGCTGGTCATCATCTGTCCTAATTTAACTTAGCTATTCACTTTCGTCGACCCTGACACACTTACAATAACCCGGACACCATAATACCACATTTTTACTTACCATTCTTACCACGATCACCATAATACCTCTACTGCTCTATGTTGTCCTACTTAACTCCCATATTTACAATGTTCAGTGGAGGGCATGGGCAGAAAATAACAACATTAAAATATCCCCAATGGTTTTATACAATGAATAAATGATATATACAAAAAAACTAAATAAAATCGTATTAGTAATAAAAGCCCCCCACTACTCTAATATTGTGACAGCAAAATCACTTCTCCGGACGAAAAATAATGCGTAGCTTAAAGAATATAATGACTACATTTATCCAATCAGCAGTTACTCACACAATCACTCACACATTTAAACACCATAACAAAAAACGAAAAGCACTCTTGAAAAATAACGAAAGTCGCCACGCATCCACCGGAGAACTAACATTGTTGAACACCTAAAGTGGGAAGGGATGGGGGATTAAAACTAAAGGAAAAACTGGGGACAAAAAGAAAAAGAAAAAGGGGCCAATGAGCAATCATAACCTAGCTAAGTTAACATTAAATTAGAAACAGAAAATCAAAATTTACCTATTCTAACCTAACACGGAAGGGGTGCACATGTTCTGCCCAGCACACCCAATATCCTGATGCCTAACCAGCATCAAACAACCACTCCAGGTCAGCACCTTTCACTCGACAGAATCGCGCAAGACTCACCCACCTTTTGCCAAATTCAGATGGAGTGAGTCGTTTCCTTTCCGTCCTGATCTTGACTTTAAGCTGATGCTTAAAGAACAAGATCAGTTGGGAAGAGGTAAACTTCTCATCACCATAGAATTCCTTCTGTCGCGTCGTCCAAATCACGATTCGCATAACACCTAGTAAGCAAAAGAGCACATAGTGCTCAGCCCTAGATAACGGAGGCACGACATTGCTACAAACAGAACTAGCCTCAAGGACAAAGAACTTTCCACGCAGGATACGAACCATGAGATCTTCAAGAAACTTACACAACGGAGCAACAACACTGCAGTGGAAGAAGGCATGTTCGACGGTTTCCGTCGACAGCCCACAACGCACGCAGGTTGATTTTGGTGTTAGGCCCGCTGCATGAAGCCTCTTGCCTACCCAGAGGGCCTTCCGGATCATCAGCCAGGTGAGTGATGCCTCATCGTTAGTGAGACATTTCAACCCAGGCGCCCAAGGCCATATGGAGCGAGCCTCCTGCCTTCGTAAGCCCGAGCTCGCCAATTAGTTCATCTTGGACGGCCCCCCTAACTAACACCCGATATAATGCCCTAAGAGACAACGCTTGGGCGTTGGAGAGGCCATCCGTAGCCCGTAAGAGAAACTGGAGAGCCAAACGACATTCTTTATAGAAGGAGCATTCGCCACGAGGAGTACGGCCGGCCTCCTCCTCCGACAAATGCACACTTCTCAAGGATGGAAAGTTTTTATGGACGTCCTCTTGAACGAGGCCGCTGTTCTCATCCGCCAGCATACACATTCGATCCAGGAATCTAATGCGAAGCGTGTGTTGACGGATCTCAACGCTAGGCATGCCCAGACCGCCCTCAGAAGGATGAAGGCAACAGATCTCGCGACGCACCTTGGGAGACTTGCCTTCTCCCCAAAGGAAGGAGAACAAGAGCTGTATTAGTCCCAAACGAATGGCACACGGGAGAGGAAGTACGGAAAGTCGGTAAAGGAGAATCGGGTAGATGTGCGAGGCACATACTTCCGCCCTCCCCTTTAAGGAAAGATTCCTCCGAGTCCACAGACGAACTGCGCCCTCGGCCTTCTCTCGAACCTCCGACCAATTCATTTCCAACTGGAGATCAGGACCGAAAAAGACGCCGAGAATCTTGATCGGCCCGTCCGTCCAGAGGAAAGGTCCGGGAAGAGAAACTCCCTTCCACGCACCCAATCGCAAGCCAACAGACTTATCGCGATTGATCTTGGCCCCTGTCACCGTCTCATAGCATCTGATTTCTTTGCTGACTTCGTCAATCTCGGCTTTGCTCGACACAAAAACCGAAACGTCGTCAGCATAGGCGGAGTACCTGGCCGAGGTGGTAGCACCAGGCACGGAAATTCCGCGAAGGACCGGATTCGCCTGTAACTTGCGAAGGAAAGGTTCCAACGCAAGAACGTACAGCAAGGGCGAAAGTGGACAACCTTGACGAATGGAGCGAGATAATGTGAAGGGCTTCGATCTTACCCCATTCACTTCCACCAGCGCACCGGGGGACTCATACAGCAGTCGGATCCAGGAGCGAAAGTACGGCCCGAAACCGGCGGCGGAAAGGACAGATTCCAAGAAGCGATGGTCAACCCTATCGAATGCCTTGGACTGATCCAAATTGATCAGCGCGGCTTCGGTGTCGGTTTTCTCGATGATCAGGCGTACCAAATGAAGGTTGTCCTGAATAGTCCTGCCCTTCACAGCACAAGTCTGCTCGGGGCCAATCAGACTAGAGAGGACAGCCTGCAAACGGCCGGCCAAGATCTTGGCAAAAATCTTTAAGTCAGTATTTAACATCGTTAAAGGCCGATAATTATCTATGCCACCCCCACCGCTCTTGCTCTTGCGAAGCAACTTGATTACACCCCTGGTGAAGCGTCGAGGTATAGACCCCTGCTTCATCCAGTTGTTATAAACAAGAGCCAGCAGAGGAACAAGAACGGACGACTGCCTCAAGTACAGTTCGTAGGGAAGACCATCCAAACCTGGAGTTTTGTCCCGGCCAACCAATTTCAGCGCATCCCAGATTTCCGACTCTGTTATGGGCCCCTCGCACCTAGCCGCTTCAGCCGCCGAGAGGCGGGGAAAGTCAGCCAAATAGGTGTCGAACTGAGCAGAGCTCAGACCGGGCTCCCTGGTGAAAAGATCCTGGAAGTAATCCCGAAAAGCTCCACATATACCCACGTCTGTAGTCACGGTACGACCATCCGGCAATGTGATGTCCTTGATATGCCGATTGGCTGCTTGCCTAGCTTCCTCTGCACGCAATTCTGCGGCCATATTCGTTGCCTCAGAAGACATTCTTTTTAACCTAGCCCTAACTACCAGAGCTTGATCCTTCTTGATAAGCAAGGAGGCCAGCTCGGCCCTAGCTAAGGCTACGTCCCCACTATTACGGGATTTAACTGCCCGATCAACTTTTTTCTCTAACGTCGATTGCGCCGCTAAATTAGCTAAGTTGAGCCGACGACTATAGTCGGCAGCAAACGACCTAATTTTGGATTTAAGTGTGTCCCACCACTTATTCCCAACCACAGCCCCCGTCAGTTCCCGCTTTAGTGTTAGTAAAAGCTGGTGCTGGAAATCTTGGCTATCAAATAATGACGCGTTCAATTTCCAGTAGCCAGCCAACTTAACCTTAGGCTTATCTAAGTTTACACGAACCCGGACGAGCCTATGATCCGTGTAAACTATCGAATGGAAACTTGGACAACCTAAGAGCCCTACGTCGACTCTCCTAACTAGGACTCGGTCGAGGTAGCTTGCGCGTACCTTCGAATCCGAGCTGCCCCTATTAGTCCAAGTCCACACTACCTCCCGGGGGTGTTCATTTCGGTATTTATCGACAAGATCATTCCTGTCGAGAAATTCCCGAAATGGTTTCACATCCGGGTTGTTAGTACCCGATCTTTCTCCTATCCGATCTTTCTCAGGGTCAAGGACGGCATTCCAATCCCCCGCTAAAATTACCCGCCTCGATGTTCCAAAGAACGACTCGAGCTGCCGAAACAAAGCAGGACGCTCCCTATGGACATTGGGCGCATAAACCCCAATGAGCCGAAAAGACTTCTCCTTTATGGTAATATCCAGCACACAAATCCTGCCCGCTGGATCCGCGAAGACAAGCGTACACGCCGCACCCAATGACTTGCTCACTAGCCAAGAAACTCCTCTAGAACGACCATCAAAACATGCTGAATAGAGATCGTAATCCCTAGACAGAATGCCCTCATAGTCGCCAGCTAAAAACCGGGTTTCCTGTAGACAACAAACATCAACCCCGAGGCGCTGGAGATCATGAGTGAGTCTCACCCTCCGAGACTCAGACCTCAGCCCCCGGGCATTCATACTTGCTAACCATAAAGCCATTGTGATGCCTAATTAGAGTTGGGGTCCTGGACAGAACATGGACGGGGAAAGGATGCCGACAGCCTCTCCCATTGACCCATGGCCCATCTCATTCTTGATTGTGCCGTCAGAGGAGACGCCGCCAACATCCCAGGGAAAGGTTAATTTCAGAGCCCTATAGAGGGAGGGATGAACCAAAACCGGGACCCGTCCAGAACAAAATTTTTCAAGATTAGAAAGTTTGTCCGATTTTGTTGTGATGATAGGTGGAGTCATATGAATCGCTTTAGCAGCCTCCTCTACCATGCCCCAAGTCTGCCGCGCCCCCGGCCCAGTGCGAATGACGGTTAATAGCCTCTGAGCTTCGGGGAAATTTTTTGGTTGTTCGATGTCCTTCTCACTACATTTTTTCATGGCCAAGAGCGCTTTCAGCTGCGTAATCCTATTACCGAAATTTTTGGCTCTTTCGGCCTGAGCCGGGGAGATGCGGCAGATGTCCTCCCCTTGCCTGTATGGCACTTTGGCAGGTTTCTTTCGAGCCTCTTTGTCTTCCGAAGATGGTGTTCTCTGTCTTTTGGCTGGAGGGGGTAACTGTTTTGGGGGAGAGGGACAGGGAGAGAGACATGGTGACATTCTGAAATAATTGATGACGGGGCTGGGATCTCGACTACGAGGGGACGGTTTACGGGGAGTGGGTTGAGAAGAATGAATTTTCTTGACATGTTTTTTCTTTTGAGGGGAGGACGGGGCAGAGGCCGAGGGGCGAGGTGGGCGTTGAGCCAGTTGCTTCTTTAGCTCCTCTGAAGGCCGAAAAGGACGTTTCTCTAATTGTTTCTTTAGTTCTTTTACCCTTTCCATTTTTTCATAGCCTGGGTCGAATGCTTTTTTGAGCTCCTCCAGTCTCGGAGCCGACCAGGCCGAGGCATCGCCCTTCTTGCTGATAGAGGGAGTGGGGCTGTACGTGCCTTTAGTCCTGGGAGCATCAGGGGACTGAGGTCCCGCAGCTTGACGCTTCCCTCTGGTCCTGCCAACAACCTGCCATTCCCCCTTTTCCTTCTCCGATACTACACTTGTAGCAGGCGAGGGCTTTTCGGGGAATGAGGGCCGATGTTTTGACCCAACCGGGGGTACTACCACACCGGTCCTGGTTGCTGGCATGCCCACTACAGGCGAGACGGATTTTGTCACAGAAGCGGCCAGAGGGGTATTTTGGTCTTCAGGGGCCTGGCTTCCAGAGGCCTTCTTCTCTGGGCAGGAGGGGGAGAGGTGACCAATCTTTCCGCACCTCCAGCATATCGGTTTGCGACCGGTAACTATCACCGGTAGTCTCAGGCCCCCAACGTCAAGACAGTTGGGGATGGTCTCGAAGGCCTTACCGCTCAACATAATCTCGAAAGTCCATCCCCCGGTCAGGTCCTCGCAGGAGGCATCTACAATCTCACCGAATTGAGAAAAGTACGCCGCGAGATGCTCCCCGATGACCTGAGGAGGGACCTCGTACACTGCCACCTTGGTCCTACGCATGCCTAGGTATTCTGTTCTTATAATAAAATCTTTTGTTATATGATTTTTAGATACCATCTTTAGGCAATCTTCCGGCGTGGGCAGCAGCACGTCCCACGTGAAAAAGCCCGAGCCTTTTACAATTCGTAAGGGCTTGACCCCCGTGGACTGCAGTGTCTTCAACACTGTGTCTTTTGTGGGGCGACAAATCTTGCGCGTACGCTTGTCGACCACAAGGACTGACACAATTCTTTTTTCAATTTTTCTTAATTCCTGGGGATCCTCCAAGAGTCCATCTTCTGTCACAAGATGAGCGTAACTCTTGGCTCTCTCCAGAAACTCCGTCAAATTGATCGTAACCTGTGGAGGGGACTTCCAGCCCAAGGGCGATTCCCCGGCCTCAGCATCTTTGGATTTGTCTTTACTTTCACTTATCTGCTTGTCGGTTTCTTTAGTGTTCTGGCCCTTCTCGGCCACCACATTTTGGGTCGATGTTTTATCCTCCGCAGTGGTTAGAGGGGGAACAGAATCCTCATTTTTTTTGCCCTTTTCGGCCACCATATTTTGGGTCGATGTCTTACTTGAAGTAGGATCTTTATTCTGGCCCTTCTCGGCCACCACATTTCGGTTCGAAATCTTTTCCTTCGTCTTACTTGACGTAGGTAAAGGGGGAAAAGATTCCTCATTTTTATCCGGAGGACCCTTCCAGGGAGGGTCAAACAACAGTTTCTTCTTCACTGACCGACTATTGTCGGCCATTTTAAAATTTTAGAACGCCAACCACAATTTTTTTATATCTTTCTCCACCACACTAAATTAAACGTATGGGGAAGGGTGGGATATGGGAGAAACTTGGGAAAAAAAAATAAAATATAAAACAAAATAAATACTATACACAAAATAGCAACAAGGGGACAAAAAAAAAAAAAAAAAAAAAAAAAAATTGTTTTCAAATTACAACAACAATCGCCGAAGGATTTAAAATTACCAACTACAATTGGCCAGTAACGGTAAACAATTACAACACCTGGCAAATTAAAAACTAGCCTTTAGCGGCCGAAAAATAAACTTTTAGCAGACTAAGAATTAGCCTTAAACGGAAAAATGTTTAGCCTCTTGAGAGGTTAAAACATAAAAGAAAAACAAATTTATACAAGGTAAACTTTACAAGTTATGATAAACTAAGTACACAAAGAAATAAAAAACGAAGAGTTGCCTAAACGGCTACTCCCGACAAGGAAAATAGAGGGAGGGGCTAAAATTAAAATAAACGGTTTAACTAAACTTTTACGAAAAATAAAAGAATTAACAAAAATAAATTTGAACAAGGAATAAACTTTACAAATTTACAATTGAATCAAATGCACAAGGAAACAAAAAACAAATAACAACAAAAAGAAAGCGAAAAGTCTCCTAACGGCGACTTCCGCAAAAGAAAAACTGGGGAGGGGCTGAAAAAAAAAGAAAAGTTACTGTGGAAGAAAAATAAAAATCAGCTAATTTTTCAGCTTCTTGGTCAAAATGGACAGTTACTATTAAAAAAATATAAATATGGCACTTAAGGCCAAACAGATACTGAAAAGAAAGAAAAAGAAACAAAAAATAAATTCAAAACGGCCGACCTAAATAAAAACAAATATGGCCGCCAAAAATACGAAAATAAACAACAAAAAAGCTAGAAGAATAAAAAGGAAAAGATCAAAATAAATAAACGAAAAAGAAAATAAAGAAAATAAAAATAAACTTATCTATACAAAAAGGTTTCCTTTCTTTTTAAAATGAAGTAATTTCAAATAAGTGATTAAAGTTTGTGTTTTTTTTTTGATTCCAACAAAAGTCAGACACTCGCCAAACCAAGGTCAGGTAAGTCGGAAATGAACACGCAAGTCAAAAAAGAACTGCGATGAACTCGTATTTATTTTCGTACGAATACAAAAAATGTGGCACAAGGCCGAAATTGGGGATGGGGAAGGCTGGTCATCATCTGTCCTAGTTTAACTTAGCTATTCACTTTCGTCGACCCTGACACACTTACAATAAACCAGACACCATAATACCACATTTTTACTTACCATTCTTACAACGTTCACCATAATACCTCTGCTGCTCTATGTTGTCCTACTTAACTCCCATATTTACAATGTTCAGTGGAGGGCATGGGCAGAAAATAACAACATTAAAATATCCCCAATGGTTTTATACAATGAATAAACGATATATACAAGTAACTAAATAAAATCGTATTAGTAATAAAAGCCCCCCACTACTCTAACAATGTGACAGCAAAGTCACTTCCCCGGACGAAAAATAATGCGTGGCTTTAAAGAAATATAATAGTGCCATATATCCGCTCAGCAATCACTCACACAATCACTCACACATTTAAACCTCATAACAAAAACGAAAAGCACACTTGAAAAATAACGAAAGACGCCACGCATCCACCGGAGAACTAACATTGTTGAACACCTAAAGTGGGAAGGGAAGGGGGATTAAACTCAAGAAAAATAGGGGACAAAAAAAGAAAAAGGGGGCCAATGCGCAATCATAACCTAGCTAAGTTAACAATGAATCAAAAAACAGAAAAATCAAACTTTCCCTACACTAACCTAACAGGGACGGGGTGCACATGTTCTGCCCAGCACACCCAATATCCTGATGCCTAACCAGCATCAAACAACCACTCCAGGTCAGCACCTTTCACTCGACAGAAACGCGCAAGACTCACCCACCTTTTGCCAAATTCAGATGGAGTGAGTCGTTTCCTTTCCGTCCTGATCTTGACTTTAAGCTGATGCTTAAAGAACAAGATCAGTTGGGAAGAGGTAAACTTCTCATCACCATAGAATTCCTTCTGTCGCGTCGTCCAAATCACGATTCGCATAACACCTAGTAAGCAAAAGAGCACATAGTGCTCAGCCCTAGATAACGGAGGCACGACATTGCTACAAACAGAACTAGCCTCAAGGACAAAGAACTTTCCACGCAGGATACGAACCATGAGATCTTCAAGAAACTTACACAACGGAGCAACAACACTGCAGTGGAAGAAGGCATGTTCGACGGTTTCCGTCGACAGCCCACAACGCACGCAGGTTGATTTTGGTGTTAGGCCCGCTGCATGAAGCCTCTTGCCTACCCAGAGGGCCTTCCGGATCATCAGCCAGGTGAGTGATGCCTCATCGTTAGTGAGACATTTCAACCCAGGCGCCCAAGGCCATATGGAGCGAGCCTCCTGCTTCGTAAGCCCGAGCTCGCCAATTAGTTCATCTTGAACGGCCCCCCTAACTAACACCCGATATAATGCCCTAAGAGACAACGCTTGGGCGTTGGAGAGGCCATCCGTAGCCCGTAAGAGAAACTGGAGAGCCAAACGACATTCTTTATAGAAGGAGCATTCGCCACGAGGAGTACGGCCGGCCTCCTCCTCCGACAAATGCACACTTCTCAAGGATGGAAAGTTTTTATGGACGTCCTCTTGAACGAGGCCGCTGTTCTCATCCGCCAGCATACACATTCGATCCAGGAATCTAATGCGAAGCGTGTGTTGACGGATCTCAACGCTAGGCATGCCCAGACCGCCCTCAGAAGGATGAAGGTGACAGATCTCGCGACGCACCTTGGGAGACTTGCCTTCTCCCCAAAGGAAGGAGAACAAGAGCTGTATTAGTCCCAAACGAATGGCACACGGGAGAGGAAGTACGGAAAGTCGGTAAAGGAGAATCGGGTAGATGTGCGAGGCACATACTTCCGCCCTCCCCTTTAAGGAAAGATTCCTCCGAGTCCACAGACGAACTGCGCCCTCGGCCTTCTCTCGAACCTCCGACCAATTCATTTCCAACTGGAGATCAGGACCGAAAAAGACGCCGAGAATCTTGATCGGCCCGTCCGTCCAGAGGAAAGGTCCGGGAAGAGAAACTCCCTTCCACGCACCCAATCGCAAGCCAACAGACTTATCGCGATTGATCTTGGCCCCTGTCACCGTCTCATAGCATCTGATTTCTTTGCTGACTTCGTCAATCTCGGCTTTGCTCGACACAAAAACCGAAACGTCGTCAGCATAGGCGGAGTACCTGGCCGAGGTGGTAGCACCAGGTAGGGAAATTCCGCGAAGGACCGGATTCGCCTTTAACTTGCGAAGGAAAGGTTCCAACGCAAGAACGTACAGCAAGGGCGAAAGTGGACAACCTTGACGAATGGAGCGAGATAATGTGAAGGGCTTCGATCTTACCCCATTCACTTCCACCAGCGCACCGGGGGACTCATACAGCAGTCGGATCCAGGAGCGAAAGTACGGCCCGAAACCGGCGGCGGAAAGGACAGATTCCAAGAAGCGATGGTCAACCCTATCGAATGCCTTGGACTGATCCAAATTGATCAGCGCGGCTTCGGTGTCGGTTTTCTCGATGATCAGGCGTACCAAATGAAGGTTGTCCTGAATAGTCCTGCCCTTCACAGCACAAGTCTGCTCGGGGCCAATCAGACTAGAGAGGACAGCCTGCAAACGGCCGGCCAAGATCCTGGCAAAAATCTTTAAGTCAGTATTTAACATCGTTAAAGGCCGATAATTATCTATGCCACCCCCACCGCTCTTGCTCTTGCGAAGTAACTTGATTACACCCCTGGTGAAGCGTCGAGGTATAGACCCCTGCTTCATCCAGTTGTTATAAACAAGAGCCAGCAGAGGAACAAGAACGGACGACTGCCTCAAGTACAGTTCGTAGGGAAGACCATCCAATCCTGGAGTTTTGTCCCGGCCAACCAATTTCAGCGCATCCCAGATTTCCGACTCTGTTATGGGCCCCTCGCACCTAGCCGCTTCAGCCGCCGAGAGGCGGGGAAAGTCAGCCAAATAGGTGTCGAACTGAGCAGAGCTCAGACCGGGCTCCCTGGTGAAAAGATCCTGGAAGTAATCCCGAAAAGCTCCACATATACCCACGTCTGTAGTCACGGTACGACCATCCGGCAATGTGATGTCCTTGATATGCCGATTGGCTGCTTGCCTAGCTTCCTCTGCACGCAATTCTGCGGCCATATTCGTTGCCTCAGAAGACATTCTTTTTAACCTAGCCCTAACTACCAGAGCTTGATCCTTCTTGATAAGCAAGGAGGCCAGCTCGGCCCTAGCTAAGGCTACGTCCCCACTATTACGGGATTTAACTGCCCGATCAACTTTTTTCTCTAACGTCGATTGCGCCGCTAAATTAGCTAAGTTGAGCCGACGACTATAGTCGGCAGCAAACGACCTAATTTTGGATTTAAGTGTGTCCCACCACTTATTCCCAACCACAGCCCCCGTCAGTTCCCGCTTTAGTGTTAGTAAAAGCTGGTGCTGGAAATCTTGGCTATCAAATAATGACGCGTTCAATTTCCAGTAGCCAGCCAACTTAACCTTAGGCTTATCTAAGTTTACACGAACCCGGACGAGCCTATGATCCGTGTAAACTATCGAATGGAAACTTGGACAACCTAAGAGCCCTACGTCGACTCTCCTAACTAGGACTCGGTCGAGGTAGCTTGCGCGTACCTTCGAATCCGAGCTGCCCCTATTAGTCCAAGTCCACACTACCTCCCGGGGGTGTTCATTTCGGTATTTATCGACAAGATCATTCCTGTCGAGAAATTCCCGAAATGGTTTCACATCCGGGTTGTTAGTACCCGATCTTTCTCCTATCCGATCTTTCTCAGGGTCAAGGACGGCATTCCAATCCCCCGCTAAAATTACCCGCCTCGATGTTCCAAAGAACGACTCGAGCTGCCGAAACAAAGCAGGACGCTCCGTATGGACATTGGGCGCATAAACCCCAATGAGCCGAAAAGACTTCTCCTTTATGGTAATATCCAGCACACAAATCCTGCCCGCTGGATCCGCGAAGACAAGCGTACACGCCGCACCCAATGACTTGCTCACTAGCCAAGAAACTCCTCTAGAACGACCATCAAAACATGCTGAATAGAGATCGTAATCCCTAGACAGAATGCCCTCATAGTCGCCAGCTAAAAACCGGGTTTCCTGTAGACAACAAACATCAACCCCGAGGCGCTGGAGATCATGAGTGAGTCTCACCCTCCGAGACTCAGACCTCAGCCCCCGGGCATTCATACTTGCTAACCATAAAGCCATTGTGATGCCTAATTAGAGTTGGGGTCCTGGACAGAACATGGACGGGGAAAGGATGCCGACAGCCTCTCCCATTGACCCATGGCCCATCTCATTCTTGATTGTGCCGTCAGAGGAGACGCCGCCAACATCCCAGGGAAAGGTTAATTTCAGAGCCCTATAGAGGGAGGGATGAACCAAAACCGGGACCCGTCCAGAACAAAATTTTTCAAGATTAGAAAGTTTGTCCGATTTTGTTGTGATGATAGGTGGAGTCATATGAATCGCTTTAGCAGCCTCCTCTACCATGCCCCAAGTCTGCCGCGCCCCCGGCCCAGTGCGAATGACGGTTAATAGCCTCTGAGCTTCGGGGAAATTTTTTGGTTGTTCGATGTCCTTCTCACTACATTTTTTCATGGCCAAGAGCGCTTTCAGCTGCGTAATCCTATTACCGAAATTTTTGGCTCTTTCGGCCTGAGCCGGGGAGATGCGGCAGATGTCCTCCCCTTGCCTGTATGGCACTTTGGCAGGTTTCTTTCGAGCCTCTTTGTCTTCCGAAGATGGTGTTCTCTGCCTTTTGGCTGGAGGGGGTAACTGTTTTGGGGGGAGAGGGACAGGGAGAGAGACATGGTGACATTCTGAAATAATTGATGACGGGGCTGGGATCTCGACTACGAGGGGACGGTTTACGGGGAGTGGGTTGAGAAGAATGAATTTTCTTGACATGTTTTTTCTTTTGAGGGGAGGACGGGGCAGAGGCCGAGGGGCGAGGTGGGCGTTGAGCCAGTTGCTTCTTTAGCTCCTCTGAAGGCCGAAAAGGACGTTTCTCTAATTGTTTCTTTAGTTCTTTTACCCTTTCCATTTTTTCATAGCCTGGGTCGAATGCTTTTTTGAGCTCCTCCAGTCTCGGAGCCGACCAGGCCGAGGCATCGCCCTTCTTGCTGATAGAGGGAGTGGGGCTGTACGTGCCTTTAGTCCTGGGAGCATCAGGGGACTGAGGTCCCGCAGCTTGACGCTTCCCTCTGGTCCTGCCAACAACCTGCCATTCCCCCTTTTCCTTCTCCGATACTACACTTGTAGCAGGCGAGGGCTTTTCGGGGAATGAGGGCCGATGTTTTGACCCAACCGGGGGTACTACCACACCGGTCCTGGTTGCTGGCATGCCCACTACAGGCGAGACGGATTTTGTCACAGAAGCGGCCAGAGGGGTATTTTGGTCTTCAGGGGCCTGGCTTCCAGAGGCCTTCTTCTCTGGGCAGGAGGGGGAGAGGTGACCAATCTTTCCGCACCTCCAGCATATCGGTTTGCGACCGGTAACTATCACCGGTAGTCTCAGGCCCCCAACGTCAAGACAGTTGGGGATGGTCTCGAAGGCCTTACCGCTCAACATAATCTCGAAAGTCCATCCCCCGGTCAGGTCCTCGCAGGAGGCATCTACAATCTCACCGAATTGAGAAAAGTACGCCGCGAGATGCTCCCCGATGACCTGAGGAGGGACCTCGTACACTGCCACCTTGGTCCTACGCATGCCTAGGTATTCTGTTCTTATAATAAAATCTTTTGTTATATGATTTTTAGATACCATCTTTAGGCAATCTTCCGGCGTGGGCAGCAGCACGTCCCACGTGAAAAAGCCCGAGCCTTTTACAATTCGTAAGGGCTTGACCCCCGTGGACTGCAGTGTCTTCAACACTGTGTCTTTTGTGGGGCGACAAATCTTGCGCGTACGCTTGTCGACCACAAGGACTGACACAATTCTTTTTTCAATTTTTCTTAATTCCTGGGGATCCTCCAAGAGTCCATCTTCTGTCACAAGATGAGCGTAACTCTTGGCTCTCTCCAGAAACTCCGTCAAATTGATCGTAACCTGTGGAGGGGACTTCCAGCCCAAGGGCGATTCCCCGGCCTCAGCATCTTTGGATTTGTCTTTACTTTCACTTATCTGCTTGTCGGTTTCTTTAGTGTTCTGGCCCTTCTCGGCCACCACATTTTGGGTCGATGTTTTATCCTCCGCAGTGGTTAGAGGGGGAACAGAATCCTCATTTTTTTTGCCCTTTTCGGCCACCATATTTTGGGTCGATGTCTTACTTGAAGTAGGATCTTTATTCTGGCCCTTCTCGGCCACCACATTTCGGTTCGAAATCTTTTCCTTCGTCTTACTTGACGTAGGTAAAGGGGGAAAAGATTCCTCATTTTTATCCGGAGGACCCTTCCAGGGAGGGTCAAACAACAGTTTCTTCTTCACTGACCGACTATTGTCGGCCATTTTAAAATTTTAGAACGCCAACCACAATTTTTTATATCTTTCTCCACCACACTAAATTAAACGTATGGGGAAGGGTGGGATATGGGAGAAACTTGGGAAAAAAAAATAAAATATAAAACAAAATAAATACTATACACAAAATAGCAACAAGGGGACAAAAAAAAAAAAAAAAAAAAAAAAAAAAAAAAAAAAAATTGTTTTCAAATTACAACAACAATCGCCGAAGGATTTAAAATTACCAACTACAATTGGCCAGTAACGGTAAACAATTACAACACCTGGCAAATTAAAAACTAGCCTTTAGCGGCCGAAAAATAAACTTTTAGCAGACTAAGAATTAGCCTTAAACGGAAAAATGTTTAGCCTCTTGAGAGGTTAAAACATAAAAGAAAAACAAATTTATACAAGGTAAACTTTACAAGTTATGATAAACTAAGTACACAAAGAAATAAAAAACGAAGAGTTGCCTAAACGGCTACTCCCGACAAGGAAAATAGAGGGAGGGGCTAAAATTAAAATAAACGGTTTAACTAAACTTTTACGAAAAATAAAAGAATTAACAAAAATAAATTTGAACAAGGAATAAACTTTACAAATTTACAATTGAATCAAATGCACAAGGAAACAAAAAACAAATAACAACAAAAAGAAAGCGAAAAGTCTCCTAACGGCGACTTCCGCAAAAGAAAAACTGGGGAGGGGCTGAAAAAAAAGAAAAGTTACTGTGGAAGAAAAATAAAAATCAGCTAATTTTTCAGCTTCTTGGTCAAAATGGACAGTTACTATTAAAAAAATATAAATATGGCACTTAAGGCCAAACAGATACTGAAAAGAAAGAAAAAGAAACAAAAAATAAATTCAAAACGGCCGACCTAAATAAAAACAAATATGGCCGCCAAAAATACGAAAATAAACAACAAAAAAGCTAGAAGAATAAAAAGAAAAGATCAAAATAAATAAACGAAAAAGAAAATAAAGAAAATAAAAATAAACTTATCTATACAAAAAGGTCCTTTCTTTTTAAAATGAAGTAATTTCAAATAAGTGATTAAAGTTTGTGTTTTTTTTTTGATTCCAACAAAAGTCAGACACTCGCCAAACCAAGGTCAGGTAAGTCGGAAATGAACACGCAAGTCAAAAAAGAACTGCGATGAACTCGTATTTATTTTCGTACGAATACAAAAAATGTGGCACAAGGCCGAAATTGGGGATGGGGAAGGCTGGTCATCATCTGTCCTAGTTTAACTTAGCTATTCACTTTCGTCGACCCTGACACACTTACAATAAACCAGACACCATAATACCACATTTTTACTTACCATTCTTACAACGTTCACCATAATACCTCTGCTGCTCTATGTTGTCCTACTTAACTCCCATATTTACAATGTTCAGTGGAGGGCATGGGCAGAAAATAACAACATTAAAATATCCCCAATGGTTTTATACAATGAATAAACGATATATACAAGTAACTAAATAAAATCGTATTAGTAATAAAAGCCCCCCACTACTCTAACAATGTGACAGCAAAGTCACTTCCCCGGACGAAAAATAATGCGTGGCTTTAGAAATATAATAGTGCCATATATCCGCTCAGCAATCACTCACACAATCACTCACACATTTAAACCTCATAACAAAAACGAAAAGCACACTTGAAAAATAACGAAAGACGCCACGCATCCACCGGAGAACTAACATTGTTGAACACCTAAAGTGGGAAGGGAAGGGGGATTAAACTCAAGAAAAATAGGGGACAAAAAAGAAAAAGGGGGCCAATGCGCAATCATAACCTAGCTAAGTTAACAATGAATCAAAAAACAGAAAAATCAAACTTTCCCTACACTAACCTAACAGGGACGGGGTGCACATGTTCTGCCCAGCACACCCAATATCCTGATGCCTAACCAGCATCAAACAACCACTCCAGGTCAGCACCTTTCACTCGACAGAAACGCGCAAGACTCACCCACCTTTTGCCAAATTCAGATGGAGTGAGTCGTTTCCTTTCCGTCCTGATCTTGACTTTAAGCTGATGCTTAAAGAACAAGATCAGTTGGGAAGAGGTAAACTTCTCATCACCATAGAATTCCTTCTGTCGCGTCGTCCAAATCACGATTCGCATAACACCTAGTAAGCAAAAGAGCACATAGTGCTCAGCCCTAGATAACGGAGGCACGACATTGCTACAAACAGAACTAGCCTCAAGGACAAAGAACTTTCCACGAAGGATACGAACCATGAGATCTTCAAGAAACTTACACAACGGAGCAACAACACTGCAGTGGAAGAAGGCATGTTCGACGGTTTCCGTCGACAGCCCACAACGCACGCAGGTTGATTTTGGTGTTAGGCCCGCTGCATGAAGCCTCTTGCCTACCCAGAGGGCCTTCCGGATCATCAGCCAGGTGAGTGATGCCTCATCGTTAGTGAGACATTTCAACCCAGGCGCCCAAGGCCATATGGAGCGAGCCTCCTGCTTCGTAAGCCCGAGCTCGCCAATTAGTTCATCTTGAACGGCCCCCCTAACTAACACCCGATATAATGCCCTAAGAGACAACGCTTGGGCGTTGGAGAGGCCATCCGTAGCCCGTAAGAGAAACTGGAGAGCCAAACGACATTCTTTATAGAAGGAGCATTCGCCACGAGGAGTACGGCCGGCCTCCTCCTCCGACAAATGCACACTTCTCAAGGATGGAAAGTTTTTATGGACGTCCTCTTGAACGAGGCCGCTGTTCTCATCCGCTAGCATACACATTCGATCCAGGAATCTAATGCGAAGCGTGTGTTGACGGATCTCAACGCTAGGCATGCCCAGACCGCCCTCAGAAGGATGAAGGTGACAGATCTCGCGACGCACCTTGGGAGACTTGCCTTCTCCCCAAAGGAAGGAGAACAAGAGCTGTATTAGTCCCAAACGAATGGCACACGGGAGAGGAAGTACGGAAAGTCGGTAAAGGAGAATCGGGTAGATGTGCGAGGCACATACTTCCGCCCTCCCCTTTAAGGAAAGATTCCTCCGAGTCCACAGACGAACTGCGCCCTCGGCCTTCTCTCGAACCTCCGACCAATTCATTTCCAACTGGAGATCAGGACCGAAAAAGACGCCGAGAATCTTGATCGGCCCGTCCGTCCAGAGGAAAGGTCCGGGAAGAGAAACTCCCTTCCACGCACCCAATCGCAAGCCAACAGACTTATCGCGATTGATCTTGGCCCCTGTCACCGTCTCATAGCATCTGATTTCTTTGCTGACTTCGTCAATCTCGGCTTTGCTCGACACAAAAACCGAAACGTCGTCAGCATAGGCGGAGTACCTGGCCGAGGTGGTAGCACCAGGTAGGGAAATTCCGCGAAGGACCGGATTCGCCTTTAACTTGCGAAGGAAAGGTTCCAACGCAAGAACGTACAGCAAGGGCGAAAGTGGACAACCTTGACGAATGGAGCGAGATAATGTGAAGGGCTTCGATCTTACCCCATTCACTTCCACCAGCGCACCGGGGGACTCATACAGCAGTCGGATCCAGGAGCGAAAGTACGGCCCGAAACCGGCGGCGGAAAGGACAGATTCCAAGAAGCGATGGTCAACCCTATCGAATGCCTTGGACTGATCCAAATTGATCAGCGCGGCTTCGGTGTCGGTTTTCTCGATGATCAGGCGTATCAAATGAAGGTTGTCCTGAATAGTCCTGCCCTTCACAGCACAAGTCTGCTCGGGGCCAATCAGACTAGAGAGGACAGCCTGCAAACGGCCGGCCAAGATCCTGGCAAAAATCTTTAAGTCAGTATTTAACATCGTTAAAGGCCGATAATTATCTATGCCACCACCACCGCTCTTGCTCTTGCGAAGTAACTTGATTACACCCCTGGTGAAGCGTCGAGGTATAGACCCCTGCTTCATCCAGTTGTTATAAACAAGAGCCAGCAGAGGAACAAGAACGGACGACTGCCTCAAGTACAGTTCGTAGGGAAGACCATCCAATCCTGGAGTTTTGTCCCGGCCAACCAATTTCAGCGCATCCCAGATTTCCGACTCTGTTATGGGCCCCTCGCACCTAGCCGCTTCAGCCGCCGAGAGGCGGGGAAAGTCAGCCAAATAGGTGTCGAACTGAGCAGAGCTCAGACCGGGCTCCCTGGTGAAAAGATCCTGGAAGTAATCCCGAAAAGCTCCACATATACCCACGTCTGTAGTCACGGTACGACCATCCGGCAATGTGATGTCCTTGATATGCCGATTGGCTGCTTGCCTAGCTTCCTCTGCACGCAATTCTGCGGCCATATTCGTTGCCTCAGAAGACATTCTTTTTAACCTAGCCCTAACTACCAGAGCTTGATCCTTCTTGATAAGCAAGGAGGCCAGCTCGGCCCTAGCTAAGGCTACGTCCCCACTATTACGGGATTTAACTGCCCGATCAACTTTTTTCTCTAACGTCGATTGCGCCGCTAAATTAGCTAAGTTGAGCCGACGGCTATAGTCGGCAGCAAACGACCTAATTTTGGATTTAAGTGTGTCCCACCACTTATTCCCAACCACAGCCCCCGTCAGTTCCCGCTTTAGTGTTAGTAAAAGCTGTTGCTGGAAATCTTGGCTATCAAATAATGACGCGTTCAATTTCCAGTAGCCAGCCAACTTAACCTTAGGCTTATCTAAGTTTACACGAACCCGGACGAGCCTATGATCCGTGTAAACTATCGAATGGAAACTTGGACAACCTAAGAGCCCTACGTCGACTCTCCTAACTAGGACTCGGTCGAGGTAGCTTGCGCGTACCTTCGAATCCGAGCTGCCCCTATTAGTCCAAGTCCACACTACCTCCCGGGGGTGTTCATTTCGGTATTTATCGACAAGATCATTCCTGTCGAGAAATTCCCGAAATGGTTTCACATCCGGGTTGTTAGTACCCGATCTTTCTCCTATCCGATCTTTCTCAGGGTCAAGGACGGCATTCCAATCCCCCGCTAAAATTACCCGCCTCGATGTTCCAAAGAACGACTCGAGCTGCCGAAACAAAGCAGGACGCTCCCTATGGACATTGGGCGCATAAACCCCAATGAGCCGAAAAGACTTCTCCTTTATGGTAATATCCAGCACACAAATCCTGCCCGCTGGATCCGCGAAGACAAGCGTACACGCCGCACCCAATGACTTGCTCACTAGCCAAGAAACTCCTCTAGAACGACCATCAAAACATGCTGAATAGAGATCGTAATCCCTAGACAGAATGCCCTCATAGTCGCCAGCTAAAAACCGGGTTTCCTGTAGACAACAAACATCAACCCCGAGGCGCTGGAGATCATGAGTGAGTCTCACCCTCCGAGACTCAGACCTCAGCCCCCGGGCATTCATACTTGCTAACCATAAAGCCATTGTGATGCATAATTAGAGTTGGGGTCCTGGACAGAACATGGACGGGGAAAGGATGCCGACAGCCTCTCCCATAGATCCTTTGCCCATCTCTTTGTCAATAGAGCCGTCACGGGAGAGGCCACCAACATCCCAGGGGAATGTTAGTTTTAAAGCTCTGTACAGGGAGGGGTGAACCAAAATTGGGACCCGTCCTACACAGAATTCTTTGGCTTTCTCCAAGACTTCCCCTTCCTTGCAGACGATCGGTGGAGACATTTTTATATTTTTTTCTGCTTCCAACAGCATGTCCCACACTTTGGCTGTCCCAGTCCCAGATCGAACCACTGTAAGCAGGCGTTGCGCCTCTGGGAAGTTGGTGGGAATTTCAATGTCTTTCTCCTTGCATTTCTTCATTGCAAGGAGAATTTTTAACTTACTTATTCTATTGCCAAAGTTCTTGGCTCTTTCTTCTTGGGCATGGGAAACTTTGCACACATCCTTGCCCAATAAATGAGGCGCTTTGGTTGATTTTTTCCTCGCCTCTCTGTCTTCTAAGGTGGGACTCCTATGCCTCTTCGCCGGCGGAGGTAATTTTTTCTTGGGGGAAGGACTGGGAGATGGTTGGGAGGGGATACGGAAAGGGCTGGGTTCCCTACTAAGAGGGGTGATTTTTCTGGGCGAGGGCTGAGCTGACTTGACTTTCTTTTCGATTTTCTTTTTATCGGGAGAGGATGGGGCAGAGGCCGATGGGCAGGGTGGACGATGTGCCAGCTGTTTTTTTTGGTCCTCTGAGGGACGAAATGGGCGCTTCTCCAGCATATGCTTTAGCTGTTTTATTTTTTGGAATTTTTCATACCCTGGGTCGTAAGCCCTCCTGAGGTCTTCCAATTTAGGGGCCGACCAGGCCGAGGCATCGCCCTTTTTGCTGGTAGAGGGAGTGGGGCTGTACGTGCCTTTAGTCCTGGGAGCATCAGGGGACTGAGGTCCCGCAGCTTGACGCTTCCCTCTGGTCCTGCCAACAACCTGCCATTCCCCCTTTTCCTTCTCCGATACTACACTTGTAGCAGGCGAGGGCTTTTCGGGGAATGAGGGCCGATGTTTTGACCCAACCGGGGGTACTACCACACCGGTCCTGGTTGCTGGCATGCCCACTACAGGCGAGACGGATTTTGTCACAGAAGCGGCCAGAGGGGTATTTTGGTCTTCAGGGGCCTGGCTTCCAGAGGCCTTCTTCTCTGGGCAGGAGGGGGAGAGGTGACCAATCTTTCCGCACCTCCAGCATATCGGTTTGCGACCGGTAACTATCACCGGTAGTCTCAGGCCCCCAACGTCAAGACAGTTGGGGATGGTCTCGAAGGCCTTACCGCTCAACATAATCTCGAAAGTCCATCCCCCGGTCAGGTCCTCGCAGGAGGCATCTACAATCTCACCGAATTGAGAAAAGTACGCCGCGAGATGCTCCCCGATGACCTGAGGAGGGACCTCGTACACTGCCACCTTGGTCCTACGCATGCCTAGGTATTCTGTTCTTATAATAAAATCTTTTGTTATATGATTTTTAGATACCATCTTTAGGCAATCTTCCGGCGTGGGCAGCAGCACGTCCCACGTGAAAAAGCCCGTGCCTTTTACAATTCGTAAGGGCTTGACCCCCGTGGACTGCAGTGTCTTCAACACTGTGTCTTTTGTGGGGCGACAAATCTTGCGCGTACGCTTGTCGACCACAAGGACTGACACAATTCTTTTTTCAATTTTTCTTAATTCCTGGGGATCCTCCAAGAGTCCATCTTCTGTCACAAGATGAGCGTAACTCTTGGCTCTCTCCAGAAACTCCGTCAAATTGATTGTAACCTGTGGAGGGGACTTCCAGCCCAAGGGCGATTCCCCGGCCTCAGCATCTTTGGATTTGTCTTTACTTTCACTTATCTGCTTGTCGGTTTCTTTAGTGTTCTGGCCCTTCTCGGCCACCACATTTTGGGTCGATGTTTTATCCTCCGCAGTGGTTAGAGGGGGAACAGAATCCTCATTTTTTTTGCCCTTTTCGGCCACCATATTTTGGGTCGATGTCTTACTTGAAGTAGGATCTTTATTCTGGCCCTTCTCGGCCACCACATTTTGGTTCGAAATCTTTTCCTTCGTCTTACTTGACGTAGGTAAAGGGGGAAAAGATTCCTCATTTTTATCCGGAGGACCCTTCCAGGGAGGGTCAAATAACAGTTTCTTCTTTACCGACCGACTATTGTCGGCCATTTTAAAATTTTAGAACGCCAACCACAATTTTTTATATCTTTCTCCACCACACTAAATTAAACGTATGGGGAAGGGTGGGATATGGGAGAAAGAAAAAAAAAAAAAAAATAAAATATAAAACAAAATAAATACTATACACAAAATAGCAACAAGGGGACAAAAAAAAATTGTTTTCAAATTACAACAACAATCGCCGAAGGATTTAAAATTACCAACTACAATTGGCCAGTAACGGTAGACAATTACAACACCTGGCAAATTAAAAACTAGCCTTTAGCGGCCGAAAAATAAACTTTTAGCAGACTAAGAATTAGCCTTAAACGGAAAAATGTTTAGCCTCTTGAGAGGTTAAAACATAAAAGAAAAACAAATTTATACAAGGTAAACTTTACAAGTTATGATAAACTAAGTACACAAAGAAATAAAAAAACGAAGAGTTGCCTAAACGGCTACTCCCGACAAGGAAAATAGAGGGAGGGGCTAAAATTAAAATAAACGGTTTAACTAAACTTTTACGAAAAATAAAAGAATTAACAAAAATAAATTTGAACAAGGAATAAACTTTACAAATTTACAATTGAATCAAATGCACAAAGAAACAAAAAACAAATAACAACAAAAAGAAAGCGAAAAGTCTCCTAACGGCGACTTCCGCAAAAGAAAAACTGGGGAGGGGCTGAAAAAAAGAAAAGTTACTGTGGAAGAAAAATAAAAATCAGCTAATTTTTCAGATTCTTGGTCAAAATGGACAGTTACTATTAAAAAATATAAATATGGCACTTAAGGCCAAACAGATACTGAAAAGAAAGAAAAAGAAACAAAAAATAAATTCAAAACGGCCGACCTAAATAAAAACAAATATGGCCGCCAAAAATACGAAAATAAACAACAAAAAAGCTAGAAGAATAAAAAGAAAAGATCAAAATAAATAAACGAAAAAGAAAATAAAGAAAATAAAAATAAACTTATCTATACAAAAAGGTCCTTTCTTTTAAAATGAAGTAATTCGAAATAAGTGATTAAAGTTTGTGTTTTTTTTTTGATTCCAACAAAAGTCAGACACTCGCCAAACCAAGGTCAGGTAAGTCGGAAATGAACACGCAAGTCAAAAAAGAACTGCGATGAACTCGTATTTATTTTTGTACGAATACAAAAAATGTGGCACAAGGCCGAAATTGGGGATGGGGAAGGCTGGTCATCATCTGTCCTAATTTAACTTAGCTATTCACTTTCGTCGACCCTGACACACTTACAATAACCCGGACACCATAATACCACATTTTTACTTACCATTCTTACCACGATCACCATAATACCTCTGCTGCTCTATGTTGTCCTACTTAACTCCCATATTTACAATGTTCAGTGGAGGGCATGGGCAGAAAATAACAACATTAAAATATCCCCAATGGTTTTATACAATGAATAAATGATATATACAAAAAACTAAATAAAATCGTATTAGTAATAAAAGCCCCCCACTACTCTAATATTGTGACAGCAAAATCACTTCTCCGGACGAAAAATAATGCGTGGCTTAAAGAATATAATGACTACATTTATCCAATCAGCAGTTACTCACACAATCACTCACACATTTAAACACCATAACAAAAAACGAAAAGCACTCTTGAAAAATAACGAAAGTCGCCACGCATCCACCGGAGAACTAACATTGTTGAACACCTAAAGTGGGAAGGGATGGGGGATTAAAACTAAAGGAAAACTGGGGACAAAAAGAAAAAGGGGCCAATGAGCAATCATAACCTAGCTAAGTTAACATTAAAATTAGAAACAGAAAATCAAAATTTACCTATTCTAACCTAACACGGAAGGGGTGCACATGTTCTGCCCAGCACACCCAATATCCTGATGCCTAACCAGCATCAAACAACCACTCCAGGTCAGCACCTTTCACTCGACAGAAACGCGCAAGACTCACCCACCTTTTGCCAAATTCAGATGGAGTGAGTCGTTTCCTTTCCGTCCTGATCTTGACTTTAAGCTGATGCTTAAAGAACAAGATCAGTTGGGAAGAGGTAAACTTCTCATCACCATAGAATTCCTTCTGTCGCGTCGTCCAAATCACGATTCGCATAACACCTAGTAAGCAAAAGAGCACATAGTGCTCAGCCCTAGATAACGGAGGCACGACATTGCTACAAACAGAACTAGCCTCAAGGACAAAGAACTTTCCACGCAGGATACGAACCATGAGATCTTCAAGAAACTTACACAACGGAGCAACAACACTGCAGTGGAAGAAGGCATGTTCGACGGTTTCCGTCGACAGCCCACAACGCACGCAGGTTGATTTTGGTGTTAGGCCCGCTGCATGAAGCCTCTTGCCTACCCAGAGGGCCTTCCGGATCATCAGCCAGGTGAGTGATGCCTCATCGTTAGTGAGACATTTCAACCCAGGCGCCCAAGGCCATATGGAGCGAGCCTCCTGCTTCGTAAGCCCGAGCTCGCCAATTAGTTCATCTTGAACGGCCCCCCTAACTAACACCCGATATAATGCCCTAAGAGACAACGCTTGGGCGTTGGAGAGGCCATCCGTAGCCCGTAAGAGAAACTGGAGAGCCAAACGACATTCTTTATAGAAGGAGCATTCGCCACGAGGAGTACGGCCGGCCTCCTCCTCCGACAAATGCACACTTCTCAAGGATGGAAAGTTTTTATGGACGTCCTCTTGAACGAGGCCGCTGTTCTCATCCGCTAGCATACACATTCGATCCAGGAATCTAATGCGAAGCGTGTGTTGACGGATCTCAACGCTAGGCATGCCCAGACCGCCCTCAGAAGGATGAAGGTGACAGATCTCGCGACGCACCTTGGGAGACTTGCCTTCTCCCCAAAGGAAGGAGAACAAGAGCTGTATTAGTCCCAAACGAATGGCACACGGGAGAGGAAGTACGGAAAGTCGGTAAAGGAGAATCGGGTAGATGTGCGAGGCACATACTTCCGCCCTCCCCTTTAAGGAAAGATTCCTCCGAGTCCACAGACGAACTGCGCCCTCGGCCTTCTCTCGAACCTCCGACCAATTCATTTCCAACTGGAGATCAGGACCGAAAAAGACGCCGAGAATCTTGATCGGCCCGTCCGTCCAGAGGAAAGGTCCGGGAAGAGAAACTCCCTTCCACGCAACCAATCGCAAGCCAACAGACTTATCGCGATTGATCTTGGCCCCTGTCACCGTCTCATAGCATCTGATTTCTTTGCTGACTTCGTCAATCTCGGCTTTGCTCGACACAAAAACCGAAACGTCGTCAGCATAGGCGGAGTACCTGGCCGAGGTGGTAGCACCAGGCACGGAAATTCCGCGAAGGACCGGATTCGCCTTTAACTTGCGAAGGAAAGGTTCCAACGCAAGAACGTACAGCAAGGGCGAAAGTGGACAACCTTGACGAATGGAGCGAGATAATGTGAAGGGCTTCGATCTTACCCCATTCACTTCCACCAGCGCACCGGGGGACTCATACAGCAGTCGGATCCAGGAGCGAAAGTACGGCCCGAAACCGGCGGCGGAAAGGACAGATTCCAAGAAGCGATGGTCAACCCTATCGAATGCCTTGGACTGATCCAAATTGATCAGCGCGGCTTCGGTGTCGGTTTTCTCGATGATCAGGCGCACCAAATGAAGGTTGTCCTGAATAGTCCTGCCCTTCACAGCACAAGTCTGCTCGGGGCCAATCAGACTAGAGAGGACAGCCTGCAAACGGCCGGCCAAGATCTTGGCAAAAATCTTTAAGTCAGTATTTAACATCGTTAAAGGCCGATAATTATCTATGCCACCCCCACCGCTCTTGCTCTTGCGAAGCAACTTGATTACACCCCTGGTGAAGCGTCGAGGTATAGACCCCTGCTTCATCCAGTTGTTATAAACAAGAGCCAGCAGAGGAACAAGAACGGACGACTGCCTCAAGTACAGTTCGTAGGGAAGACCATCCAATCCTGGAGTTTTGTCCCGGCCAACCAATTTCAGCGCATCCCAGATTTCCGACTCTGTTATGGGCCCCTCGCACCTAGCCGCTTCAGCCGCCGAGAGGCGGGGAAAGTCAGCCAAATAGGTGTCGAACTGAGCAGAGCTCAGACCGGGCTCCCTGGTGAAAAGATCCTGGAAGTAATCCCGAAAAGCTCCACATATACCCACGTCTGTAGTCACGGTACGACCATCCGGCAATGTGATGTCCTTGATATGCCGATTGGCTGCTTGCCTAGCTTCCTCTGCACGCAATTCTGCGGCCATATTCGTTGCCTCAGAAGACATTCTTTTTAACCTAGCCCTAACTACCAGAGCTTGATCCTTCTTGATAAGCAAGGAGGCCAGCTCGGCCCTAGCTAAGGCTACGTCCCCACTATTACGGGATTTAACTGCCCGATCAACTTTTTTCTCTAACGTCGTTTGCGCCGCTAAATTAGCTAAGGTGAGCCGACGGCTATAGTCGGCAGCAAACGACCTAATTTTGGATTTAAGTGTGTCCCACCACTTATTCCCAACCACAGCCCCCGTCAGTTCCCGCTTTAGTGTTAGTAAAAGCTGGTGCTGGAAATCTTGGCTATCAAATAATGACGCGTTCAATTTCCAGTAGCCAGCCAACTTAACCTTAGGCTTATCTAAGTTTACACGAACCCGGACGAGCCTATGATCCGTGTAAACTATGGAATGGAAACTTGGACAACCTAAGAGCCCTACGTCGACTCTCCTAACTAGGACTCGGTCGAGGTAGCTTGCGCGTACCTTCGAATCCGAGCTGCCCCTATTAGTCCAAGTCCACACTACCTCCCGGGGGTGTTCATTTCGGTATTTATCGACAAGATCATTCCTGTCGAGAAATTCCCGAAATGGTTTCACATCCGGGTTGTTAGTACCCGATCTTTCTCCTATCCGATCTTTCTCAGGGTCAAGGACGGCATTCCAATCCCCCGCTAAAATTACCCGCCTCGATGTTCCAAAGAACGACTCGAGCTGCCGAAACAAAGCAGGACGCTCCCTATGGACATTGGGCGCATAAACCCCAATGAGCCGAAAAGACTTCTCCTTTATGGTAATATCCAGCACACAAATCCTGCCCGCTGGATCCGCGAAGACAAGCGTACACGCCGCACCCAATGACTTGCTCACTAGCCAAGAAACTCCTCTAGAACGACCATCAAAACATGCTGAATAGAGATCGTAATCCCTAGACAGAATGCCCTCATAGTCGCCAGCTAAAAACCGGGTTTCCTGTAGACAACAAACATCAACCCCGAGGCGCTGGAGATCATGAGTGAGTCTCACCCTCCGAGACTCAGACCTCAGCCCCCGGGCATTCATACTTGCTAACCATAAAGCCATTGTGAAGCATAATTAGAGTTGGGGTCCTGGACAGAACATGGACGGGGAAAGGATGCCGACAGCCTCTCCCATAGATCCTTTGCCCATCTCTTTGTCAATAGAGCCGTCACGGGAGAGGCCACCAACATCCCAGGGGAATGTTAGTTTTAAAGCTCTGTACAGGGAGGGGTGAACCAAAATTGGGACCCGTCCTACACAGAATTCTTTGGCTTTCTCCAAGACTTCCCCTTCCTTGCAGACGATCGGTGGAGACATTTTTATATTTTTTTCTGCTTCCAACAGCATGTCCCACACTTTGGCTGTCCCAGTCCCAGATCGAACCACTGTAAGCAGGCGTTGCGCCTCTGGGAAGTTGGTGGGAATTTCAATGTCTTTCTCCTTGCATTTCTTCATTGCAAGGAGAATTTTTAACTTACTTATTCTATTGCCAAAGTTCTTGGCTCTTTCTTCTTGGGCATGGGAAACTTTGCACACATCCTTGCCCAATAAATGAGGCGCTTTGGTTGATTTTTTCCTCGCCTCTCTGTCTTCTAAGGTGGGACTCCTATGCCTCTTCGCCGGCGGAGGTAATTTTTTCTTGGGGGAAGGACTGGGAGATGGTTGGGAGGGGATACGGAAAGGGCTGGGTTCCCTACTAAGAGGGGTGATTTTTCTGGGCGAGGGCTGAGCTGACTTGACTTTCTTTTCGATTTTCTTTTTATCGGGAGAGGATGGGGCAGAGGCCGATGGGCAGGGTGGACGATGTGCCAGCTGTTTTTTTTGGTCCTCTGAGGGACGAAATGGGCGCTTCTCCAGCATATGCTTTAGCTGTTTTATTTTTTGGAATTTTTCATACCCTGGGTCGTAAGCCCTCCTGAGGTCTTCCAATTTAGGGGCCGACCAGGCCGAGGCATCGCCCTTTTTGCTGGTAGAGGGAGTGGGGCTGTACGTGCCTTTAGTCCTGGGAGCATCAGGGGACTGAGGTCCCGCAGCTTGACGCTTCCCTCTGGTCCTGCCAACAACCTGCCATTCCCCCTTTTCCTTCTCCGATACTACACTTGTAGCAGGCGAGGGCTTTTCGGGGAATGAGGGCCGATGTTTTGACCCAACCGGGGGTACTACCACACCGGTCCTGGTTGCTGGCATGCCCACTACAGGCGAGACGGATTTTGTCACAGAAGCGGCCAGAGGGGTATTTTGGTCTTCAGGGGCCTGGCTTCCAGAGGCCTTCTTCTCTGGGCAGGAGGGGGAGAGGTGACCAATCTTTCCGCACCTCCAGCATATCGGTTTGCGACCGGTAACTATCACCGGTAGTCTCAGGCCCCCAACGTCAAGACAGTTGGGGATGGTCTCGAAGGCCTTACCGCTCAACATAATCTCGAAAGTCCATCCCCCGGTCAGGTCCTCGCAGGAGGCATCTACAATCTCACCGAATTGAGAAAAGTACGCCGCGAGATGCTCCCCGATGACCTGAGGAGGGACCTCGTACACTGCCACCTTGGTCCTACGCATGCCTAGGTATTCTGTTCTTATAATAAAATCTTTTGTTATATGATTTTTAGATACCATCTTTAGGCAATCTTCCGGCGTGGGCAGCAGCACGTCCCACGTGAAAAAGCCCGTGCCTTTTACAATTCGTAAGGGCTTGACCCCCGTGGACTGCAGTGTCTTCAACACTGTGTCTTTTGTGGGGCGACAAATCTTGCGCGTACGCTTGTCGACCACAAGGACTGACACAATTCTTTTTCAATTTTTCTTAATTCCTGGGGATCCTCCAAGAGTCCATCTTCTGTCACAAGATGAGCGTAACTCTTGGCTCTCTCCAGAAACTCCGTCAAATTGATCGTAACCTTTGGAGGGGACTTCCAGCCCAAGGGCGATTCCCCGGCCTCAGCATCTTTGGATTTGTCTTTACTTTCACTTATCTGCTTGTCGGTTTCTTTAGAATTCTGGCCCTTCTCGGCCACCACATTTTGGGTCGATGTTTTATCCTCCGCAGTAGTTAGAGGGGGAACAGAATCCTCATTTTTTTTGCCCTTTTCGGCCACCATATTTTGGGTCGATGTCTTACTTGAAGTAGGATCTTTATTCTGGCCCTTCTCGGCCACCACATTTTGGTTCGAAATCTTTTCCTTCGTCTTACTTGACGTAGGTAAAGGGGGAAAAGATTCCTCATTTTTATCCGGAGGACCCTTCCAGGGAGGGTCAAATAACAGTTTCTTCTTTACTGACCGACTATTGTCGGCCATTTTAAAATTTTTAGAACGCCAACCACAATTTTTTTTATATCTTTCTCCACCACACTAAATTAAACGTATGGGGAAGGGTGGGATATGGGAGAAATTTGGGAAAAAAAAAAAAAAAAAAAAAAAAATATAAAACAAAATAAATACTATACACAAAATAGCAAAAAGGGGACAAAAAAAAAAATTGTTTTCAAATTACAACAACAATCGCCGAAGGATTTAAAATTACCAACTACAATTGGCTAGTAACGGTAAACAATTACAACACCTGGCAAATTAAAAACTAGCCTTTAGCGGCCGAAAAATAAACTTTTAGCAGGCTAAGAATTAGCCTTAAACGGAAAAATGTTTAGCCTCTTGAGAGGTTAAAACATAAAAGAAAAACAAATTTATACAAGGTAAACTTTACAAGTTATGATAAACTAAGTACACAAAGAAATAAAAAACGAAGAGTTGCCTAAACGGCTACTCCCAACAAGGAAAATAGAGGGAGGGGCTAAAATTAAAATAAACGGTTTAACTAAACTTTTACGAAAAATAAAAGAATTAACAAAAATAAATTTGAACAAGGAATAAACTTTACAAATTTACAATTGAATCAAATGCACAAGGAAACAAAAAACAAATAACAACAAAAAGAAAGCGAAAAGTCTCCTAACGGCGACTTCCGCAAAAGAAAAACTGGGGAGGGGCTGAAAAAAAAGAAAAGTTACTGTGGAAGAAAAATAAAAATCAGCTAATTTTTCAGCTTCTTGGTCAAAATGGACAGTTACTATTAAAAAAATATAAATATGGCACTTAAGGCCAAACAGATACTGAAAAGAAGGAAAAAGAAACAAAAAATAAATTCAAAACGGCCGACCTAAATAAAAACAAATATGGCCGCCAAAAATACGAAAATAAACAACAAAAAAGCTAGAAGAATAAAAAGAAAAGATCAAAATAAATAAACGAAAAAGAAAATAAAGAAAATAAAAATAAACTTATCTATACAAAAAGGTCCTTTCTTTTAAAATGAAGTAATTCGAAATAAGTGATTAAAGTTTGTGTTTTTTTTTTTGATTCCAACAAAAGTCAGACACTCGCCAAACCAAGGTCAGGTAAGTCGGAAATGAACCACGCAAGTCAAAAAAGAACTGCGATGAACTTCATTATTTATTGTACAGAAGTACAAATGCGGCACAAGGCCTAATACGGGGATGGGGAAAGGCTGGTCATCAACTGTCCTATATTTAACTTAGCTATTCACTTTCGTTGACCCTGACACGCTTACAATAACCTTTCACCATAAAACCACATTTTTACTTACCATTCTTACCACGTCCACCATAATACCTCAGGTTCTCTATGTAATCCTACTTAACTCCCATATGTACAATGTTCAGTGGAGGGCCTGGGCAGAAATAACAACATTTAAAATCCCCAATGATTTTATACAATGAAAATAAGATATGTACAAGAAACTAAACAAAATCATATTAGTAATAAAAGCCCCCCACTACTCTAATAATGTGACAGCAAAATCACTTCCCCGGACGAAATATAATGCGTGGCTTTAGAAGTATAATACCATATATCCGATCAGCAATTACTCACACAATCACTCACACATTTAAACATCATAACAAAAAACGAAAAGCACACTTGAAAAATAACGAAAGTCGCCACGCATCCACCGGGGAACTAACATTGTCGAACACCTAAGGAGGGAAGGGAAGGGGGGTTAAACTAAAGAAAAATAGGGGAGAAAAAAGAAAAAGGGGCCAATGAGCAATCATAACCTAGCTAAGTTAACATTGAAGCCAAAAAACAGAAAATCAAACTTTACCTACACTAACCTAACAGGGACGGGGTGCACATGTTCTGCCCAGCACACCCAATATCCTGATGCCTAACCAGCATCAAACAACCACTCCAGGTCAGCACCTTTCACTCGACAGAATCGCGCAAGACTCACCCACCTTTTGCCAAATTCAGATGGAGTGAGTCGTTTCCTTTCCGTCCTGATCTTGACTTTAAGCTGATGCTTAAAGAACAAGATCAGTTGGGAAGAGGTAAACTTCTCATCACCATAGAATTCCTTCTGTCGCGTCGTCCAAATCACGATTCGCATAACACCTAGTAAGCAAAAGAGCACATAGTGCTCAGCCCTAGATAACGGAGGCACGACATTGCTACAAACAGAACTAGCCTCAAGGACAAAGAACTTTCCACGCAGCATACGAACCATGAGGTCTTCAAGAAACTTACACAACGGAGCAACAACACTGCAGTGGAAGAAGGCATGATCGACGGTTTCCGTCGTCAGCCCACAACGCACGCAGGTTGACTTCGGAGTTAGGCCCGCTGCATGAAGCCTCTTGCCTACCCAGAGAGGGCCTTTCGGAATCATCAGCCAGGTGAGTGATGCCTCATCGTTAGTGAGACATTTCAACCCAGGCGCCCAAGGCCATATGGAGCGAGCCTCCTGCTTCGTAAGCCCGAGCTCGCCAATCAGTTCATCTTGAACGGCCCCCCTAACTAAAACCCGATATAATGCCCTAAGAGACAACGATTGGGCGTTGGAGAGGCCATCCGTAGCCCGCAAGAGAAACTGGAGAGCCAAACGACATTCTTTATAGAAGGAGCACTCGCCACGAGGAGTACGGCCGGCCTCCTCCTCCGACAAATGCACACTTCTCAAGGGATGGAAAGTTTTTATGGACGTCCTCTTGAACGAGGGCGCCGTTCTCATCCTCCAGCATACACATTCGATCCAGGAATCTAATGCGAAGCGTGTGTTGACGGAATCTCAACGCTAGGCATGCCCAGACCGCCCTCAGATGGATGCAGGCAACAGATCTCGCGACGTACCTTGGGAGACTTGCCTTCTCCCCAAAGGAAGGAGAACAAGAGCTGAATTAAACCCAAACGAATGGCACACGGGACAGGAAGTACCGAGAGTCGGTAAAGGAGAATCGGGTAGATGTGCGAGGCACATACTTCCGCCCTCCCCTTTAAGGAGAGCCTTCCTCCGAGTCCACAGACGAACTGCGCCCTCGGCCTTCTCTCGAACCTCCGACCAATTCATTTCCAACTGGAGATCAGGACCGAAAAAGACGCCGAGAATCTTGATCGGCCCGTCCGTCCAGAGGAAAGGTCCGGGAAGAGAAACTCCCTTCCACGCACCCAATCGCAAGCCAACAGACTTATCGCGATTGATCTTGGCCCCTGTCACCGTCTCATAACATCTGATTTCTTTGCTGACTTCGTCAATCTCGGCTTTGCTCGACACAAAAACCGAAACGTCGTCAGCATAGGCGGAGTACCTGGCCGAGGTGGTAGCACCAGGTACGGAAATTCCGCGAAGGACCGGATTCGCCTTTAACTTGCGAAGGAATGGCTCCAACGCAAGAACGTAGAGCAAAGGGCGAAAGTGGACAACCTTGACGAATGGAGCGAGATAAAGTGAAGGGCTTCGATCTTACCCCATTCACTTCCACCAGCGCACCGGGGGACTCATACAGCAGTCGGATCCAGGAGCGAAAATACGGCCCGAAACCGGCGGCGGAAAGGACAGACTCCAAGAAACGATGGTCAACCCTATCGAATGCCTTGGACTGATCCAAATTGATCAGCGCGGCTTCGGTGTCGGTTTTCTCGATGATCAGGCGTACCAAATGAAGGTTGTCCTGAATAGTCCTGCCCTTCACAGCACAAGTCTGCTCGGGGCCAATCAGACTAGAGAGGACAGCCTGCAAACGGCCGGCCAAGATCCTTGGCAAAAATCTTTAAGTCAGTATTTAACATCGTTAAAGGCCGATAATTATCTATGCCACCCCCACCGCTCTTGCTCTTGCGAAGCAACTTGATTACACCCCTGGTGAAGCGACGAGGTATAGACCCCTGCTTCATCCAGTTGTTATAAACAAGAGCCAGCAGAGGAACAAGAACGGACGACTGCCTCAAGTACAGTTCGTAGGGAAGACCATCCAAACCTGGAGTTTTGTCCCGGCCAACCAATTTCAGCGCATCCCAGATTTCCGACTCTGTTATGGGCCCCTCGCACCTAGCCGCTTCAGCCGCCGAGAGGCGGGGAAAGTCAGCCAAATAGGTGTCGAACTGAGCAGAGCTCAGACCGGGCTCCCTGGTGAAAAGATCCTGGAAGTAATCCCGAAAAGCTCCACATATACCCACGTCTGTAGTCACGGTACGACCATCCGGCAATGTGATGTCCTTGATATGCCGATTGGCTGCTTGCCTAGCTTCCTCTGCACGCAATTCTGCGGCCATATTCGTTGCCTCAGAAGACATTCTTTTTAACCTAGCCCTAACTACCAGAGCTTGATCCTTCTTGATAGCCAAGGAGGCCAGCTCGGCCCTAGCTAAGGCTACGTCCCCACTATTACGGGATTTAACTGCCCGATCAACTTTTTTCTCTAACGTCGATTGCGCCGCTAAATTAGCTAAGTTGAGCCGACGGCTATAGTCGGCAGCAAACGACCTAATTTTGGATTTAAGTGTATCCCACCACTTATTCCCAACCACAGCCCCCGTCAGTTCCCGCTTTAATGTTAGTAAAAGCTGGTGCTGGAAATCTTGGCTATCAAATAATGACGCGTTCAATTTCCAGTAGCCAGCCAACTTAACCTTAGGCTTATCTAAGTTTACACGAACCCGGACGAGCCTATGATCCGTGTAAACTATCGAATGGAAACTTGGACAACCTAAGAGCCCTACGTCGACTCTCCTAACTAGGACTCGGTCGAGGTAGCTTGCGCGTACCTTCGAATCCGAGCTGCCCCTATTAGTCCAAGTCCACACTACCTCCCGGGGGTGTTCATTTCGGTATTTATCGACAAGATCATTCCTGTCGAGAAATTCCCGAAATGGTTTCACATCCGGGTTGTTAGTACCCGATCTTTCTCCTATCCGATCTTTCTCAGGGTCAAGGACGGCATTCCAATCCCCCGCTAAAATTACCCGCCTCGATGTTCCAAAGAACGACTCGAGCTGCCGAAACAAAGCAGGACGCTCCCTATGGACATTGGGCGCATAAACCCCAATGAGCCGAAAAGACTTCTCCTTTATGGTAATATCCAGCACACAAATCCTGCCCGCTGGATCCGCGAAGACAAGCGTACACGCCGCACCCAATGACTTGCTCACTAGCCAAGAAACTCCTCTAGAACGACCATCAAAACATGCTGAATAGAGATCGTAATCCCTAGACAGAATGCCCTCATAGTCGCCAGCTAAAAACCGGGTTTCCTGTAGACAACAAACATCAACCCCGAGGCGCTGGAGATCATGAGTGAGTCTCACCCTCCGAGACTCAGACCTCAGCCCCCGGGCATTCATACTTGCTAACCATAAAGCCATTGTGAAGCATAATTAGAGTTGGGGTCCTGGACAGAACATGGACGGGGAAAGGATGCCGACAGCCTCTCCCATAGATCCTTTGCCCATCTCTTTGTCAATAGAGCCGTCACGGGAGAGGCCACCAACATCCCAGGGGAATGTTAGTTTTAAAGCTCTGTACAGGGAGGGGTGAACCAAAATTGGGACCCGTCCTACACAGAATTCTTTGGCTTTCTCCAAGACTTCCCCTTCCTTGCAGACGATCGGTGGAGACATTTTTATATTTTTTTCTGCTTCCAACAGCATGTCCCACACTTTGGCTGTCCCAGTCCCAGATCGAACCACTGTAAGCAGGCGTTGCGCCTCTGGGAAGTTGGTGGGAATTTCAATGTCTTTCTCCTTGCATTTCTTCATTGCAAGGAGAATTTTCTTTAACTTATTCTATTGCCAAAGTTCTTGGCTCTTTCTTCTTGGGCATGGGAAACTTTGCACACATCCTTGCCCAATAAATGAGGCGCTTTGGTTGATTTTTTCCTCGCCTCTCTGTCTTCTAAGGTGGGACTCCTATGCCTCTTCGCCGGCGGAGATAATTTTTTCTTGGGGGAAGGACTGGGAGATGGTTGGGAGGGGATACGGAAAGGGCTGGGTTCCCTACTAAGAGGGGTGATTTTTCTGGGCGAGGGCTGAGCTGACTTGACTTTCTTTTCGATTTTCTTTTTATCGGGAGAGGATGGGGCAGAGGCCGATGGGCAGGGTGGACGATGTGCCAGCTGTTTTTTTTGGTCCTCTGAGGGACGAAATGGGCGCTTCTCCAGCATATGCTTTAGCTGTTTTATTTTTTGGAATTTTTCATACCCTGGGTCGTAAGCCCTCCTGAGGTCTTCCAATTTAGGGGCCGACCAGGCCGAGGCATCGCCCTTTTTGCTGGTAGAGGGAGTGGGGCTGTACGTGCCTTTAGTCCTGGGAGCATCAGGGGACTGAGGTCCCGCAGCTTGACGCTTCCCTCTGGTCCTGCCAACAACCTGCCATTCCCCCTTTTCCTTCTCCGATACTACACTTGTAGCAGGCGAGGGCTTTTCGGGGAATGAGGGCCGATGTTTTGACCCAACCGGGGGTACTACCACACCGGTCCTGGTTGCTGGCATGCCCACTACAGGCGAGACGGATTTTGTCACAGAAGCGGCCAGAGGGGTATTTTGGTCTTCAGGGGCCTGGCTTCCAGAGGCCTTCTTCTCTGGGCAGGAGGGGGAGAGGTGACCAATCTTTCCGCACCTCCAGCATATCGGTTTGCGACCGGTAACTATCACCGGTAGTCTCAGGCCCCCAACGTCAAGACAGTTGGGGATGGTCTCGAAGGCCTTACCGCTCAACATAATCTCGAAAGTCCATCCCCCGGTCAGGTCCTCGCAGGAGGCATCTACAATCTCACCGAATTGAGAAAAGTACGCCGCGAGATGCTCCCCGATGATCTGAGGAGGGACCTCGTACACTGCCACCTTGGTCCTACGCATGCCTAGGTATTCTGTTCTTATAATAAAATCTTTTGTTATATGATTTTTAGATACCATCTTTAGGCAATCTTCCGGCGTGGGCAGCAGCACGTCCCACGTGAAAAAGCCCGTGCCTTTTACAATTCGTAAGGGCTTGACCCCCGTGGACTGCAGTGTCTTCAACACTGTGTCTTTTGTGGGGCGACAAATCTTGCGCGTACGCTTGTCGACCACAAGGACTGACACAATTCTTTTTTCAATTTTTCTTAATTCCTGGGGATCCTCCAAGAGTCCATCTTCTGTCACAAGATGAGCGTAACTCTTGGCTCTCTCCAGAAACTCCGTCAAATTGATCGTAACCTTTGGAGGGGACTTCCAGCCCAAGGGCGATTCCCCGGCCTCAGCATCTTTGGATTTGTCTTTACTTTCACTTATCTGCTTGTCGGTTTCTTTAGAATTCTGGCCCTTCTCGGCCACCACATTTTGGGTCGATGTTTTATCCTCCGCAGTAGTTAGAGGGGGAACAGAATCCTCATTTTTTTTGCCCTTTTCGGCCACCATATTTTGGGTCGATGTCTTACTTGAAGTAGGATCTTTATTCTGGCCCTTCTCGGCCACCACATTTTGGTTCGAAATCTTTTCCTTCGTCTTACTTGACGTAGGTAAAGGGGGAAAAGATTCCTCATTTTTATCCGGAGGACCCTTCCAGGGAGGGTCAAATAACAGTTTCTTCTTTACTGACCGACTATTGTCGGCCATTTTAAAATTTTTAGAACGCCAACCACAATTTTTTTTATATCTTTCTCCACCACACTAAATTAAACGTATGGGGAAGGGTGGGATATGGGAGAAATTTGGGAAAAAAAAAAAAAAAAAAAAAAATATAAAACAAAATAAATACTATACACAAAATAGCAAAAAGGGGACAAAAAAAAAATTGTTTTCAAATTACAACAACAATCGCCGAAGGATTTAAAATTACCAACTACAATTGGCTAGTAACGGTAAACAATTACAACACCTGGCAAATTAAAAACTAGCCTTTAGCGGCCGAAAAATAAACTTTTAGCAGGCTAAGAATTAGCCTTAAACGGAAAAATGTTTAGCCTCTTGAGAGGTTAAAACATAAAAGAAAAACAAATTTATACAAGGTAAACTTTACAAGTTATGATAAACTAAGTACACAAAGAAATAAAAAACGAAGAGTTGCCTAAACGGCTACTCCCAACAAGGAAAATAGAGGGAGGGGCTAAAATTAAAATTTAAACGGTTTAACTAAACTTTTACGAAAAATAAAAGAATTAACAAAAATAAATTTGAACAAGGAATAAACTTTACAAATTTACAATTGAATCAAATGCACAAGGAAACAAAAAACAAATAACAACAAAAAGAAAGCGAAAAGTCTCCTAACGGCGACTTCCGCAAAAGAAAAACTGGGGAGGGGCTGAAAAAAAAAGAAAAGTTACTGTGGAAGAAAAATAAAAATCAGCTAATTTTTCAGCTTCTTGGTCAAAATGGACAGTTACTATTAAAAAAATATAAATATGGCACTTAAGGCCAAACAGATACTGAAAAGAAGGAAAAAGAAACAAAAAATAAATTCAAAACGGCCGACCTAAATAAAAACAAATATGGCCGCCAAAAATACGAAAATAAACAACAAAAAAGCTAGAAGAATAAAAAGAAAAGATCAAAATAAATAAACGAAAAAGAAAATAAAGAAAATAAAAATAAACTTATCTATACAAAAAGGTCCTTTCTTTTAAAATGAAGTAATTCGAAATAAGTGATTAAAGTTTGTGTTTTTTTTTTTGATTCCAACAAAAGTCAGACACTCGCCAAACCAAGGTCAGGTAAGTCGGAAATGAACCACGCAAGTCAAAAAAGAACTGCGATGAACTTCATTATTTATTGTACAGAAGTACAAATGCGGCACAAGGCCTAATACGGGGATGGGGAAAGGCTGGTCATCAACTGTCCTATATTTAACTTAGCTATTCACTTTCGTTGACCCTGACACGCTTACAATAACCTTTCACCATAAAACCACATTTTTACTTACCATTCTTACCACGTCCACCATAATACCTCAGGTTCTCTATGTAATCCTACTTAACTCCCATATGTACAATGTTCAGTGGAGGGCCTGGGCAGAAATAACAACATTTAAAATCCCCAATGATTTTATACAATGAAAATAAGATATGTACAAGAAACTAAACAAAATCATATTAGTAATAAAAGCCCCCCACTACTCTAATAATTGTGACAGCAAAATCACTTCCCCGGACGAAATATAATGCGTGGCTTTAGAAGTATAATACCATATATCCGATCAGCAATTACTCACACAATCACTCACACATTTAAACATCATAACAAAAAACGAAAAGCACACTTGAAAAATAACGAAAGTCGCCACGCATCCACCGGGGAACTAACATTGTTCGAACACCTAAGGAGGGAAGGGAAGGGGGTTAAACTAAAGAAAAATAGGGGAGAAAAAAGAAAAAGGGGGCCAATGAGCAATCATAACCTAGCTAAGTTAACATTGAAGCCAAAAAACAGAAAATCAAACTTTACCTACACTAACCTAACAGGGACGGGGTGCACATGTTCTGCCCAGCACACCCAATATCCTGATGCCTAACCAGCATCAAACAACCACTCCAGGTCAGCACCTTTCACTCGACAGAATCGCGCAAGACTCACCCACCTTTTGCCAAATTCAGATGGAGTGAGTCGTTTCCTTTCCGTCCTGATCTTGACTTTAAGCTGATGCTTAAAGAACAAGATCAGTTGGGAAGAGGTAAACTTCTCATCACCATAGAATTCCTTCTGTCGCGTCGTCCAAATCACGATTCGCATAACACCTAGTAAGCAAAAGAGCACATAGTGCTCAGCCCTAGATAACGGAGGCACGACATTGCTACAAACAGAACTAGCCTCAAGGACAAAGAACTTTCCACGCAGCATACGAACCATGAGGTCTTCAAGAAACTTACACAACGGAGCAACAACACTGCAGTGGAAGAAGGCATGATCGACGGTTTCCGTCGTCAGCCCACAACGCACGCAGGTTGACTTCGGAGTTAGGCCCGCTGCATGAAGCCTCTTGCCTACCCAGAGAGCCTTTCCGGAATCATCAGCCAGGTGAGTGATGCCTCATCGTTAGTGAGACATTTCAACCCAGGCGCCCAAGGCCATATGGAGCGAGCCTCCTGCTTCGTAAGCCCGAGCTCGCCAATCAGTTCATCTTGAACGGCCCCCCTAACTAACACCCGATATAATGCCCTAAGAGACAACGTTTGGGCGTTGGAGAGGCCATCCGTAGCCCGCAAGAGAAACTGGAGAGCCAAACGACATTCTTTATAGAAGGAGCACTTCGCCACGAGGAGTACGGCCGGCCTCCTCCTCCGACAAATGCACACTTCTCAAGGGATGGAAAGTTTTTATGGACGTCCTCTTGAACGAGGGCGCCGTTCTCATCCTCCAGCATACACATTCGATCCAGGAATCTAATGCGAAGCGTGTGTTGACGGAATCTCAACGCTAGGCATGCCCAGACCGCCCTCAGATGGATGCAGGCAACAGATCTCGCGACGTACCTTGGGAGACTTGCCTTCTCCCCAAAGGAAGGAGAACAAGAGCTGAATTAAACCCAAACGAATGGCACACGGGACAGGAAGTACCGAGAGTCGGTAAAGGAGAATCGGGTAGATGTGCGAGGCACATACTTCCGCCCTCCCCTTTAAGGAGAGCCTTCCTCCGAGTCCACAGACGAACTGCGCCCTCGGCCTTCTCTCGAACCTCCGACCAATTCATTTCCAACTGGAGATCAGGACCGAAAAAGACGCCGAGAATCTTGATCGGCCCGTCCGTCCAGAGGAAAGGTCCGGGAAGAGAAACTCCCTTCCACGCACCCAATCGCAAGCCAACAGACTTATCGCGATTGATCTTGGCCCCTGTCACCGTCTCATAACATCTGATTTCTTTGCTGACTTCGTCAATCTCGGCTTTGCTCGACACAAAAACCGAAACGTCGTCAGCATAGGCGGAGTACCTGGCCGAGGTGGTAGCACCAGGTACGGAAATTCCGCGAAGGACCGGATTCGCCTTTAACTTGCGAAGGAATGGCTCCAACGCAAGAACGTAGAGCAAGGGCGAAAGTGGACAACCTTGACGAATGGAGCGAGATAAAGTGAAGGGCTTCGATCTTACCCCATTCACTTCCACCAGCGCACCGGGGGACTCATACAGCAGTCGGATCCAGGAGCGAAAATACGGCCCGAAACCGGCGGCGGAAAGGACAGACTCCAAGAAACGATGGTCAACCCTATCGAATGCCTTGGACTGATCCAAATTGATCAGCGCGGCTTCGGTGTCGGTTTTCTCGATGATCAGGCGTACCAAATGAAGGTTGTCCTGAATAGTCCTGCCCTTCACAGCACAAGTCTGCTCGGGGCCAATCAGACTAGAGAGGACAGCCTGCAAACGGCCGGCCAAGATCCTTGGCAAAAATCTTTAAGTCAGTATTTAACATCGTTAAAGGCCGATAATTATCTATGCCACCCCCACCGCTCTTGCTCTTGCGAAGCAACTTGATTACACCCCTGGTGAAGCGTCGAGGTATAGACCCCTGCTTCATCCAGTTGTTATAAACAAGAGCCAGCAGAGGAACAAGAACGGACGACTGCCTCAAGTACAGTTCGTAGGGAAGACCATCCAAACCTGGAGTTTTGTCCCGGCCAACCAATTTCAGCGCATCCCAGATTTCCGACTCTGTTATGGGCCCCTCGCACCTAGCCGCTTCAGCCGCCGAGAGGCGGGGAAAGTCAGCCAAATAGGTGTCGAACTGAGCAGAGCTCAGACCGGGCTCCCTGGTGAAAAGATCCTGGAAGTAATCCCGAAAAGCTCCACATATACCCACGTCTGTAGTCACGGTACGACCATCCGGCAATGTGATGTCCTTGATATGCCGATTGGCTGCTTGCCTAGCTTCCTCTGCACGCAATTCTGCGGCCATATTCGTTGCCTCAGAAGACATTCTTTTTAACCTAGCCCTAACTACCAGAGCTTGATCCTTCTTGATAAGCCAAGGAGGCCAGCTCGGCCCTAGCTAAGGCTACGTCCCCACTATTACGGGATTTAACTGCCCGATCAACTTTTTTCTCTAACGTCGATTGCGCCGCTAAATTAGCTAAGTTGAGCCGACGGCTATAGTCGGCAGCAAACGACCTAATTTTGGATTTAAGTGTATCCCACCACTTATTCCCAACCACAGCCCCCGTCAGTTCCCGCTTTAATGTTAGTAAAAGCTGGTGCTGGAAATCTTGGCTATCAAATAATGACGCGTTCAATTTCCAGTAGCCAGCCAACTTAACCTTAGGCTTATCTAAGTTTACACGAACCCGGACGAGCCTATGATCCGTGTAAACTATCGAATGGAAACTTGGACAACCTAAGAGCCCTACGTCGACTCTCCTAACTAGGACTCGGTCGAGGTAGCTTGCGCGTACCTTCGAATCCGAGCTGCCCCTATTAGTCCAAGTCCACACTACCTCCCGGGGGTGTTCATTTCGGTATTTATCGACAAGATCATTCCTGTCGAGAAATTCCCGAAATGGTTTCACATCCGGGTTGTTAGTACCCGATCTTTCTCCTATCCGATCTTTCTCAGGGTCAAGGACGGCATTCCAATCCCCCGCTAAAATTACCCGCCTCGATGTTCCAAAGAACGACTCGAGCTGCCGAAACAAAGCAGGACGCTCCCTATGGACATTGGGCGCATAAACCCCAATGAGCCGAAAAGACTTCTCCTTTATGGTAATATCCAGCACACAAATCCTGCCCGCTGGATCCGCGAAGACAAGCGTACACGCCGCACCCAATGACTTGCTCACTAGCCAAGAAACTCCTCTAGAACGACCATCAAAACATGCTGAATAGAGATCGTAATCCCTAGACAGAATGCCCTCATAGTCGCCAGCTAAAAACCGGGTTTCCTGTAGACAACAAACATCAACCCCGAGGCGCTGGAGATCATGAGTGAGTCTCACCCTCCGAGACTCAGACCTCAGCCCCCGGGCATTCATACTTGCTAACCATAAAGCCATTGTGAAGCATAATTAGAGTTGGGGTCCTGGACAGAACATGGACGGGGAAAGGATGCCGACAGCCTCTCCCATAGATCCTTTGCCCATCTCTTTGTCAATAGAGCCGTCACGGGAGAGGCCACCAACATCCCAGGGGAATGTTAGTTTTAAAGCTCTGTACAGGGAGGGGTGAACCAAAATTGGGACCCGTCCTACACAGAATTCTTTGGCTTTCTCCAAGACTTCCCCTTCCTTGCAGACGATCGGTGGAGACATTTTTATATTTTTTTCTGCTTCCAACAGCATGTCCCACACTTTGGCTGTCCCAGTCCCAGATCGAACCACTGTAAGCAGGCGTTGCGCCTCTGGGAAGTTGGTGGGAATTTCAATGTCTTTCTCCTTGCATTTCTTCATTGCAAGGAGAATTTTTAACTTACTTATTCTATTGCCAAAGTTCTTGGCTCTTTCTTCTTGGGCATGGGAAACTTTGCACACATCCTTGCCCAATAAATGAGGCGCTTTGGTTGATTTTTTCCTCGCCTCTCTGTCTTCTAAGGTGGGACTCCTATGCCTCTTCGCCGGCGGAGGTAATTTTTTCTTGGGGGAAGGACTGGGAGATGGTTGGGAGGGGATACGGAAAGGGCTGGGTTCCCTACTAAGAGGGGTGATTTTTCTGGGCGAGGGCTGAGCTGACTTGACTTTCTTTTCGATTTTCTTTTTATCGGGAGAGGATGGGGCAGAGGCCGATGGGCAGGGTGGACGATGTGCCAGCTGTTTTTTTTGGTCCTCTGAGGGACGAAATGGGCGCTTCTCCAGCATATGCTTTAGCTGTTTTATTTTTTGGAATTTTTCATACCCTGGGTCGTAAGCCCTCCTGAGGTCTTCCAATTTAGGGGCCGACCAGGCCGAGGCATCGCCCTTTTTGCTGGTAGAGGGAGTGGGGCTGTACGTGCCTTTAGTCCTGGGAGCATCAGGGGACTGAGGTCCCGCAGCTTGACGCTTCCCTCTGGTCCTGCCAACAACCTGCCATTCCCCCTTTTCCTTCTCCGATACTACACTTGTAGCAGGCGAGGGCTTTTCGGGGAATGAGGGCCGATGTTTTGACCCAACCGGGGGTACTACCACACCGGTCCTGGTTGCTGGCATGCCCACTACAGGCGAGACGGATTTTGTCACAGAAGCGGCCAGAGGGGTATTTTGGTCTTCAGGGGCCTGGCTTCCAGAGGCCTTCTTCTCTGGGCAGGAGGGGGAGAGGTGACCAATCTTTCCGCACCTCCAGCATATCGGTTTGCGACCGGTAACTATCACCGGTAGTCTCAGGCCCCCAACGTCAAGACAGTTGGGGATGGTCTCGAAGGCCTTACCGCTCAACATAATCTCGAAAGTCCATCCCCCGGTCAGGTCCTCGCAGGAGGCATCTACAATCTCACCGAATTGAGAAAAGTACGCCGCGAGATGCTCCCCGATGACCTGAGGAGGGACCTCGTACACTGCCACCTTGGTCCTACGCATGCCTAGGTATTCTGTTCTTATAATAAAATCTTTTGTTATATGATTTTTAGATACCATCTTTAGGCAATCTTCCGGCGTGGGCAGCAGCACGTCCCACGTGAAAAAGCCCGTGCCTTTTACAATTCGTAAGGGCTTGACCCCCGTGGACTGCAGTGTCTTCAACACTGTGTCTTTTGTGGGGCGACAAATCTTGCGCGTACGCTTGTCGACCACAAGGACTGACACAATTCTTTTTTCAATTTTTCTTAATTCCTGGGGATCCTCCAAGAGTCCATCTTCTGTCACAAGATGAGCGTAACTCTTGGCTCTCTCCAGAAACTCCGTCAAATTGATCGTAACCTTTGGAGGGGACTTCCAGCCCAAGGGCGATTCCCCGGCCTCAGCATCTTTGGATTTGTCTTTACTTTCACTTATCTGCTTGTCGGTTTCTTTAGAATTCTGGCCCTTCTCGGCCACCACATTTTGGGTCGATGTTTTATCCTCCGCAGTAGTTAGAGGGGGAACAGAATCCTCATTTTTTTTGCCCTTTTCGGCCACCATATTTTGGGTCGATGTCTTACTTGAAGTAGGATCTTTATTCTGGCCCTTCTCGGCCACCACATTTTGGTTCGAAATCTTTTCCTTCGTCTTACTTGACGTAGGTAAAGGGGGAAAAGATTCCTCATTTTTATCCGGAGGACCCTTCCAGGGAGGGTCAAATAACAGTTTCTTCTTTACTGACCGACTATTGTCGGCCATTTTAAAATTTTTAGAACGCCAACCACAATTTTTTTTATATCTTTCTCCACCACACTAAATTAAACGTATGGGGAAGGGTGGGATATGGGAGAAATTTGGGAAAAAAAAAAAAAAAAAAATATAAAACAAAATAAATACTATACACAAAATAGCAAAAAGGGGACAAAAAAAAAAATTGTTTTCAAATTACAACAACAATCGCCGAAGGATTTAAAATTACCAACTACAATTGGCTAGTAACGGTAAACAATTACAACACCTGGCAAATTAAAAACTAGCCTTTAGCGGCCGAAAAATAAACTTTTAGCAGGCTAAGAATTAGCCTTAAACGGAAAAATGTTTAGCCTCTTGAGAGGTTAAAACATAAAAGAAAAACAAATTTATACAAGGTAAACTTTACAAGTTATGATAAACTAAGTACACAAAGAAATAAAAAACGAAGAGTTGCCTAAACGGCTACTCCCAACAAGGAAAATAGAGGGGGAGGGGCTAAAATTAAAATTTAAACGGTTTAACTAAACTTTTACGAAAAATAAAAGAATTAACAAAAATAAATTTGAACAAGGAATAAACTTTACAAATTTACAATTGAATCAAATGCACAAGGAAACAAAAAACAAATAACAACAAAAAGAAAGCGAAAAGTCTCCTAACGGCGACTTCCGCAAAAGAAAAACTGGGGAGGGGCTGAAAAAAAAGAAAAGTTACTGTGGAAGAAAAATAAAAATCAGCTAATTTTTCAGCTTCTTGGTCAAAATGGACAGTTACTATTAAAAAAATATAAATATGGCACTTAAGGCCAAACAGATACTGAAAAGAAGGAAAAAGAAACAAAAAATAAATTCAAAACGGCCGACCTAAATAAAAACAAATATGGCCGCCAAAAATACGAAAATAAACAACAAAAAAGCTAGAAGAATAAAAAGAAAAGATCAAAATAAATAAACGAAAAAGAAAATAAAGAAAATAAAAATAAACTTATCTATACAAAAAGGTCCTTTCTTTTTAAAATGAAGTAATTCGAAATAAGTGATTAAAGTTTGTGTTTTTTTTTTGATTCCAACAAAAGTCAGACACTCGCCAAACCAAGGTCAGGTAAGTCGGAAATGAACCACGCAAGTCAAAAAAGAACTGCGATGAACTCGTATTTATTTTCGTACGAATACAAAAAATGTGGCACAAGGCCGAAATTGGGGATGGGGAAGGCTGGTCTTCATCTGTCCTAGTTTAACTTAGCTATTCACTCTCGTCGACCCTGACACACTTATAATAAACCAGACACCATAATACCACATTTTTACTTACCATTCTTACAACGTTCACCATAATACCTCAGCTGCTCTATGTTGTCCTACTTAACTCCCATATTTACAATGTTCAGTGGAGGGCATGGGCAGAAAATAACAACATTAAAATATCCCCAATGGTTTTATACAATGAATAAACGATATATACAAGGAACTAAATAAAATCGTATTAGTAATAAAAGCCCCCCACTACTCTAACAATGTGACAGCAAAGTCACTTCCCCGGACGAAAAATAATGCGTGGCTTTAGAAATATAATAGTACCATATATCCGCTCAGCAATCACTCACACAATCACTCACACATTTAAACATCATAACAAAAACGAAAAGCACACTTGAAAAATAACGAAAGACGCCACGCATCCACCGGAGAACTAACATTGTTGAACACCTAAAGTGGGAAGGGAAGGGGGATTAAACTCAAGAAAAATAGGGGACAAAAAAGAAAAAGGGGGCCAATGCGCAATCATAACCTAGCTAAGTTAACAATGAAGCAAAAAACAGAAAAATCAAACTTTCCCTACACTAACCTAACAGGGACGGGGTGCACATGTTCTGCCCAGCACACCCAATATCCTGATGCCTAACCAGCATCAAACAACCACTCCAGGTCAGCACCTTTCACTCGACAGAAACGCGCAAGACTCACCCACCTTTTGCCAAATTCAGATGGAGTGAGTCGTTTCCTTTCCGTCCTGATCTTGACTTTAAGCTGATGCTTAAAGAACAAGATCAGTTGGGAAGAGGTAAACTTCTCATCACCATAGAATTCCTTCTGTCGCGTCGTCCAAATCACGATTCGCATAACACCTAGTAAGCAAAAGAGCACATAGTGCTCAGCCCTAGATAACGGAGGCACGACATTGCTACAAACAGAACTAGCCTCAAGGACAAAGAACTTTCCACGCAGGATACGAACCATGAGATCTTCAAGAAACTTACACAACGGAGCAACAACACTGCAGTGGAAGAAGGCATGTTCGACGGTTTCCGTCGACAGCCCACAACGCACGCAGGTTGATTTTGGTGTTAGGCCCGCTGCATGAAGCCTCTTGCCTACCCAGAGGGCCTTCCGGATCATCAGCCAGGTGAGTGATGCCTCATCGTTAGTGAGACATTTCAACCCAGGCGCCCAAGGCCATATGGAGCGAGCCTCCTGCTTCGTAAGCCCGAGCTCGCCAATTAGTTCATCTTGAACGGCCCCCCTAGCTAACACCCGATATAATGCCCTAAGAGACAACGCTTGGGCGTTGGAGAGGCCATCCGTAGCCCGTAAGAGAAACTGGAGAGCCAAACGACATTCTTTATAGAAGGAGCATTCGCCACGAGGAGTACGGCCGGCCTCCTCCTCCGACAAATGCACACTTCTCAAGGATGGAAAGTTTTTATGGACGTCCTCTTGAACGAGGCCGCTGTTCTCATCCGCCAGCATACACATTCGATCCAGGAATCTAATGCGAAGCGTGTGTTGACGGATCTCAACGCTAGGCATGCCCAGACCGCCCTCAGAAGGATGAAGGTGACAGATCTCGCGACGCACCTTGGGAGACTTTCCTTCTCCCCAAAGGAAGGAGAACAAGAGCTGTATTAGTCCCAAACGAATGGCACACGGGAGAGGAAGTACGGAAAGTCGGTAAAGGAGAATCGGGTAGATGTGCGAGGCACATACTTCCGCCCTCCCCTTTAAGGAAAGATTCCTCCGAGTCCACAGACGAACTGCGCCCTCGGCCTTCTCTCGAACCTCCGACCAATTCATTTCCAACTGGAGATCAGGACCGAAAAAGACGCCGAGAATCTTGATCGGCCCGTCCGTCCAGAGGAAAGGTCCGGGAAGAGAAACTCCCTTCCACGCACCCAATCGCAAGCCAACAGACTTATCGCGATTGATCTTGGCCCCTGTCACCGTCTCATAGCATCTGATTTCTTTGCTGACTTCGTCAATCTCGGCTTTGCTCGACACAAAAACCGAAACGTCGTCAGCATAGGCGGAGTACCTGGCCGAGGTGGTAGCACCAGGTAGGGAAATTCCGCGAAGGACCGGATTCGCCTTTAACTTGCGAAGGAAAGGTTCCAACGCAAGAACGTACAGCAAGGGCGAAAGTGGACAACCTTGACGAATGGAGCGAGATAATGTGAAGGGCTTCGATCTTACCCCATTCACTTCCACCAGCGCACCGGGGGACTCATACAGCAGTCGGATCCAGGAGCGAAAGTACGGCCCGAAACCGGCGGCGGAAAGGACAGATTCCAAGAAGCGATGGTCAACCCTATCGAATGCCTTGGACTGATCCAAATTGATCAGCGCGGCTTCGGTGTCGGTTTTCTCGATGATCAGGCGTACCAAATGAAGGTTGTCCTGAATAGTCCTGCCCTTCACAGCACAAGTCTGCTCGGGGCCAATCAGACTAGAGAGGACAGCCTGCAAACGGCCGGCCAAGATCCTGGCAAAAATCTTTAAGTCAGTATTTAACATCGTTAAAGGCCGATAATTATCTATGCCACCCCCACCGCTCTTGCTCTTGCGAAGCAACTTGATTACACCCCTGGTGAAGCGTCGAGGTATAGACCCCTGCTTCATCCAGTTGTTATAAACAAGAGCCAGCAGAGGAACAAGAACGGACGACTGCCTCAAGTACAGTTCGTAGGGAAGACCATCCAATCCTGGAGTTTTGTCCCGGCCAACCAATTTCAGCGCATCCCAGATTTCCGACTCTGTTATGGGCCCCTCGCACCTAGCCGCTTCAGCCGCCGAGAGGCGGGGAAAGTCAGCCAAATAGGTGTCGAACTGAGTAGAGCTCAGACCGGGCTCCCTGGTGAAAAGATCCTGGAAGTAATCCCGAAAAGCTCCACATATACCCACGTCTGTAGTCACGGTACGACCATCCGGCAATGTGATGTCCTTGATATGCCGATTGGCTGCTTGCCTAGCTTCCTCTGCACGCAATTCTGCGGCCATATTCGTTGCCTCAGAAGACATTCTTTTTAACCTAGCCCTAACTACCAGAGCTTGATCCTTCTTGATAAGCAAGGAGGCCAGCTCGGCCCTAGCTAAGGCTACGTCCCCACTATTACGGGATTTAACTGCCCGATCAACTTTTTTCTCTAACGTCGTTTGCGCCGCTAAGTTAGCTAAGTTGAGCCGACGGCTATAGTCGGCAGCAAACGACCTAATTTTGGATTTAAGTGTGTCCCACCACTTATTCCCAACCACAGCCCCCGTCAGTTCCCGCTTTAGTGTTAGTAAAAGCTGGTGCTGGAAATCTCGGCTATCAAATAATGACGCGTTCAATTTCCAGTAGCCAGCCAACTTAACCTTAGGCTTATCTAAGTTTACACGAACCCGGACGAGCCTATGATCCGTGTAAACTATGGAATGGAAACTTGGACAACCTAAGAGCCCTACGTCGACTCTCCTAACTAGGACTCGGTCGAGGTAGCTTGCGCGTACCTTCGAATCCGAGCTGCCCCTATTAGTCCAAGTCCACACTACCTCCCGGGGGTGTTCATTTCGGTATTTATCGACAAGATCATTCCTGTCGAGAAATTCCCGAAATGGTTTCACATCCGGGTTGTTAGTACCCGATCTTTCTCCTATCCGATCTTTCTCAGGGTCAAGGACGGCATTCCAATCCCCCGCTAAAATTACCCGCCTCGATGTTCCAAAGAACGACTCGAGCTGCCGAAACAAAGCAGGACGCTCCCTATGGACATTGGGCGCATAAACCCCAATGAGCCGAAAAGACTTCTCCTTTATGGTAATATCCAGCACACAAATCCTGCCCGCTGGATCCGCGAAGACAAGCGTACACGCCGCACCCAATGACTTGCTCACTAGCCAAGAAACTCCTCTAGAACGACCATCAAAACATGCTGAATAGAGATCGTAATCCCTAGACAGAATGCCCTCATAGTCGCCAGCTAAAAACCGGGTTTCCTGTAGACAACAAACATCAACCCCGAGGCGCTGGAGATCATGAGTGAGTCTCACCCTCCGAGACTCAGACCTCAGCCCCCGGGCATTCATACTTGCTAACCATAAAGCCATTGTGAAGCATAATTAGAGTTGGGGTCCTGGACAGAACATGGACGGGGAAAGGATGCCGACAGCCTCTCCCATAGATCCTTTGCCCATCTCTTTGTCAATAGAGCCGTCACGGGAGAGGCCACCAACATCCCAGGGGAATGTTAGTTTTAAAGCTCTGTACAGGGAGGGGTGAACCAAAATTGGGACCCGTCCTACACAGAATTCTTTGGCTTTCTCCAAGACTTCCCCTTCCTTGCAGACGATCGGTGGAGACATTTTTATATTTTTTTCTGCTTCCAACAGCATGTCCCACACTTTGGCTGTCCCAGTCCCAGATCGAACCACTGTAAGCAGGCGTTGCGCCTCTGGGAAGTTGGTGGGAATTTCAATGTCTTTCTCCTTGCATTTCTTCATTGCAAGGAGAATTTTTAACTTACTTATTCTATTGCCAAAGTTCTTGGCTCTTTCTTCTTGGGCATGGGAAATTTTGCACACATCCTTGCCCAATAAATGAGGCGCTTTGGTTGATTTTTTCCTCGCCTCTCTGTCTTCTAAGGTGGGACTCCTATGCCTCTTCGCCGGCGGAGGTAATTTTTTCTTGGGGGAAGGACTGGGAGATGGTTGGGAGGGGATACGGAAAGGGCTGGGTTCCCTACTAAGAGGGGTGGTTTTTCTGGGCGAGGGCTGAGCTGACTTGACTTTCTTTTCGATTTTCTTTTTATCGGGAGAGGATGGGGCAGAGGCCGATGGGCAGGGTGGACGATGTGTCCAGCTGTTTTTTTTGGTCCTCTGAGGGACGAAATGGGCGCTTCTCCAGCATATGCTTTAGCTGTTTTATTTTTTGGAATTTTTCATACCCTGGGTCGTAAGCCCTCCTGAGGTCTTCCAATTTAGGGGCCGACCAGGCCGAGGCATCGCCCTTCTTGCTGGTGGAGGGAGTGGGGCTGTTTGTGCCTATGGTCTTAGGAGTTTCCGGGGACCGAGGTTCCGCAGCTTGGCGCTTCCCCCTGGCCCTACCAACAACCAGCCACTCCCCCTTTTCCTTCTCCATGGCTGCACTAGCAGTTGGCGAAGGTTTTCCGGGGGGTGAGGGAACTTTTTTATTCCCAACCGGGGGAACTAGCTCACCGGTCCTGGATGTTGGCATGCCCACTACAGGCGAGACAGATGTAACAGAAGCGGCCAGAGGGGGATTTTGGTCTTTTGGAGCCTGGCTTCCAGAGGCCTTCTTCTCTGGGCAGGAGGAGGAGAGGTGACCAGTCTCCCCACACCTCCAGCATTTTGGCTTGCGGCCGGCCACGATTACCGGCAAGCTCAGGCCCCCTACGTCAAGACAGTTGGGGATGGTCTGGAAGGCGTGGCGGTCGATCATTAAATCAAAAGACCATCCCCCGGTCAGGTCCTCGCAGGAGGCATCTAAAATTTCGCCGAACTGCGAAAAGTACGCAGCAAGATGCTCCCCGATGACCTGAGGAGGAACCTCATATACTGCTACCCTGGTCCTTCTTTTGCCTTCGTACTCTGTGCGGAAGATGTAATCATCCGTTATTAGGTCTTCTCTGGCTATTTTCAGGCAATCCTCTGGTGTGGGTAGCAGCACGTCCCACATGAAGAAGCCCGCACCTTTCACTATCCTTAAGGGCTTTACCTCCTTTGACCTCAGTGTTTGGATCACTGCGTCTTTCGTGCTGCGACAAATTTTGCGCGTACGCTTGTCCACCACGAAGACTGACACTATTCTTTTTCCAATCTTCTTTAATTCTTGGGGATCCTCCAAGAGCCCACCTTCTACGACAAGGTGTGCGTAGCTCTTAGCTCTCTCCAAGAACTCTGCCAGATTGATCGTGCATTTCGGAGGGGACTTCCAGCCACAGGGCGATTCCCCGGCCTCATCATCTTTCGTTGTCTTGTTTACCTTTTTTTCTTTATCATTTTCATCTTCATTTGATTGACCATTATCGGCCATCTTTGATTTGGTCGGTATAAGTTTTTCATCCTTCTCTTTTGTAGGAAGGGGAGGAAACGTCTCATCATTTTTATCTGGAGGTTTCTTCCAAGGGGGGTCGAATGAGAGTTTTTTCTTTATAGACCGACTACTGTCGGCCATTTTGAAATTTTAAACTCAGCTCAGTTGTTTTTTTTTGTTTTTTTTCCAAACTATTTAAAAGTATGGGAGGGGTGGGAGAAAGCGGGAGCAAAATGGAAAAAAAAATTCACAAAGTAAACTTTTAAGGACAAGATAACGGTTTTACCACAAGAATAAGCCCCGAAGGATTTAAGAAAATAATAACAAATCAGCCAATGACGGCAAGCAAAAATTACAAAAACTGGTAAATTAAAAACTAGCCTTTAACGGCCACAAATAAACTTCAAGAAAAAATTGCCTTAAAAGGCAAGAAACAGCCTCGTGAGAGGTTTAATAAACTATCAGTTAAACAAATTTATACAATAAACTAAACAAATTACAATTACACAAGGGAAAAAAATAAAACAAACAGAAAAACCAAGGGTAGCCTAAACGGCTACTCCCGACAAGGAAAATAGGGGGAGGGGCTAAAATTAAATTTAAGCGGTTAAACTACACTTTACAAAAAGAATTAACAAAAAAAGACAACGATTAAACTTTACAAATGTACAATTAAATTAAATGCAAAAAAAAAATACAAAAACAAACAAACAAAAAGAAAGCGAAAAGTCTCCTAACGGCGACTTCCGCAAAAGAAAAACTGGGGAGGGGCTGAAAAAAAGAAAAGTTACTGTGGAAGAAAAATAAAAATCAGCTAATTTTTCAGATTCTTGGTCAAAATGGACAGTTACTATTAAAAAAATATAAATATGGCCCTTAAGGCCAAACAGATACTGAAAAAAAACGAAAAAGAAACAAAAAATAAATTCAAAACGGCCGACCTAAATAAAAACAAATATGGCCGCCAAAAATACGAAAATAAACAACAAAAAAGCTAGAAGAATAAAAAGAAAAGATCAAAATAAATAAACGAAAAAGAAAATAAAGAAAATAAAAATAAACTTATCTATACAAAAAGGTCCTTTCTTTTTAAAATGAAGTAATTTCAAATAAGTGATTAAAGTTTGTGTTTTTTTTTTGATTCCAACAAAAGTCAGACACTCGCCAAAACAAGGTCTGGTACGTCTGAAATGACCACGCAAGTCAAAAAAAGAACGACGCTGAACTCGTATTTATTTTCGTACGAATACAAAAAATGTGGCACAAGGCCGAAATTGGGGATGGGGAAGGCTGGTCTTCATCTGTCCTAGTTTAACTTAGCTATTCACTCTCGTCGACCCTGACACACTTATAATAAACCAGACACCATAATACCACATTTTTACTTACCATTCTTACAACGTTCACCATAATACCTCAGCTGCTCTATGTTGTCCTACTTAACTCCCATATTTACAATGTTCAGTGGAGGGCATGGGCAGAAAATAACAACATTAAAATATCCCCAATGGTTTTATACAATGAATAAACGATATATACAAGGAACTAAATAAAATCGTATTAGTAATAAAAGCCCCCCACTACTCTAACAATGTGACAGCAAAGTCACTTCCCCGGACGAAAAATAATGCGTGGCTTTAGAAATATAATAGTACCATATATCCGCTCAGCAATCACTCACACAATCACTCACACATTTAAACATCATAACAAAAACGAAAAGCACACTTGAAAAATAACGAAAGACGCCACGCATCCACCGGAGAACTAACATTGTTGAACACCTAAAGTGGGAAGGGAAGGGGGATTAAACTCAAGAAAAATAGGGGACAAAAAAGAAAAAGGGGGCCAATGCGCAATCATAACCTAGCTAAGTTAACAATGAAGCAAAAAACAGAAAAATCAAACTTTCCCTACACTAACCTAACAGGGACGGGGTGCACATGTTCTGCCCAGCACACCCAATATCCTGATGCCTAACCAGCATCAAACAACCACTCCAGGTCAGCACCTTTCACTCGACAGAAACGCGCAAGACTCACCCACCTTTTGCCAAATTCAGATGGAGTGAGTCGTTTCCTTTCCGTCCTGATCTTGACTTTAAGCTGATGCTTAAAGAACAAGATCAGTTGGGAAGAGGTAAACTTCTCATCACCATAGAATTCCTTCTGTCGCGTCGTCCAAATCACGATTCGCATAACACCTAGTAAGCAAAAGAGCACATAGTGCTCAGCCCTAGATAACGGAGGCACGACATTGCTACAAACAGAACTAGCCTCAAGGACAAAGAACTTTCCACGCAGGATACGAACCATAAGATCTTCAAGAAACTTACACAACGGAGCAACAACACTGCAGTGGAAGAAGGCATGTTCGACGGTTTCCGTCGACAGCCCACAACGCACGCAGGTTGATTTTGGTGTTAGGCCCGCTGCATGAAGCCTCTTGCCTACCCAGAGGGCCTTCCGGATCATCAGCCAGGTGAGTGATGCCTCATCGTTAGTGAGACATTTCAACCCAGGCGCCCAAGGCCATATGGAGCGAGCCTCCTGCTTCGTAAGCCCGAGCTCGCCAATTAGTTCATCTTGAACGGCCCCCCTAACTAACACCCGATATAATGCCCTAAGAGACAACGCTTGGGCGTTGGAGAGGCCATCCGTAGCCCGTAAGAGAAACTGGAGAGCCAAACGACATTCTTTATAGAAGGAGCATTCGCCACGAGGAGTACGGCCGGCCTCCTCCTCCGACAAATGCACACTTCTCAAGGATGGAAAGTTTTTATGGACGTCCTCTTGAACGAGGCCGCTGTTCTCATCCGCCAGCATACACATTCGATCCAGGAATCTAATGCGAAGCGTGTGTTGACGGATCTCAACGCTAGGCATGCCCAGACCGCCCTCAGAAGGATGAAGGTGACAGATCTCGCGACGCACCTTGGGAGACTTTCCTTCTCCCCAAAGGAAGGAGAACAAGAGCTGTATTAGTCCCAAACGAATGGCACACGGGAGAGGAAGTACGGAAAGTCGGTAAAGGAGAATCGGGTAGATGTGCGAGGCACATACTTCCGCCCTCCCCTTTAAGGAAAGATTCCTCCGAGTCCACAGACGAACTGCGCCCTCGGCCTTCTCTCGAACCTCCGACCAATTCATTTCCAACTGGAGATCAGGACCGAAAAAGACGCCGAGAATCTTGATCGGCCCGTCCGTCCAGAGGAAAGGTCCGGGAAGAGAAACTCCCTTCCACGCACCCAATCGCAAGCCAACAGACTTATCGCGATTGATCTTGGCCCCTGTCACCGTCTCATAGCATCTGATTTCTTTGCTGACTTCGTCAATCTCGGCTTTGCTCGACACAAAAACCGAAACGTCGTCAGCATAGGCGGAGTACCTGGCCGAGGTGGTAGCACCAGGTAGGGAAATTCCGCGAAGGACCGGATTCGCCTTTAACTTGCGAAGGAAAGGTTCCAACGCAAGAACGTACAGCAAGGGCGAAAGTGGACAACCTTGACGAATGGAGCGAGATAATGTGAAGGGCTTCGATCTTACCCCATTCACTTCCACCAGCGCACCGGGGGACTCATACAGCAGTCGGATCCAGGAGCGAAAGTACGGCCCGAAACCGGCGGCGGAAAGGACAGATTCCAAGAAGCGATGGTCAACCCTATCGAATGCCTTGGACTGATCCAAATTGATCAGCGCGGCTTCGGTGTCGGTTTTCTCGATGATCAGGCGTACCAAATGAAGGTTGTCCTGAATAGTCCTGCCCTTCACAGCACAAGTCTGCTCGGGGCCAATCAGACTAGAGAGGACAGCCTGCAAACGGCCGGCCAAGATCCTGGCAAAAATCTTTAAGTCAGTATTTAACATCGTTAAAGGCCGATAATTATCTATGCCACCCCCACCGCTCTTGCTCTTGCGAAGCAACTTGATTACACCCCTGGTGAAGCGTCGAGGTATAGACCCCTGCTTCATCCAGTTGTTATAAACAAGAGCCAGCAGAGGAACAAGAACGGACGACTGCCTCAAGTACAGTTCGTAGGGAAGACCATCCAATCCTGGAGTTTTGTCCCGGCCAACCAATTTCAGCGCATCCCAGATTTCCGACCTTGTTATGGGCCCCTCGCACCTAGCCGCTTCAGCCGCCGAGAGGCGGGGAAAGTCAGCCAAATAGGTGTCGAACTGAGTAGAGCTCAGACCGGGCTCCCTGGTGAAAAGATCCTGGAAGTAATCCCGAAAAGCTCCACATATACCCACGTCTGTAGTCACGGTACGACCATCCGGCAATGTGATGTCCTTGATATGCCGATTGGCTGCTTGCCTAGCTTCCTCTGCACGCAATTCTGCGGCCATATTCGTTGCCTCAGAAGACATTCTTTTTAACCTAGCCCTAACTACCAGAGCTTGATCCTTCTTGATAAGCAAGGAGGCCAGCTCGGCCCTAGCTAAGGCTACGTCCCCACTATTACGGGATTTAACTGCCCGATCAACTTTTTTCTCTAACGTCGTTTGCGCCGCTAAGTTAGCTAAGTTGAGCCGACGGCTATAGTCGGCAGCAAACGACCTAATTTTGGATTTAAGTGTGTCCCACCACTTATTCCCAACCACAGCCCCCGTCAGTTCCCGCTTTAGTGTTAGTAAAAGCTGGTGCTGGAAATCTCGGCTATCAAATAATGACGCGTTCAATTTCCAGTAGCCAGCCAACTTAACCTTAGGCTTATCTAAGTTTACACGAACCCGGACGAGCCTATGATCCGTGTAAACTATGGAATGGAAACTTGGACAACCTAAGAGCCCTACGTCGACTCTCCTAACTAGGACTCGGTCGAGGTAGCTTGCGCGTACCTTCGAATCCGAGCTGCCCCTATTAGTCCAAGTCCACACTACCTCCCGGGGGTGTTCATTTCGGTATTTATCGACAAGATCATTCCTGTCGAGAAATTCCCGAAATGGTTTCACATCCGGGTTGTTAGTACCCGATCTTTCTCCTATCCGATCTTTCTCAGGGTCAAGGACGGCATTCCAATCCCCCGCTAAAATTACCCGCCTCGATGTTCCAAAGAACGACTCGAGCTGCCGAAACAAAGCAGGACGCTCCCTATGGACATTGGGCGCATAAACCCCAATGAGCCGAAAAGACTTCTCCTTTATGGTAATATCCAGCACACAAATCCTGCCCGCTGGATCCGCGAAGACAAGCGTACACGCCGCACCCAATGACTTGCTCACTAGCCAAGAAACTCCTCTAGAACGACCATCAAAACATGCTGAATAGAGATCGTAATCCCTAGACAGAATGCCCTCATAGTCGCCAGCTAAAAACCGGGTTTCCTGTAGACAACAAACATCAACCCCGAGGCGCTGGAGATCATGAGTGAGTCTCACCCTCCGAGACTCAGACCTCAGCCCCCGGGCATTCATACTTGCTAACCATAAAGCCATTGTGAAGCATAATTAGAGTTGGGGTCCTGGACAGAACATGGACGGGGAAAGGATGCCGACAGCCTCTCCCATAGATCCTTTGCCCATCTCTTTGTCAATAGAGCCGTCACGGGAGAGGCCACCAACATCCCAGGGGAATGTTAGTTTTAAAGCTCTGTACAGGGAGGGGTGAACCAAAATTGGGACCCGTCCTACACAGAATTCTTTGGCTTTCTCCAAGACTTCCCCTTCCTTGCAGACGATCGGTGGAGACATTTTTATATTTTTTTCTGCTTCCAACAGCATGTCCCACACTTTGGCTGTCCCAGTCCCAGATCGAACCACTGTAAGCAGGCGTTGCGCCTCTGGGAAGTTGGTGGGAATTTCAATGTCTTTCTCCTTGCATTTCTTCATTGCAAGGAGAATTTTTAACTTACTTATTCTATTGCCAAAGTTCTTGGCTCTTTCTTCTTGGGCATGGGAAATTTTGCACACATCCTTGCCCAATAAATGAGGCGCTTTGGTTGATTTTTTCCTCGCCTCTCTGTCTTCTAAGGTGGGACTCCTATGCCTCTTCGCCGGCGGAGGTAATTTTTTCTTGGGGGAAGGACTGGGAGATGGTTGGGAGGGGATACGGAAAGGGCTGGGTTCCCTACTAAGAGGGGTGGTTTTTCTGGGCGAGGGCTGAGCTGACTTGACTTTCTTTTCGATTTTCTTTTTATCGGGAGAGGATGGGGCAGAGGCCGATGGGCAGGGTGGACGATGTGCCAGCTGTTTTTTTTGGTCCTCTGAGGGACGAAATGGGCGCTTCTCCAGCATATGCTTTAGCTGTTTTATTTTTTGGAATTTTTCATACCCTGGGTCGTAAGCCCTCCTGAGGTCTTCCAATTTAGGGGCCGACCAGGCCGAGGCATCGCCCTTCTTGCTGGTGGAGGGAGTGGGGCTGTTTGTGCCTATGGTCTTAGGAGTTTCCGGGGACCGAGGTTCCGCAGCTTGGCGCTTCCCCCTGGCCCTACCAACAACCAGCCACTCCCCCTTTTCCTTCTCCATGGCTGCACTAGCAGTTGGCGAAGGTTTTCCGGGGGGTGAGGGAACTTTTTTATTTCCCAACCGGGGGAACTAGCTCACCGGTCCTGGATGTTGGCATGCCCACTACAGGCGAGACAGATGTAACAGAAGCGGCCAGAGGGGGATTTTGGTCTTTTGGAGCCTGGCTTCCAGAGGCCTTCTTCTCTGGGCAGGAGGAGGAGAGGTGACCAGTCTCCCCACACCTCCAGCATTTTGGCTTGCGGCCGGCCACGATTACCGGCAAGCTCAGGCCCCCTACGTCAAGACAGTTGGGGATGGTCTGGAAGGCGTGGCGGTCGATCATTAAATCAAAAGACCATCCCCCGGTCAGGTCCTCGCAGGAGGCATCTAAAATTTCGCCGAACTGCGAAAAGTACGCAGCAAGATGCTCCCCGATGACCTGAGGAGGAACCTCATATACTGCTACCCTGGTCCTTCTTTTGCCTTCGTACTCTGTGCGGAAGATGTAATCATCCGTTATTAGGTCTTCTCTGGCTATTTTCAGGCAATCCTCTGGTGTGGGTAGCAGCACGTCCCACATGAAGAAGCCCGCACCTTTCACTATCCTTAAGGGCTTTACCTCCTTTGACCTCAGTGTTTGGATCACTGCGTCTTTCGTGCTGCGACAAATTTTGCGCGTACGCTTGTCCACCACGAAGACTGACACTATTCTTTTTCCAATCTTCTTTAATTCTTGGGGATCCTCCAAGAGCCCACCTTCTACGACAAGGTGTGCGTAGCTCTTAGCTCTCTCCAAGAACTCTGCCAGATTGATCGTGCATTTCGGAGGGGACTTCCAGCCACAGGGCGATTCCCCGGCCTCATCATCTTTCGTTGTCTTGTTTACCTTTTTTTCTTTATCATTTTCATCTTCATTTGATTGACCATTATCGGCCATCTTTGATTTGGTCGGTATAAGTTTTTCATCCTTCTCTTTTGTAGGAAGGGGAGGAAACGTCTCATCATTTTTATCTGGAGGTTTCTTCCAAGGGGGGTCGAATGAGAGTTTTTTCTTTATAGACCGACTACTGTCGGCCATTTTGAAATTTTAAACTCAGCTCAGTTGTTTTTTTTGTTTTTTTTTCCAAACTATTTAAAAGTATGGGAGGGGTGGGAGAAAGCGGGAGCAAAATGGAAAAAAAAATTCACAAAGTAAACTTTTAAGGACAAGATAACGGTTTTACCACAAGAATAAGCCCCGAAGGATTTAAGAAAATAATAACAAATCAGCCAATGACGGCAAGCAAAAATTACAAAAACTGGTAAATTAAAAACTAGCCTTTAACGGCCACAAATAAACTTCAAGAAAAAATTGCCTTAAAAGGCAAGAAACAGCCTCGTGAGAGGTTTAATAAACTATCAGTTAAACAAATTTATACAATAAACTAAACAAATTACAATTACACAAGGGAAAAAAATAAAACAAACAGAAAAACCAAGGGTAGCCTAAACGGCTACTCCCGACAAGGAAAATAGGGGGAGGGGCTAAAATTAAATTTAAGCGGTTAAACTACACTTTACAAAAAGAATTAACAAAAAAAGACAACGATTAAACTTTACAAATGTACAATTAAATTAAATGCAAAAAAAAATACAAAAACAAACAAACAAAAAGAAAGCGAAAAGTCTCCTAACGGCGACTTCCGCAAAAGAAAAACTGGGGAGGGGCTGAAAAAAAGAAAAGTTACTGTGGAAGAAAAATAAAAATCAGCTAATTTTTCAGATTCTTGGTCAAAATGGACAGTTACTATTAAAAAAATATAAATATGGCCCTTAAGGCCAAACAGATACTGAAAAAAACGAAAAAGAAACAAAAAATAAATTCAAAACGGCCGACCTAAATAAAAACAAATATGGCCGCCAAAAATACGAAAATAAACAACAAAAAAGCTAGAAGAATAAAAAGAAAAGATCAAAATAAATAAACGAAAAAGAAAATAAAGAAAATAAAAATAAACTTATCTATACAAAAAGGTCCTTTCTTTTTAAAATGAAGTAATTTCAAATAAGTGATTAAAGTTTGTGTTTTTTTTTTGATTCCAACAAAAGTCAGACACTCGCCAAAACAAGGTCTGGTACGTCTGAAATGACCACGCAAGTCAAAAAAAGAACGACGCTGAACTTCTCAAGAACTTCTTGTTAAATCTTATTAATATAGGAAGGAGAGTCCATTATCTGAGGAATAGGTGTCTTTCCCCATAACACAAATATAAAGGAGACTTGAGAAAAAACAAAGAAATATTTTGATGGTTGAATAATCTTGCTATTAATATAAATGCCCAGAAATTTCAAAATGATGTAAACATTTGCATCAACATCCTACGAACAGAATTTAAGATAATATGATAGCTTAATAATGATTAGTTTTAACCCGTGAAAAATTTCACAGTTTTCCTATTTAAATATTCTGATGAATTTTAATTTTAGTTAAAGATTGAAAAAGCCCGTAGCATGTTCTACAACGCTAAAATATTAATGAGCAACCATCTGATTGGGAGATATGAAAATGAAGAGTTTCTGTCAGATTTCTGTGATTCGATTTTTTACAAAAAATATTTCTAAAAAGTGTGGAAAGGGCAGGTACATTGTCATAATAAATATGGCGGTCACACCAAACACAAACCCAGGTAGTGGCGTGTAACGACCAACCGCGTAACCTCGTAAGGGAGACTCTCTTCAGGCATGCATCTAATGAATTGGCATATTAAATCGAGGCTGCTCAAACGGTTCTCAAGATATTCAAAAGAGCGAGGCACTTCCAGGACTAGACCTTGCCTATTGTTCGTTATTTTCAGAGAGACACGTATTAGGACTGAATAAAAGGTTAACTCGAATTATGAACATTCACTAATTATTATATTATGCTGGAAAAATTAAACTGTCAAATCTTGCTTTTTTTCTTCGAGAAAAAAAATTGTAATATTTTTCGACAAAATTCCTTTCAATTAATCACCTTTATTCAAGGAATTTAACACTACCATTTGTCTCTTTTATATCATTCTCAGTCTTATACTTAGGTATATTCTAACACCATTGTCATCTTTTTTTTCTTTTTACTTTTTTAGTTATTTGTCAGGCACTCAATGAGTATGAATGATATTAGCAATTGTTTCAAAAATACCGGAAGGTGGAAAGAAAGTCTGTGGGAAAGTCTGTGGATCTCCTATGGCACTACCTACAAAGGCATCTCTGCTCAGTGCCTCGATATTGTAAGAATTTTTTGAAGAAAACTATTCCAGCTAATATCAAATAATACACTTCATTACGACCATAATCTAACTGTATGGAATTATGCTTCGGTTCTTGTTCCCTGTGTCTTAAATTAAATGAGACACCTGTTGGGGGACTCGAGATTAATTCACCTGTCAAATAGATTTATCTTTCATTCTTTCTTTCTTACATCTATCTATCTATCTATCTATCTATCTATCTATCTATCTATCTATCTATGTGTGTGTTTGTGCGTGTGTGATGCGTGTCTATTTTGTTAAATTTCATACTTGTATGTATGTATTGCAGAAGAAAAAGTTTTATAATTTTTATAAAAAAACAACTTTATAATACTTTTATATACTTTCGTAAACATCTTTATACATTATACTTAATAGTAAGCGAGGAATGATTTTTCTAAAACCATATTCTATCGTAAAAAGTCGTTTGCTTACGAATGCCCAATTATTCTGTCTTTGCATGCCATCGAGAAGGATTCAAGAAATACGACGAATCAAATGCTGGTCAGTTTAAAGTGAAGACGGACTACACGTATATACAAGTAATCATTAGATCCATCCAGCTTGTTCAGAATGCTCTAACACTAAAACACTTTGAAATGTTCGTATTGGAGCTTCCGGTACGAATGACAAGCAGTACAGCATGCTGCTTTCAAATTTCTAACAGAGTGTATTGCGTCATCGTGCTCTTTTTCTCATAGATGGTCTCTCAGTCAGTTAAGTGTCATACGCCAAACACGCTTGGGCGATCATGTCTCTTTCGAGACATGACTGACTGGGCAGAAGATTATCTCTCAGTAGGTTGCCATTGCTTTCTGCGGTAGATTGGTTGCCAGCCAATGCTATAGAACCCAATCTGTCCTGTTATTTAACCCATAACTGGAGGGAAGAGACGGATTAATACCTTTCCCAAGGGTATTTGAGCGTAAGTGAATGCAATGAGTTCAATTGGAATTTGAACTCGGCTCCTCGATTTCTCGTTCCGAGCCGTTGTACTGCACCACAACGCACATCCGCACCACAACGCAGATGGTGTCTAACTGACTCTAATATACTCTACAGTTAACAAAATAAAAAACAACAACGCACATGCTCAAAATTAGAATATAAAAATGGTGACAATTTTCACAACGCATCCTGTATTATTAGTTGTCAGAAATCTTTAAAGTAATTAAATGGAAATAAAACGTTTTGATAAATTGACAATACCGTTTTGCGCATGCAAATATACAATTAATTGCGATGCCTGATACACGCTTAGGATATGATGTTTCGAAAAATAAGATTTTCCCGCCATAGGTTGCTATTACATTATACGTAGACTGATTACCAACCAAGGCTATAGAACCCAGTCATTCCTGTTATTTAACCCATAGCGGGTGTGAAGACACGGAATAACTCATTTCCCAACAGTATCTGCGCAAGTGAATGTAACGAATTCAACTGGAATTCAAATTTCTCTCTCCGATTTTTAGTTCCAAGCCGATATCCGCTGCATAGCAACGAACATGCATGTATATACAGAATCCGGCAAAAAAATGTAAATACACATCAGGAAAGAAAAGCTTTTATAGATACTGTAATACTAAATGTTATTCACACATTAATTCAGAGATTGAGATATTCAAAGATTAATACGTGTTATTCTGGGCTCAACAATCACACCAAAAAAAAATATGATCAAAATTGTGGCGTTTAGCTTCCAGACAGTTATTAGTATGGCGAACTACTGCTTGGGCAACGTTAATCAAGATGCCCAGTCGGATTGCTACATATGCATTTTTATTTTCTTGTCTAAGGACCGCCAGTATAATGCCATGTGTCGAAAAAGTAGCCTACTACAGTAGCAGTGTTAAAACAATTTGACACATTTACGAAAAGCAAGTCTCTCTTTTTCTGAAAGCTGTATACATGTTTCTGGTGGACTACGAAAGTCTGTCTGAAAGGTAACAGGACTGGGTCTTCTGCGTGAGCGCAGGGCGAAAGAGAGATAAGGAGACTCGCTTATCATCTAACATGATATATAAGAAGAATATAATTGCAATCTTAGCTTACTGCAACCATTGCATTTTTTCGTATGTCTTTGTTGCACGACACAAAATGACTGCTTCACCATAACAATCCACCTGCTCTCAATGCCTAGAACAGGGTTAGAAAGAACATTGCAGGAACAAACATCCTGTTCACCGGATCTTGGTCTGTGTGACTTTTTTCTTGTCACCAAATTTGAAGACGTTCGTCAAGGCGGGGAAAATCATTTTCAAGGAACGGAAGTCATCAAGAGAATCATACCGATAGAACTGAGGGTCATCTAAGAAGACTCTTCCCACAAATTCATGGAAGCGTGGTAGAGAAGTATGGAAAAGGCCATTAGACTTAAGGATGATTATTATTTAAAGGGGAAACCATGTAGTTTGATGTTTGGAATTGAAATAAATTGTTTTTTGACATTAGTTCCGTTACTTTTCAGACAGACCTCATATATATATATATATATATATATATATATATATATATATATATATATATGTGTGTGTGTGTGTGTGTGTGTGTGTGTGTGTGTGTGTGTGTGTGTGCTTGAAAGAGAGAGAGAGAGAGAGAGAGAGAGAAAGGAGTGAGATAAATAAGAAAATGAAAATGTTCTTGGATTCCCGACGTGTTTCATCATCTTACAGCCTTTATCAATGGAATCGAATTGTTTTTCGTTCATAAACTGATTCTAAAAAAAAGAAAATAGATGAAGTACAATTTAAGGTGTAAGGTACCAGCGACCTTTTCAATGAGCCTATAGGAAAACTTTTGATAGGTTTATTACTATTATTATTATTATTATTATTATTATTACAACAAAAGTTCCTACAGTGTATACACTTGTATTTGATGTCGGCTTTAAATAGATTGTATTATGTCTATCGCCAATACACCACATGTATAATGTTTAAGGTAAAAAAATAAAAAGAGCAGCGTTTGAGGTAATAAAATTCTCAAATTAAATAAACCATTATATATATATATACTAGCAGGATAGCCCGGCGTGTCTCGGGTGTAATGAAAGCTTTCAAACTAATCCATGGTCCTGGAGCTCAGTCTCTTTGGACGTTGGCACGAAAGACTAAAAAGCAATAGTTGTTTCCAGTTAAAGCGAAACCGTAGACTGAAAGAAAAATGAATGGATGTAAGTCAAATTTTGATTTCCTGGTATCGATATCAAATTTTCTGCACTATTGTAAGAACTTCAATCTCGAAACTTCTGAATATCGTTTCTTATGTCTTTGTCTATGAGTGTATGAAATTTGATTATAATCGGAGCACTCCTTCTATTACCCGATTTTTTCGATTATCGATTTTCGATATTTATCGGGGGTACCTCGACACAAAACCTAGCTAAGAACACTCGCAGCCGCTTATAGTACAACTATGTAAATCTTCAAGAAAATCGATTCAGCCGTTTTGATGTCTATAGGTAACGGACACACACACAGACACACACACACAGACAAATTTCCATTTATAAATAAGTTTAGATATATAATATGATTTATATATATATATATATATATATATATATATATATATATATGTATTGTTTAGAACATACCACTGCAGCGTGAAACTGAGATGCAAGCTTATTTAAAAAAGATTTTCACTGTTTCTCTCTCTCTTTCTCTCTCTCTCTCTCTATATATATATGTGTGTGTGTGTGTGTGTGTGTGTGTGTGTGTGTGTGTGTACATATATATTTTCAGTTCATTCTGTAATGTATTAGAACACCTTTAGCTACTGTTTACATGGTATATCACAAGCTAAATGTCTACTTTCTTATACCGAGCGCCCATAGCTTAGAGGTAGAATCGCCGACTGATATCAGTTCGATCGGGTTTCAATCTTGGCTAAATGCAATCGAATGTCCATCCATACTGATGGTCTATATAGTCCAGTCTTTAAACGAAGGTGACCATAGATGATATTTAACCGGTTTTGATTTTTTTTTAATATGAAGCATCAAATTTTTTAATTTGATGTTCAAGTTAAAGTTCATCAAGTGTAACTCACCTGTTGCTTTCCTCTGTCTGGCCTTCCCTCTATCGATCTCATTACATGAACCAGAAGCTTCAGCTTTCGTTTCTTAATGTCAAGTATTAGTTTCCTTTTTCCTTCCATTCATCCCGATACTTCGTCTTTGTTTTCATCTTCGGTGTATGGTATCCTCACCTCCCTTCCGTAAAACCACATTTTGGTTGCTTTTAGTCTTTCCTTCATCATTGATTAGATTGTTCAGCATTCACTGCCAAACCGAAAGACATACATTGCATAATACTGTACTCTATTCTTTGTTCTTAATGAAATTTCCCTGTATCTTCTATTATCGCAATATGGGATATATAAAAATAAAAAATATGAAAAAAGCGAAATCAAATGTGTGGAAAAACTGAATGATATTAGCTAAACTGTGTTTATAAACACGTCAAACTCGAAAAATAGGTAAATTCCGATAGTGACGAACTCAATGTTAAATTCATTTATTTAATTTTACAGTTAAATTATATATATATATATATATATATATATATATATATATATATATATAGTAATCATCCACTTACAAGCCTGTTTCGCTATATCGCAGATGATTATTGTGGCTAGACACATCAACTTGCTTCTGGGCGGGATCGAACCTCGACCAATTTGGTATCAGTCGGAGTCGCTGCTCCGTAAACCATAAGCGCATGGAATCAGAGAAGAGAAATGTTGTATATAAGCAGTGGATACACACGCCAGTGACCGAAAGAACTCAATTCATTTCTGTAGAGTAATGCATATATCGCAGAAGTGGAAAATGTTTTCTAAAATTTCTTCTCTAGAAAGCTCAATCGTAATAAGAGCTGAGATATACATGAACTGAATATATAAGAATATATATATATATATATATCGGTCGAGTTTCAATCCCGGCTAGAAGCAAGTGTATGTGACTAGCTACACTGATGAGTTGTGATACAGCGAAACAGTGTTCAAATGTCCGATCTATGGAAACCATTTTACAACAAGGTATTCAATGGCCGGAAGGCAAAAATGCTGAAATTTGTGATCAGGAGAGAGGGTGACAGCAGCATGTCAGTACTTCATGTAACGGTAAAGGAAAACATGTGCTATAAAATCCATGTCATTATGTCCCATTGAAAAGAAGAAAAGACGCATGAAAGGCACCTCTCTGTGTGTCAATGCACGTTATCTCTGATGAAAGCGACGTTTTTACCACTCACTCAGATATCTGCTGAAATCGAAAAAAGTAAAAGAACTTGAATGTGACGCAAGGGATTACTGAGAATGAACGAAAAAGCTGACAGATAAAGAACATAAAAACCCGGATTCAAGGAGACAGAAGATAAAAAGATTTTCGTTCAATTTAGACTTTTGAAAATCGTAAATGACATGATAGTAAAAGGCCGGATAAGAATTCCATGAGCGAGAAGTGCGAAAACAGAAAGTATTAAAACAGAACTATTACATGTAGGAATTTCAATAGTAAAAGAACGAGACCTGTCTGCCAATCTAGCAGTGTATGCACGAAAGAGGGAAGCAATATTTATCCTGAGAATAAAATAATGGAGCACAAGGCCAAAAGAAGGTGGCAGAAGGGTCATATTCAGTCTGCCTCATCTTAAACTTAACTAAACAAAATTACTAACCCAATTATACCACAGTATTCCTTAAACGGAAACAACGCTTTCTTAATTACCATTTTCACTACAGCCACCATAATGCCTCAAGTTTCTATGAAGTCCTAAATAGGCCCCATATGTATAATTAGTCTCGTAGAGAAGGGGGATGAAAATATTTTTTTAAAACTAACTCCAATGAGTCTATATTTCTGAGATAAGGTAGTATTTACACTATTTACAATATTCGGACTATTATCCTCATCTTCGTTGTCATTTTTACGACGTTTCGGCCGTTGTACATTCCGGTTTTCTCCAGGTGCGAGGCATTTTGACCTGAACCTTTAATTACGATCACTGGAGTATATCATGCTCATTTCTTTTTGCAAAGCCACTTCTGTTAGTATCTCCCTTTAGCCCTGTTATTATCTCCCTTTAGCCCGAACCTCTACGTTATTTGTTCACCACTGCTAGAGCCTGGTATTGAACTCACAATTCTTTGGATCAAGTTACTGGAACTCACCAACGCCTACATCCCCTGAGCTATGTGTCCTTGTATGGATATAAGCATTGCGTCTTCTTTCTTTTTTTTTCCTTTCTTCCTTTGTTTTAAACCCCATTTTTTATGCATTTAGTATGCGTCTTCTTTCTTTTTCCTTCCTTCCTTTCTTCCTTCCTTCCTTCCTTCCTTCCTTCCTTCCTTCCTTCCTTCCTTCCTTCCTTCCTTCCAAACCCATATTCTATGCATTTAGTTTTGCTTGCGTCTTTTTTCTTTTTCTTTACTTTCTTTTATTATTTTCTTTTTGATTTTGTTTTCCATTTGTTTATCAACCTCTTCCTCTAAAACCTATTTATTTGAAGATTGTATTAATCTCTTTCGTCATATCTGCTTTTCTGCTTTCTTATTCTGTTTGCCTTCTTTTGAATTGCCGTTTTGTTTTACCGACATGTTTCTCATATCCCTTTCTTTCAATTTCTCTTTCAGTCAATTTGTTGAAAATAAATCAATTTATTCTTTATCGCTCTTCATCGATGTTTATTTTTCTTTTTTGTTTTTTCTTTTCTTATCTCTTTCTTTCTTTTTGAATTATCCTTATATTATAATTTTCCATTTTCTACATTTCTTGTATTTTTCATCTATTGACACTTCATTCCTTTTGCATTTTTTTGTAAAAGTTTTCAGGTTCGTAACTTTATTTTCATTCACACCCATCTCTCACACTCATACATTTCTTTACTGTTTCTATCTTTCTGATCTAAGAAAGCCTTCACTTACTCTCCTGCTCTTCCTCCTTCTTTTTTTCAGTTCCTCTTTCTTCTTCTTCTTTTTCTTCTTGTTCTTCTTTTTCTTCTTGTTCTTTAAATGTTTTTCTTCAAATCACTCTTCTTCTTCTTCTTCTTAAAATTTATCTTCTACTTCTTCATTAAATCTCCTTTCTTCTTCTTCTTGTTTTAAAAATATTCCTTCTTCATCTTCTTCTTCTTCTATGATTGTTTTCCTTTCTTGTCATCTCAAATCTCATCTTTTCCATGTTATTTGAAAGGAATCTTCCATTACAGAAATATTTTATTGAAACCTACAAAGTGCTGTATTTAGTGGCTGTATAAAAATCGCCTCGAGAAAGCCGTAAAGAAAAGTCTTTCTTTGTATCGTCATCATTTTTATTATTATAAAGCCACACAAATCTGGATTTTAAGATTTGAAAAATAAATAAACCGAAATTAAAATGAAGAATGTCCATGCATAAATAAGATATTTAAGAAAGATTCCAGAAAAAAAAAATGAAAATAAATGATGCACAAATGAACTTTTTTTTATTTAGGAGGAAAGAAGATGAAATGTTTTATCAGATAAATGATATGTGTAAACCAAAAATGTAAAAATGGAATGAAATTGTAAGAAAAATGACAAACTCATTCAACCAGTTGAATTTTTCGTCAGTGGAAAAAAAAGATGGCGGCAAATATTTTGAAAAAGTGAAAACGCTGGTAAAATTACTTTTTAAAAGATATATATATATATTTTTATTTTTTGTGAGCTATTAAGATGATATGTAAAATAAAAAAAATTCAACGGAAAATAAAAAAGTCGTTTTTGACAATATTTTTCGAATTGCGACATGAAGTAAATATCTACACTGTATTTCTTTCTCAATTATCTGTAGCATCCTTTCGATTATTGTTTTCGTTTTTCTTCTTCTTGACATTCTGAAAATAAACGTTTATCCACTTTGTAAGCGATGAATTATTTTTTCCATTTCTAACTTTATCAGAAAAAATATTTTTCGATTTTTTATTTACTTATTAATCAACGAAAAATTGTAAAATTTCTCATCATGGTCTGTCTTTAGAAAACAGAGACACACGCAAACTATATCGGTAATCCTTCTCTGACTAAAGATATTTAATTTTTTTTTACATATTCATAATTTTTCCGGATCTAGACTCTCCGATATAAGATGAAATTCAGTGGGTATCAATTTGATAATGTAACATTAAAGTTTATAAAAGCGATTATACCAGAGAGTAGCCGACATCATAAGGGAAAAGAAAATACCAGGTTGGCCAGAAATTACTGACTCATTTTGAAAGCGGAAAAGAAACAACAATTCTTGATCACTGTTTGGTGGAATTTTCAAAGAGTACTACACTTCAAACTTGTTATACACCGTCGCGCTATTAACATTAAATTGTATTGTCAGCAGCTAGACCGCGTCTACGATCAAGTAAAGAACTATTTTGCTTTGGTCAGTCGAGGTCGGGCTTTGTTTCAGCAAATACTCCTGCCATAGTGAGATACGAGAGAACAGTAAGAGATCCGTAAGTTACCGAACGATACCGAAGTTTCACAGAGAATACCGCGTCAGCAGTCATAGTATCTCTGAGCTCCACTCAGTCAGAACAGTATTACAAAGCACCCGTCAGATTCGACGTGGACATACTAATTCCAGTACAGCTTCCCTTCAAAGACTTGTATATATATATATTCCTTACTAATCTTAACCCTGAATCATTAACCTGCGTTCAAGTTTGTATATTTGCGTTTAATATAACTTATTTTTCTATCTCAGTTATCTGGTTTGTTGTACATTATTTCGTGCGGTTTCTAACCCGGAATTCACAACAGTTGACTAAGGAGAATTTTTTCCCACGCGGTCGAGTCATCAATGCTAAACTATACTGCCAGCAGCTAGACCGCGTGTACGATGAAGTAAAGAAAAGGTATCCTACTTTGGTCAATCGAGGTCGGGAATTGTTACAGAAAGACAATGCGAGTCCACAAATTGTTAGGTTGACTAAGGGTAAATTCAAACAGATGAGATTCTTCCATATCCATACTACAGTCGCGATGCTCTTCCGAGTGGCTATGGCGTATTCCGCTCAATGCTACGCCTCCTCCGCGACCAGCAATTCAAACTTTTTAATGATTTGAAGAAAGCTTGTTTACTTTTTTTTATTGAAAGCCAGCGGACTGATATCTGGGTGTGATTCGGATCCAAACTGATCGATGGCAGATGATCGTCAAGAATGACGGACATTATTTTACCAAATAAATATTGGCTTCGGTCCATAATTTCTTTTTGTTTTCTTTCGGCCCGTAAAAGAGTCATGACTTTCTAGCCAACCTAATATGTTATATAATTTTATAAACAGAATGAAACTATATTTATCTCTGGTTGTAAGATAAAAAAGCTTCAAAATTAATACTGAACATACAAATATGTGGTCATATTATGAGATAATATTTCTGTTTACTGGCTTAAGTATTGCCCCGAAACCCTGCCGAAAGCACTATTACATCTCAGCGACCAGACTGAAATACAAGTTGTGAACTGTGTAGTATCTGGGGGCGCAACGTTTCTAAAATAGAAATGAATCTTTCATCATTTATTTCAAGTGAGTACATATCGATCAAGTATTTCTCAAAATGTCTCATGAGAATTCAAAAGATGGGTTTTCGATGTTACATCTTGTTTATAAGGTCTCTAAATTACGTAGTCATTAAACTTAATTCACACTGATTTCGGTTAGAATACAAAACAATAACAGAACGTCTACTAAAATATATTCAGCAAGTAACATTTGTAGTAGAAGTAAATAGTGCCAGATAAAATTTCTTAGAACTTATTTTGTTTACACTTTAAATACGAAATAAAATGAGGAGGTATGGCATTTCGTAATGATCTAAATGAGCATGTGCATTATTCAAAAGCTTAGTTGAACCTTATAGCAGCGAAATATAAAGCCCTTCAGATCGAAAGATGGCCTTCTTATAAAGGGATAGGCAGGTTCGAACCCCACCTAACTGCACATTTTTTTATCATGTCTCTCAAATGCACAGGCCATTATATATAACGTAGAATACGTAGTACATTAACCAGGTTAATTCCGATAGGGACAAGCTCCAAAGAACTCAATGTTAAATTCATTTATTTAATTTAACAGAGTAATATAATTCAGAAAACATTTTAGATATTCTACAATTTCATGGGTAATACGTATTTCGCCGCTGGTGAGCTAGCGGCTCTTCAGATTCAAATGATACAACCATTAATCTTAAAAAGAAAAGATTTTTTTGAAGATTAACTGTTGTGTTATTTGGGTCTGAATAACCGCAAGGCCACCAGCGGCAAAATATGTATTACCCACGAAATTGTAGAATATCTAAAATTATATATATATATATATATATATATATCAATAAAAATAAATATGTAAATTTACCCTTTAATATGAATTTAACTTTCATGATTTTACTTTCCAATTTCATTTTTAAGTTTCAGTATAAACCAAATTAAATTATTCATTTAATAAATTAAATAAATAGCATCCCAGATTTGTAATATAAAATGAACATGAAGAAACCGAGAACAAAAAATTAGAATTAAAGTCTAGAAACGGTCAGTTCATAGTATGCATGTGATGACTGCGTAGTGCATGAATCTCAGAGTCGTTCTACAGACGTAGGATAATATATATATATATATATATATATATTTATTTATTTATTTATTTTATATATATATATATATATATATATTTTAAATTCATAATAAAAAATAATTTACTGAAACACAAGAGTCGTTGTGTTTCGGTACTATCTTATTCACCTCGTCAGCCAGTGAAAAAGTTTTTTATGTTAGGAATCATTATATATATAAAAGCTTAACAGAATTGTTAGCATGACGAGACAATTAATTGGGTGTTTCGGATGATTTGTCTCGATGAACCAATAGAAAAATAAGGTCATGATGGTTAAGAGAAAATTGATTGTAAGTGTAAAGTGAGGTAGAGAACTGAAATGACTCAAGAGCCTCAAGTTTTTCAGCGTCAGTGGTGAAACAATTGAATGTATACATGCCTATCATCATCATGTCTTCATAGATATCGCGTCTCCTTGTGAAACGATTGCAAGATTTTTTTGAAGTCATTTATTACTATAAATGACTTCAAAAAAAGTAATTTATTACTATAAATGACTTCAAAAAATCTTGCAATCGTTTCACAAGGAGACTCGATATCTATGAAGACATGATGATGATAGGCATGTATACATTCAATTGTTTCACCACTGACGCTGAAAAACTTGAGGCTCTTGAGTCATTTCAGTTCTCTACCTCACTTTACACTTACAATCAATTTTCTCTTAACCATCATGACCTTATTATAGAAGAATGAAAAAGTGGCATGACGGGAAAGTTTTTAAAAAATACAATAAAAAGTAGTCGATTAGTGATTGATCTATCCGTTAATCGAAAGAAATTAATTATCCGAAGATGAGAGAATCAATAAATTTATGCTAAGGGGTAGATTATAGATTATCTAATATTATTATATTACAGTCGCTTAAAGTAGTGAAAAAGTGACAAAGACGGAAAAGTAAAAAAAATATATATACAATTCACATCAAACATATGTAGTTGACTTAGTGAGTCATCTATCCGTTAACCGAAACAAATTAATTATCAGAAGATGGGAAAATCAATAAATTTATGCTGAGGGGTTTAGATTAAAGATTAAAGGATCTAGTTATATTATATTAGAAAAGATGAACTGTACTTTAGTGTATATCTTAGACGATAATGACAGATGGAAGTTACTTCGCTACGTTTGTTTAATAGGTTTAATTTTAGGAATTAAATAATTTGCAACTATTCCTGTAAACATAGAAAACATGGCTCATGTAACGATCTACACGCTCTGTTTTTTTAATATTTTCCATTTTAAGGTAGGGATTTAATTGTCTTCTTTCGATTGCCAATAATATGCAGAAAGTGATGTGCTATTGCGGTAAGTATTATTATTAAAAGTTAAGATGTGCAAATTATGGTGGGTTTTAAAAGGGTTCTAGGTACAACCCACATAAAATTATTACTGTAGGATTTTTTATAGTAGAAATAGAGCATATATAGACTATAGAGTCAGTTAGACATTTATTTGTAATAGACACTCAATAGGGCTTCGACAACAGCAAGCATTGTTATTGTGATCGATTTTTAGGATGTTGGTTGTTTAGGTTTTTATATCGGTTAAAATTCTGTTATGTTTTTTGATGATTTTCTCAGCTATAAGTCCATTTAAGCGTATTTCTGTTAAAAACTTTGCTAATATGGTCATTTTTAGCGAAGTGTTTCTCAACTAATTTCACAATGAATTCCATGAAGGTGGGTAATGTAATATAATACACATAAAAAATTATTCATACTCAGTGTTACGTCTTTTCGGGTAACCTACAGGAAATTTTGAAACTTTATTTAATATACGATGATAGATACTTCTCATTCCATTGACCACATTGAGGGTAAAAACCGTCTAGTTCTTTTAGTAACTGGAATCGACTATCAGTGCGAACGATCATTTCCTTAGCTTCATATTATGTAATTTGCCAAGGATACAAGCAGTTTCTGTTAGACCAGTTGCAACACAAGGCTATAGAACTTGGTCTATGTAACCATAGCTTAGGGGAGAAAGAGGTAATTTAGCACGTAAGTGATTGTAATCAACTTGAATGGAATTAGAACTCGGCTCACCAAATCCTCAATCCCAGCCGCAGTCCATTATTCCACCGTGCTTTCGTGGTGGCTGCATGGGTTGAGTGTCAGAAAAGAGAACAGTTTCAATCTGTAATCTTATCCGACTTGTGATAATCAACAGATTGAGTGTCGGATCTATGTTTGGTTCCCGTTCAATTATTCACTTTTAGTACTGCTCAGTAATTATTCCCCCTGTTTCCACCGAGTCCATTGCACGCATCCCGGCCCATTGACTGAACTCATAATTAATATGATACAAACTCAAGAACTAATCAATTAGGCTATTCTAAGTTATTTAATCTACAATAGCCTACCTGTATTTATTTCTGAGATGAGTAATTTCCAATAATATTGGAAATATTTCGAACATTTATTCTCATGTTGGTTGATATATGTGTTATAATAGACACAACGTTTCGACCAAGTACCCTCTGGTCATCATCAGGTGTCCATAGATTGGCTAATGTGGAATATCTCGTTGATTATTGCGAAATACCCTGTGAAATCAACTACTATAACTTGTTGTCAAAACCCATCTAACACTGAATATAAAAGGCTCAAAAATAACCTAAAGTTCTTCGGGACGGTGGCGTAGTGGATATAGTAGTTTAGGTTCAGCTCGAAATTTTCTTGTGGTTAACCAGATCAATATTGACCTAATGAAGACCGGAGGGTAGACGGCCGAAATTTTGTGATAATAACAATAAAGATGAGGAGAATAGTTTGCGTGTAAATAATGTAAATATTAATAACTTGGTAAGTTGGTTCTGTTAATTTTGTAAGGAATTTATGAGTCAGAAACTTGTGAATTCCTAATCTATCATGCTCAGTAATGATGTCAGGGTGAAGATCTACAATCATTTTCCGTGAACAGATAAGCGTAATCATTTTAGAACATCAAAATATACATGTTGATACATGTTGATTTGTTTAGCCGATGGGAATTCTGAGTTTTCTTGCTCGTGTGTTATCTTTCCGTGTCGTAATGAAAACACAGCCTTCCATCACCGATAATAACCCCAGTAAAAATCTCCGCATTATTCAAATGATCAGATAATTCGTAAAGTCGGTATTATCTTTGCTTACTTGGAGAAGGGCAAGGTTGAATACAATATCGTTTGGGCGAAGGGTTAGAATGCTAGCACGTTCAGATGAATTCCTATGAAAACCAAAACATTAACACCAGGTGCAAGAACTTTGTGTCTGCATAATAAGCACGGTATATACACAGGGGAGAATACAGAATTTATATTGTAGCTGAGCTATCTAAATCAGACTGGGAGAACGATGATGTTTTTCTCTGTACGAGGGATCCAAGTCTGACACCTACCAAAAGAAACTTTCTTTGTTTATTACAACTTCCGAAGTCACATGAGAGTAGACGTGAACTTCATTCAGTTAAGTATCATACGTGATACAGGTATGGACGATAATGTCTCTTTCGATCCATAGGCAGAGGAGTATTCCGCAGGAGTTTGTCATTTGTCTACGGTAAGTCGGTTGTCAACCAAGGCTATAGAACCTAATCTGTCCTGTTATTCAACCGATAGCTGGAAGGAAAAGAGACGGATTAATACCGTTCCCAATTTTAAGTGCAAGGAATTCAACTGGAATTCGAACTCGGCTCTTCGACTTCCCATTCCGAGCCGATATCTACTGCACCACAACTCACATCCGTAAACTTACAGTGTTTAAATAGCAGCGATGTCTATTGAATCTAGTGTATCCACAAAATATAAGGTTTAAATTATATCAATGAAGCCATATTTTCAATAAAATTCATTAATTCCCTAGAGGTTACATTGTTTATGTTCCGTATACTAAAATCCGTTGATAAAGGCTTCGGTGGAGCCCAACAAGAGAGATGCGTTTCTTAAATAGGATAACTGAGCCATGCTTTGCCGTGAGAGCTTTTCTGTAACTGAGAGGTCTAAAGCATACTCTTTTGACGCAGGTTCGAACCATTCTGGAGGATGCAGTCAGTCAAGTGCCATAAATGATACGCGCTTGGGCGATCATGTCTCTTTCGAAACATCATTGACTGGGCAGAAGATTATCTTGCAATCGGTTGCCATTACTTTCTACGGTAGACCGGTTGCTAACCAAGGCTATGGAACCCAATCTACCCTGTTATTTAACCCATAACTAGAGGGAAAAAATGGATGAATACCTTTCCCAAAGGTAACTGCGCGAATGTGAATGCAAGGAATTCACCTGAAATTCGAACTCAGATTTCTCGTTCCGAGACGATATCCTCTGCACCACAACGAGTTTTCTTTACAAAGACCCTTGAATGCACAGGATAGCAGACGTAAACTTATTGTTTAAATAGTATGGATGTTTACTGAAACATGGGTATCCACAACTTCCTGTCCTTTGTAGCTCTTAGTTGTGTCCTTTTGTTATCTCTACCAATCTCTCTTCTACTATCTATTTACACAAGGTCATTAAATATGTTACCCGATAAGTTTCCCCTGTCTCTCTTGTTTTAAATATCTCTTGTGAGTGCCTAATTCTCCAGATCATCTTTTCTAGCTATGTGCCTTTGAAATTTCAAATGTTTCTTTCTAAGTATATCTCTCCTTTTATTCATTTTCCTTGAAGCTTCCTCTTTACTTACATGTTCAGTCCATGTAAATCTCTGCCTCGTTTTGTAGAACTGTATTTCCTTCTTTTTGTCTGATAGGAGTACTCAACATTCACTGCCATAGTCGAGAACTATTATTTATTTATTTATTTTATTTATTTTTAATTAAATATACCTCTTTCTTAGTACTTTTTCTGGCATTTGCAAGGCAACTTTTGCTATTTCAATTCGACTTCGGATTGCGCTGCCACAACTACAACTTCAACTACAGTTATGTAGAGATCATGTAAAAAAGTAATTATATTTACAGCTCCCTATTTGTTTACCGGATGTGCGTTGTGGTACAGTGGATATCGGCTCGGAAAGAGAAACCGGGGACCCGAGTTCGAATTCCAGTTGAATCCATTGTATTCACTTGCGCGCAAATACCCTTGGGAAAGGTATTAATCCGTCTCTTCCTTCCTGTTAGAGGTTAAATACCAAATAGCAGGACAGATTGGGTTCTATAGCCTTGGTAGGCAACCAGTCTACCGCAAAAAGCAATGGCAACCTACTGCGGGATAATCTTCTGCCCAGTCAGTCATGTCTCTTTCGAGACATGATCCCTCAAGCGTGTATCACGTATGGCACTTAACTGATTTGTTTACCGGATGAGACATAAAAAAGGACTAATTATTTAAACTGAAACTTAACAACTCGTAAAAATTAGTTTCAAATTTTGTATAAGTTTTCTAAACATAATTTTGTTTTATTGTTTACAGTTTAATTAAAAATTGAATTAAAAATAAAGTATATGAAGAATTCTGAGGTGATAAAACAGTGAATTGTTTGTAGAAAAAAAATGTTTTTAATAGACGAAAAAGTTTCCAGAGGTGCAAACAAACTTATCAAATCCAATTCGAGGAGAAAAATGGTTCTGGTTGTACAGGGAGATTTATTTGATTCATAAAGAAGAGAGTGAAGAGATGTCCACCAAAATAAACGAGCAAGGTAGAGAAAGAAATGGGTATTTCCTATAGGTCTCTAAGGAGAATTAGTAAAGAAAATTATATAAGATTCAGTGATGATAGCTGCTCCCAATCGCCTCCAAGCAAAAACGGCTTCACCGAAAGACAAAAAAGGTATCTTCCCCATATCGAGGCTGTGGTCAACTATCTAAACCGATAGCTTATGTCACTTCACCAGAAAACAATCCAGACTTCGGAAATGTGCTGGAAACGATAGAAAGAACAGAAACGAGTTGTTTTGTTGCTTCTGGTGTTTCGAAATCGCTCTTAGTGTTCATTAAAGAAAGAAATAGATTAGTAAAGTCTTATCAGGAAATGTTGGAGATAGAAGTGTTGCTCTGTTTATCAGCAAAATTTGGAAGTAGCGATATCACAGAGCTCACGTCTACACTCCAGATTTGCCGCAGAACTGGAGTAGAAGATATTTCTGTAAATTTTTTATAGGTCAATTTGGCTTCCATCAAACCCTGACATTAATCCTAGAAACTTTGCGATGTGGTCCATATTAGAGAGCAACGTTTCAGACATCACATACCCAAGAGTCTTTCAACCATCCGACTGTTCATAAAATATTGTTGTCATATTTGATCAGGCGACCTTGTGATTCATCTCAGGGTTCTCGACAGGCTCCAAAAGAGAATCTGTAATGTGATTGGTCCCGACCTAACAGCTCAACTCCAGCCACTTCTCAACGGCGGGATGTGGCTTCCCTCTCTCTCTTCTTCAAATATTTTCATGGCTTTTGCTCCGACGAACTTAGGTCACTGGTGCCCACCCCACAAAAAATTTTTCGTGCAAATCACCAAATGCAGCCGACAATTCTACTTCATCAGCTTCTTTTCTGGCACTTCCAGCCTGTGGAACTCGCTTCCATATTCTTGCTTTTCTGACGGCTACAACCTCCAGGAATTTTAAATGCAATATCACTTCCTATCTCTTATCCATGTGACTCCAGTTGTTTTTACATCACCCTGTGTAAAATGTTCTTTTCTTTTCTCTCGACCTTTGCAACTGTCTTCACTCATGTGTTTACATCCTTCGCTCGCCCTTTCTCTGACACTGTAACTGGTTCGTCTTTTTCTTTACTCTCCTCCTGTCTGAACTTGCTCTCTTATGTAGTACCCTGCGCATCAGTGGCGATACCGCTTTGCTTGGGGGTAAAACGATTTAAAAAAATGAAATAAGTTCTTATGATCAATTTGAAGGAAGAAAGTGGTTTAAAAGATCATGCAGTTTAGTTGAGAAGAGATTAAAGACTTAGGGGAAATCAAAATTTGAGACCATTTTAGAGGGCAGGGCCAAGTGGGAGCAGTGTGTTGCTCTCTAAAGAACTAGCGTCATACATTCTAACAGCCAGTCAGTCAGTTAGTTAAGTGCCATGCGCAATACACGCTTGGGCGATCATGTCTCGAAAGAGACATGACTGACTAGGCAGAAGGTTATTCCGCAGTCGGTTGCCATTGCTTTCTGCGGTAGACTGGTTGCCGACCAAGGCTATAGAACCCAATCTATCCTGTTATTTAACCCATAACTGGAGGGAAAAGACGGATTAATACCTTTCCCAAGGGTATATGCGCGTAATTGAATGCAAGAAATTCAACTGGAATACGAACTCGGTTCCCCGATTTCTCGCTCCGAGCAGATATCCACTGCGCCACCACGCACATCCTAACAGTAAGCCGAAAAGTTTCTCTATGGCGGTTAAATGATATTGGCTTCGTTTTGGAAGCATTAAAATTTACGAGCCATTTCCTAACCCATTCAATCACAGATTGGAGGTCATTTTGAATGGCAGCAGCCAGGTTTACTTTGTCAGCCTTGGCAGATTTCTTATTGAGACCGCAGTAAATGGCGGTGTCATCTCCATATATGCCTACTTAAAAACCTATATGTTTATATTAAGTATAGCGAGTAATTTAAAAAATGTATGGAATTGATTAATTTATTGTTTTCCCTTTAGACAGAGTTTGTTTTGGTGTTTCTATTTTTGTTTTCAATATTTTACTCAAATTGTAGAGTGTTCATCTTGTTTGGATAAACAATTACATTCTAATGAACACATAAACGTTTTAATTGAAAGCGGTTTTACTGGGAATCTTTAGATCAAAGCCGAGCTTGTATAACTAGGTTTTTTTCTTTTCTCTAACGAGTGACGATAATGATTCTCAACAACATTTTTGTCAGGTTTCTTTATGGCCTTCAAGATCAATTTTGTTTTCTTTCTAAAGCTTTCAAAATAAATCACTGGGATTTCTTTTTCAACAGATATGTTTAATCCTGTTTCAATCAACATTACAATGCAAAAGAAAGACAAAGCATTGGAACGTGTTTTGTTTGTTAAAAAACATTTTATAATTTGGCATCACATAGCTTTATTTTCTTTCTTTTCTTTCAAATCTTCGAATTTATATATTTCTATTTGTGCCTTATTTATGAGAATCAAATATATTCTTTTACGAATCGGGTTTGACCACGGCTCTCCAGCACTTCCTATCCCTTGTAAATTTAAGGAATTTGGATAATGATTGTTAGTTTGGTTTATGTGCTGATTTAAGCTTTCATTATGATAAATTTTTAATAATTTTTTCTATCATGTAATTTTATACTCATCTTCCTAACGAAAAGATATACTCTCTTGCTTTAACCCCTGATTATCCGCTGATGTGTTGCTACAGTGGATGCCGTAACATTTAATATTTACAAAGAAATAAGAGAACCCACAAGAAAAAAAGACATGCTCACCAAAAAGAAGTATAAAAACCATGAACGGAAGGCACATATTATTTATTAATTTGGATAAAATTATTCTACTTCTCAAATGAGTTCAGATTGTTTATTTAATATTTAAGGCAATTTTTCCTCCAAATATATTCTGTAGATTTTGGATTGGTTGTTGTAGGCTGATGTTCTTTCCCGTATTTTCCATGATATTTTCGGCGTGATTTGGGTGTTGTCTTTTTAATTATCCAGATATACTTAGAAAGCATTGTGCTGCAAGCGTATTTACTATTTGTGAAGGATGTTTTGTGTGAATAGTTTCTTTGTTTTCAGGGTCCTTCTGTTAATAATATGTATATTTTTCCTCATTATCTGATGACACGGGATGCTAAAATTATCTTATGGAAATGATACTGAAACAGACTAAATACATCATAAAAAGTCCAAGGAAAACGGTTGAATTCCCTTCATTTTAACATCTCGTGCACTACACATGAATTAGTGTTAATCTTTTTAAATAATTTGTGAGCTTTTTTGTATAGTTGCCAACACTGTTTGTTTATAGATACGTAATTTAGAATAAAGCTCATTTCGTCTTTTTGCCTTGATAAGCTCCATCACAGGACGAAACGCGTAGGCGAGTTAAATACAGTTTTTCTCTCGTCTTCTTTATATATATATATATATATATATATATATATATATATATATATTCTGATGTGACACTTAGCACCAATCAGTCGCTAAGCTTGTCCTACTTATTCTCAGTGACGAGTTATATAGGCTCTCTCTTGCACTTATGCAAATTATGCATATTAATTTGCCAGTGTCATTACATCTCCTTGAAACCTATAGGTTTTATACGTCTAGTAGTTCTTGTGCTTCTTCTCGTGTTGGTTTCATTACTTTGCTCTACTTCTTTCTTTTCCGTATTTCTTTCTCTGGGTGACCTAGATCTTTCCCGCGCCCATCTGTAATTGTCTTGCATTATTTGATCTTCAAAATCAAATCCTAAAAAGCAGCCTCGGTAGAAAAACTACTTTTTTCTTTTTACTGAGAGAGTCCGTATTTTATGGTCTGCACCATTTTTTTCTGCTAACCCGTTTGAGTGAGGGTGATATGAGGGTGTCTGTTTACATCCTATTTTTTCTAACCATAAATTAAGATCAGCATCTCAAAATTCTGGTGCATTGTCAGTTACCAGGGTTTTTGGTATGACATTTCTGGAAAATATCACCCTTAGAATCTATTTTATAGTAGAACTTTTCTTGTCTGGCACCCGGATTATTTCAGGCCAGTCTGAAAAAGAGTCCACTAGAATTAATAAGAGTCCCACTCCATTAATATACGCATGATCCATATGCACCCTACTCCATGGCTCCACTTCTCTGGGCCACGAATGTAAAGTAGTCTGTGTAAAATTTCTTAATTCTTTACATTTTTTGCACCGTTTTAAATATTCTTCGACATCTCTTGAATATCCGGGCCACCATGCTTCTACTTTTATCCTTTTTTGTGTATGTGACCGCTACTCCACAATGTACATAGTCGTGTACACATTTTATTACCAATTTTGTGTGTGTGTGTGTGTGTGTGTGTGTGTGTGTTTCTGGGGGAACTACCAGATCCTCATTACAAACCACTCCATGTTCTTCGTTAATTTCTGTCTTATTTCTTTGTAGGGCCTTTCCACTCGAGAACAATTTCCCCATGAGTTTTTTCTTATTCCCGTTAATATCCTACTTAGTACTGGATCATGTCTAGTTTCCGCAACCATTCTATCTAAAGACAAAACATCAGTCTCTACCCAATGTAAGAATGCGTCTTCAAATTCTTCTTCTGTTTTATCTTTTGTCTCCTTGTAAAATCGCAATCTTAATAGTGCCTCTGCGTGTGGAATTGAATTTCCTTTGACATATTCTATATCAAAGTCAAATGGCATTAATTTTATTGCCCATCTTAGTATCTTCGATGTCGTGCCATTATTTAACTCTTTTCTTGGGTTAAATATAACCTCTAATGGTCTATGTTCACTTCTTAATAAAACATTTTTCCCAATTAAAAATTGTCGAGCTCTAGTAGTTGTCCACACTATAGCTAATGTTTCTTTCACAATATTTGAACAATTACATTCGATGTCCGTTAGTCTTCTTGATAAATACATTATCGGATGTCCTTCTTTTGATAATATTCCCGATATTGAATGTTCGCTTGCATCTGTGGTTAATGTCACGTTCTTTTTTTTTTTTTTTTTTTGATCAAACATTTTCACTCCTGGTTTCTTTGCGATATTTATTTTTAATCTGTCAAAAGCTTTTTGTTGTTCAACTGACCAAATCAATTCAACATTCTTTTTTCTTAAATTTGCAAACGGTTCAGTCAAGTCCGTGTATTTTGGTAAATATCAAATGTAAAAATTTACCAATCCAAAAAAAAAAAGCTTCAGTTCTTTCTTATTTGTAGGTGTAGCTACTTTTAGTATTTTTCTATCAAGGCTTGGTCTGGTGATATACCTTCTTTTGAAATGGAACAACCTAAAAAAGATATGTTGCTACAATTGCTTACACATTTTGTTTCAATTATTGTCATTTTTTAATCTATTCAAGATTACCTCGTTTTTCTTTTTTAATTCCATTTCATTAGTGGCTCCTATGCATTTATCATCTTAGTAACAAATCAATTTTTTCATATTTCCTAAAACCTGTTCGATGGCCCTTTGAAAAATGGCGCTTGCAATTTTTATTCGATATGGTATTCTTTTCCATCTCAGTAACCCTATTGGCGTATTTATCGTGGTTACTTATTTGAAGTTATCGTCTATCGGTACTTGGTGGTATGCCGTTTTTAAATCTATTTTTGCAAAAACGCTCATTGCTGCCAGTGCATGCAATGCAACTTCAACATTCGGTATGGGATACGAACCCGAACAGATTTTATGATTTACGGATATTTTGTAATCTCCACAAATACGTAAATCACTGCCTGGCTTTCTCAAACTACAATGAGTGAAGCTCACTTGCTACCCCCAGAGGAAACATGTTCAAGAAGGTCTTGCTCTATTAATATTCGTAGTTTTGTTAATACTAATGGCAACAAAGGTACTGGTAATTTTCGTGCCTCATAAGAAGGGAAGACATTTTCTTTTAATTTTTAACTCGCTTTATAGTTCTTTAACTTTTCGGTGTTTTCCATTTTTATCTCATTAATTACGTTAGTAGAATTTTTTGTTAAGCACGTCGTTTCCAAGAAGTCCGTGGTTCTTTTTACAACTTGTAACACTATAGGTATTACTTCAAATTTACCTTCTAACTCCAAGGAACCTTCAAAGTATCCTAAATTTATTATGACCAACCCAACAAATTGACGGGATTGTAAACTGCTCTTTTGTAAGGGTGGCTTTCCAATGCGTTCCCAATTTTTTTTGTATCAGCGTTACTTCACTCCCAGTATCCGTTTGCACATCTAAATTGTAGTTGTTAATTTTAACCTTTAATATAATGTCTTTTTTCTTTTCTTCAATTTTTCTTTATTCTTATTTCTTAATGTAAAGACCTCCATATTGGTTTCGTTTTTTTCAACTCTTTCAACATTTTTCTTTTTTACTTTGCTTACTGCTTGAAAGTGGTTCTTTTTTAAGCAATTTTTACAGGTTTTTCAAAATGCTGGACATTTTTCATTTTGTGATCACGTCCACAATACGAACATTTTCTTATCTTTTTTTACCACGTACATCTCAGCGGATATATGTTCGCTTGGTTGACTTTTATGATGGTTGTATTTCTGTATTAATTCTTGTTGCTGTATAAATTCAATGCATGTATTTAAAGACATATTTCCTATTTGTAGTTGTTCCATTATTCTATATCGGTGTGATGCATTGCACATACCTTTAATTAACCTTAATTGAATCATGTCCTCTTCAATCACTTGTCCGAGTTTTTCAAATTCGCAATATCTACTTGCATTTCGTAGATGGTGTAAATATTTTATAATTGTATCGTCAATTTCTTCTATCAATGACATTAATTTCGTTCTTTCCGCCACTACCAGTATTTACTTGGGTCTCATATTTCTCCTTATAATCTGAATTATTTTTCGAAATTCAGGTCTTCCAAATTTGTGGGATATGCAATCGTGGAGACTTTCATTATCGCCTCGCATCCTTTTGTAGCCAAAAGTAATTCCTTAATTTCATTTTCACCTCCCTTTTTCTTGTTGGCTTTCAGCTTTTTACTTCTCGCACTGGCAGAAAAACAGCGAATCTATGAATCTACAAAATCTGGATCTTCTATAGACAAATGGTATACTATCGGCGACGCCATTGATGTGAAGTGACGTTTAGCTTGTCCTACTTATTCTCAGTGACAAGTTATATAAGCTCTCTTTCACTTATGCGAATTATGCATATTAATTTGCCAGTGTCACTATATATATATTTTAATTCAGATACTTTAATCCAAGCAAAAAAAGCAGGAAGGTAAATTCCAAAAAACCCGATCCTAATTAATATTAAAAATTTATTTTAATATTAAAAAATGATACAGAAAGAGAGCTCCATGTAATAAAATATTACAGAGCAAATATAATAGAAGATGTCACCATTATGCATATTAATTTTCCAGTGTCACTATATATATATATATATATATATATATATATATATATATATATGTTCGAATTCTGCCGAATGACACACATTTTTCAAACGAAATTTCTCAAAAATTTTCAGATCGGTAGATATATACAAATATACTGTTTAATTAAAAACCGCGTATCTACTCAAATACGAGTATCTATTAAAATATTCGTCAAATAAATTAAAATATCTCGGTTGTTGATCTATTTCAAATCTTTTCGCAATCTAATATCTTTATATATACGTGTGTGTGTGTTCAGTAATTAAACCGTAGCCTGTTAGTGAAAAGGTGTTTTAGGTTAATGATTTTCTTTCAAATGATTAAGTACAGTTTTTTCTTCCTAATTTCATATTTGAAAATGAATTCCAGCTTTATTTATTTAAGTATTATTACTTTCCATGTTTTTTGGTGATTGCCACGCGAATAATTTCCCCTTCGTACAGTCATAGCCATTTCCGACAATTATTTATCCCATTTCACCATAAATACATGATTATCATTTCTGATCAAAGAGATACACGTAAGATAACGTAAGTCTTTCATTTCCTTTTGTATTTGAAATACGAAACAAATCTCTTATCGAGAAGAGTTCTACTCTCATAAAATTTAATGTTTTTGGTTCTTTACTTCTCCCCATGTGAGAGATTTGTTCTATTATATTCTTTTACGTCTTTTAATATTCACACTTTTAAAATTTTCTTTTTAACATTCGCAAATATACTTTCTTTGCATCTTCATTAAAATTATTCTTAATTTTATTATAATATTAACTCCCAACACTTTCCGTAAAGGTGACAAATAGAGTTTTCCTTGTGGGTGAAATAATTAACTCTCTATTCTAATCAATGACAAACATAAATTGGGATCATTCCGAAAAAAAATTAATAGCAAAAGATCTCAAAACGTCATCTTAATTTGTAATAAAAAATCATTTGCAGAGTCTTCTAACAAGTATGGCGTTTAAATGGAGATGAAAACGAGGCTCCAACTTGTCGATATTATTTTTATTATAGAATTATTATTAATATTAGTATTATTATTATGTCATTTTTCATTATACTTTGCTTGTCATGACTCCATTTCATGTTTCTTTTTATATCTTCCTATCATCCCTAGCGTTACATAGACAAAATTCTCCTTAGTGTGTGAGCAGTAAAAAACAACTTTTTGTAGATCTCTTAAGCTGGGGTTTCCATGGATTTTTCAATGTGCTGTTTTGTTCCATTTTTTATCATTCCAAGTGCATCCACTATCACTTGTATAATACTTGTTTTCAGTTTTCACATTTTTCTATTTCAATTTCCAGGTCTATATTTTGACAGTTTTTCGAATTCCTTAGTTGCTATGTTACAATCCGCTGGACAAGCCATATCAATTAATAAGCAACTTTTTTTCTTTTTGGTTTTTTACAATAATCTCCGGCCTATTTGCTTCAATCTTTCTGTCTGTATAGATGGTGTAATCCCATAGAATGGTGACATCTTCTATTTCTGTAACCGGTGCTGGGTGATACCAGTGTTTGTTTACATATTTTCCAAAGTGTTTGCACATTGCCCAGTGTAAATATTGTTCCACTCTATCGTGATTTTTATATTCATTTTGGGGCAAGTACAGAACATTATTATTATTATTATTATTATTATTATTATTATTTAAGAGACTTTAGTGATTAATTCGCTCATTATAATTTCTATTAACATTTAAAGAGTTTGAATGTTCATATAATTTACGTTGGTTTTCTTTTTGTTCACAATCAGTTCTTTTTTTCTCCATGACGAAATCATCACGACTAGCGGCCCGAAAGCGTCGTCATAATTGGTGCCGTTTCTACAGCATCAACTCACTTAGGTTCCGGTCATCATCATTGCAGCAGTTTCCTGACCAAGGGCAGCGAGCAGCCGGGCCGAGTGTCACAAGTCTCTTCACAGTCAATATTCTGCACGTTCAAAACAAGCTGATGTAGACAAACACAGTACCTATCAGCGTAGTTACATAGTGCAGGGTTAAATGCTGAGAGCGAAGGTTTTATTCTTAGAGCACAGGACCAATGCTTCCTGACTAAGAACTCCCAAGAATTAATGTAGATGAGTTGTGTTCAAGTCAAAAACAGATTCTGTGATAAATATCCAAATATAGTTGACCATCTTGTATTAGGTTGCACGGTTTTAGCACCCAGTGAATATAAAACTCGGCAAGACAGAATGGGCTAATATCTGGACTGGAAAGCATGCAACTTTTGCAGGAAGAAAACTGTAAGAACAGTTATTAACGTCACCCACGTTACAGAGATAGGATCTTTAACAATTTTATGTGACTTTGCAACACACATAAACACAGAACAATCAAATCTAATCGCCCAGCCATCGTGATCAAAGACCACCAAAAAAAGAGAGTGTGTTCATATTGTCGTGAAAGTCCTTGCAGATTATAAGATCTTAAAACATTATCAAAAACCAAGGATCTTGAAGTGAAAATGTAAAGTGTGGCAAATGAGGACATCAATGATTCCAATGATAGTTGGAACCATCGATTCGATTGAAAAGTGTTCGCATGTTCATTGAAGAGATTCCCTCAACCCGTTGCCTTAAAGAAATAAAAAATTGTACTAACAAGTTCAGATCACACGTTACGTTATTCATGTAAAATGTTTTCGCAAATTACAAGATCATAACATTATTTTTCTAAACATTGAGTTAAACCGTAATATATTCTTCTACATAACGTGGAAAATATTATTAAGTGATACAATTTAATCTAATCTTTAATTGTTTATTTTATGAAGCTAGAAGTTTCAGTTATTAAATAAAATAAAATGTCTCGCGCCTTATCTATTACTAGTTTATTTACTACTAAATAAAATGCCTCTTTATTTATTACTAAATAAAATGCCTCTTTATTTATTACTAAATAAAATGCCTCTTTATTTATTACTAAATAAAATGCCTCTTTATTTATTACTAAATAAAATGCCTCTTTATTTACTACTAAATAAAATGCCTCTTTATTTATTACTAAATAAAATGCCTCTTTATTTATTACTAAATAAAATGCCTCTTTATTTATTACTAAATAAAATGCCTCTTTATTTATTACTAAATAAAATGCCTCTTTATTTACTACTAAATAAAATGCCTCTTTATTTATTACTAAATAAAATGCCTCTTTATTTATTACTAAATAAAATGCCTCTTTATTTATTACTAAATAAAATGCCTCTTTATTTATTACTAAATAAAATGCCTCTTTATTTACTACTAAATAAAATGCCTCTTTATTTATTACTAAATAAAATGCCTCTTTATTTATTACTAAATAAAATGCCTCTTTATTTATTACTAAATAAAATGCCTCTTTATTTACTACTAAATAAAATGCCTCTTCATTTATTACTAAATAAAATGCCTCTTTATTTACTACTAAATAAAATGCCTCTTTATTTACTACTAAATAAAATGCCTCTTTATTTATTACTAAATAAAATGCGGTCCTGGGTATGACGGTAAACTGCATCCAGCAGCAAAGTCTCTGATTGGGAGTTGTGAGGTGCATGGAACCACCTCTTAATTGCTGTTGTTCCCACGCCCACGCTGACACGGAGTGGTAGCACCTGTTAGGCGTCCCAGCTATGGGTAAATAGTTGACCCCCAAATTGGGGTCAAAAACCTATAAAGGTATTCAACAAAACTTTTTTGAATGAAAAATGTTACCAACAAAACTTTTTTGAATGAAAAACGTTACCCAAACAATCCTCCAAAAAATATAAACAAACAAAAACAATAAAACAAATAAACTAAATAAAACAAATCAAAACGATTTTCAGCATTAAATGACCTAATGAAGGTTGATATGCTGGTTAAATAAATGAACCAACCAACCAACTAAATAAAATGCCTCTTGTTAGAATTTCTTCTTCTTCTGTTGCTTACATATTTACTTCCGGATCCGAAACAGTAACCTAAGCTTTGAAAAGGTATCATGATATATTCTACTGAACATCTCTTCGTAATATGTGAACTGTACTTGTGAGTCCTATCAGGAATCTTTTTAATGAGTCCACTAGCACCTTTTCCAATCAATCTAAGGGCTACAACTACAACTGGAATTATCAATGTTTTCATGTATCGCATTTAAAGATCCTTTTATTTTGATATTATTTTGAAGATTTTCATGTCCGGACATTAAAAATGGCTGACACTGCCTAGTAAATAAGAAAGCACATTCTGTGATTTTTTTTCATCACGATTATAATTGTTATTATCATTATTAAAACTCTCTCAATAGGGTTAACTCTCACAACAGACCTGAAGTGGAATGACTTTATAGAATCCACAGCTAAATCTGATGCTAAAAAAGCCGGTTCTCTGTGTAGGCCTAGAAAGTTTTTCCAGTCTGAAACCATCCTGCACATATATAAATCTACCATCCGCCCGTGCATTGAATACTGTTGCCACATCTGGTTGGGTGCTTCTGCTACCCACCTAGAGGTCCCTGACAAAATAGAACGGAGAATCTGTAATGTGATCGATCCCCACTTGGCAGCTCAAATACAGTCATTTTCTCACCGGCGCAATGTGGCTTCCCTGTGTCTCTTCTGCAAATACTTTCACGGCTTCTGCTCCGATGAACTTAGCTCACTGGTGCCCACTATATATGAATTTACTCGAACCACAAAATTAGCAACTAGGTCCCACCCTTTTACTGTGAAACATATAAAATGTAAACGCAACTTCTACTCCATTAGATTCTTTTCTCGCACTTCCCACCTGTGGAGTTCCCTTCCGTTTACTTGCTTCCTCGACAGGTACAACCTCCAAGAATTTAAATGTAAAGTCAATAGTCATCTCCTGTCTCACTAATTTGCATCCTCTCTCTCATGCTCTTTTCTCTGCCCACTCCCCTCTCATCAGTGTTCTCATCCTTCTTTTACCAACTTCCTGACACCCCCTATAACCTGTCACTCTTTCTCATAACTTTCCTCCTATGTAACCCGCTGCACAACAGTGGCAGTAAAATGCCTTGCTTGGGGTGATATGGTTATAATTTTTTTTCTTCTGTTTATTAAAATCTCTTACCCGGCATTTATCTAAAGAATTGTGCAAGACAAGTTAGTAAATTTACGTATTCTTTTGTTGTTTTTTTATAGTGGTATTACTTACCTGAGTATTTCAGCATTTCCGCATCCGGTAATTTTTGAATGACTTGAAAACGGAGACTTCGAGAAACTTTGTTAATGTTCTTTTCTCTTTGTTTTTTTTTTAAATTCTATTAAGACAACGTATTTTTTTAATCATATCACCCCAAGCAAGGCGGTAATGCCACTGATGCACAGGGGGCTACTTAAGAGTAAAAAAATTGGAAAAGAGAAAGCCGGAAACCACATCCTAAACATGGAACAAGGGATGAGTTTTTTCACCTGTTCAATAGATGTGGATGGAGTGTGAACCAGGCGATAGTTTAGTCTATCTACTCCAATTGAAAAAAAGAAAAGAATGAAAAGATTGAAAAAGAGAAAGCCAGAAACCACATTCTAAACAGGGAACAAGGGATGAGCCTCTTCACCTGTTCAAAAGACGAGGGTGGAGTGTGAACCGGCCTCGTCTTTTGATAACTGCAGATTTATGATACCTCATTTCATTAATCTCAAATTTAAAATCCTTATTTCCTATTAACTACGATTTCCAAAAATTTAAACACGCAATCAGTAGTTAAATTATAGCATTCTGAATCCCGTTTAGTAACCACTTGCTCTTAGTGGATTTGTCACATTGCCTAAGTCGAAATGGTTAAAAAGAAATGACTAATTCATCTAACATTGCCTTACTTTACTTTTACAAATTCTCCAACTACTTCAAAGATACCTTCCAGATGTACCTTGCAGAAATACCTCCCACATAATGGTAAGGCATGAACTAGATAAAGACACTATAATCCTTAATATCTTACCATTATATGGGAGATATTTCTGTCGCAACATGTATTAAGGGGTGTAACTAACAGTTTCTACTTTTTGCACTTCCCCAGTGAGACACTAGGGTTTCCCCAAATCATCATCACCTTCTTCTTTTTCTTCTTCTCCCATTATTTTTCTATACCCTAATTTCTTCTTTACAATGATTTTCATTTCATTATTAGTATTAGATAGATTCTTCATCTTGTTGTACGTATGTTACTTATGCCCTTATATATACGATGCATATGAATTGATGTGCGCATGCGTGTGTGTTCTATTCCTGATAATAATATGAAACCGACACTTCAAACCTTTGTTGCACTTTGGTAAGGCATGAACGAAGGGCGCCACTTGTGATTATTCTCTTCTTGTCAAAATAAAAAATGCGCACTTCTGAATTCTGCCGTCACATAAGTTCATCCACAATACCAGTTTTCCAGTGTTTCCCAACTAATACCTTCCCACCATTTTGTCAATTGCATTCTGCTAATGGACTCGCCTGAAAACACATTGCTTGTTTAACAGAATAAATAAATAAATGGGATTCTTTGATATTATTTTAGAAGGATTCCGTCTCAAATATAAAGATTTATTTTCTGTTATTATTCTCTATTTACGTCCTTGACTTTTTCCCGCTTTTTCTGTTTCCGACACCACTTTTCATTTTATTCTTTCTCTATTTTTTTTTCTATTTTTATCATTCTCTTTCGCCTGTTCTTATACTGTTTTACTATCTGTCTTCTTCTCGTCCTCTTTTCTTTTTGTTGTCTGCTTTCTTCACTTTTCTTCTTCTTCTTCTTCGTCTTCTTCTTTGTTAAGCTTTCCAATTTTATTGCCATATTTCTACTATTTTTTCCTCGTTTTTCTCTCCCTTTTTTCTCATCTGTCTCCTCTAAATCTCTTTTTCTTATTTTTTTTTTATTTTTCTCTCATTTTCTATTCTCTGAATTAACATTTTTTTCTTTTTGCAAATTCATTGATTCATATCTTTGTTTCTTTCTCTTCTCTCGCATTCTTTCTTCTTTTCCTTTTCAATTTCATTTCACTTTAATTTTCTTCGTCATTCGCTGTCGTCTATTATTCTCGTTTTTCTTCCTCTTTTTTTCCTATCCTATCTTATCTTTCTTTCTTTTTTTATTATCCCTATTTTTCAACTTCCTTTTTAATTTTCTTTTCTCACATCGATTTTTATTTTATTTTATTACCGTTTTGACTTTTCTTTTCTCCTGTTCCTTCCAGAAAATGATGTCTCCACACTCCAAAAACAGAGAACGAAATACCGACTGACCATGGATCAAGACGGACACTTTCAAATCCCTGCAATAACATCAGAAATTACTTTGCAAATTAAATCCGCAGCAGAAATAACAAAAAACTTGAAAGGCCTTTGAACCGTCTTCCCTAATGCAGGTATGGCCACTTGAGACCGACACAGCTTTATAGACCGTTGCTTACTTTTAGGAATCAGGGTCTTATAAATCTCAATCCGGATGCATTAACGCCTATTTCTTAGAAGAACTCTTTGTTCCGTTGCTGACGCCAAGAACCGTACAGTGCAGAGAAAAAAAATGGGGCCACCAAACCACAAAGCAGTGTACTATTAACAGTTGATTGTTAATCAGTGTACTATTAACAGACTATGTTTTTATATTTTTAGACTACTAACTTTTTTAAAATCTTCTTTTTCAAAACCATTGCTAGAAATTACATTGTTTAACACAATTATGATTCCTAGTTACTAATTGTTATTCCCTTTTTGCCTATGTGTCTTCTTTTTCTAAATATCGTGTTCCTTCAGGAATAAGTGGACCTGTTTCTTCATAACTTCATGTCCTTATTAGCTCTTACTAAGTTTTGACTCATTGCCATCAAAATCCCTGTAAAATGTTTTCTTTTTCCACAAAGGAAGAAATTAACGACAATTTAGTGGTAATTGAAAAACAATATCAACACTCAAATAGGAACATTTGAATGACAAAGTCTTATGGAAAAGTAGATAAGAAATAAGTAAAAAAAAAAGAGAATTAAAGAATAAAACTTTAGAAATAGTCCCCCAAAAATCGAGTATTAAAATAATCTTCGTATCGAGAAAAACGGAACGTTGAAAGATGTCAAGTTTCAAGAGGAAAAAAAAAACAAACAAGAAAATGAAAAAAGAAAACATGGGTTTATCAACAAAAATGGAAGTTTGGTTAAATACGACTTTGATATATTGAAAGAGATTGGCATAAAATAATTTATAACTTAAATTCTAAATAACATAAAATAATGTTATGAACAATATTTTTAGAAACGTCTTCTTATATATGATGTATCGCTTCCAAAGAGAGGAAGGTGTAGAGAACCATGTTCCTCTAGGTCAGCATGTGGACGAACATATTTCTACACAACTTCTTCTTTGTGGCTGTGGGCTATCTTTTCTAATCTCTGTTTTAACAAACACGCTAGATTATTTATACACTGTTTCCCCTGTCCCTCTTGCTTTCAATATACCTTGTGAGCATCAAATGTTTTAAGCCGCCTTTTCTCATTACGTACCTTAGAAGTTTTTATTGTCACTTTCTGATTTTAAACTTAAAGTATTCTTATTTTCATTTTCGCTAAATCATGTTATTTTATGATATTCTTAGTTTTTCTCTTGCCACCAGTCAGTTTTACACTTGTAAGGAGATTTTCCAGCATTCACTGTCGTATAGGAAACTGTTAGGGTGGCACCCCTGTGAGTCGATTGACTAATGGACTATTCCTGACGTCACGTCCGGTTACCAAGTTATGTATTCCGGGTAGTCAGAGGTAGAGAGTGTGAAGGGGTAAGGGTCGTAACCAGATTCGTCCTGTAGCTGAGCGGAGACACGACTCGGCGTTAACACCAATTGTATTTTTGTTTATACATTATTGTTTTTAACAGTTCCTTATGTCTTCTCGTTCAGTCAGTTAAGTGCCATACGTGAAACACGCTTGGGCGATCATGTCTCGAAAGGGACATGACTGACTGGGCAGAAGATTATCCCGCAGTAGGTTGCCATTGCTTTCTGCGGTCGACTGGTTGCCAGCCAAGGCTATAGAACCCAATCTGTCCGGTTATTTAACCCATAACTGGAGGGAAGAGACGGATTAATACGTCTCCGAAGGGTATTTGCGCGTAAGTGAATGCAATGAATTCAACTGGAATTCGAACTCGGCTCTCCGATTTCTCGTTCCGAGCCGATATCCAGTGAACCACAACGATTTCAATAATAACACCACAATAGAAACCGATACTATAAAACTATTCATTATGTTTTTTTTAATTTACTTTTTATTGACATTTTCCTGTTTATTATTAGTTTGCTTAACTTTCGAAAGACCACTTTCAACGCGTCCCATTTTCAGTCCACTGTCAGAATAATTCCTAGATATATAAGCTTTTGTATTTTCTTTATATTTTTGTCTACAGTTTGTAGTTCCCATCTCGGGCTGTTACTCTTGATGGCAATCATACATTTTATCTTTTACAGCTGATAGATAGTCGTTTGTTCTTGCTTTCTTTTACTACCTTTAATTCGTAGTTTACATCTTGGGCTGTTCCTCTTGTTGACAACTATACATAATGTTTTCATGCAATTGATAGTTACTCCTTTCTTCTCGTTTTCTTTGACTACCTCCAACTCGTAGTTCGTGTCTGGAACTGTTCCTCTAATTGACTAACATACATTCTATCTTTTTACAGTTGATGATCAGTTTTTTACTTTCTGTGTCTGTTATCATGTCAGTTTGTCAAGATTTTGTCCTACAGTAATAGTATGTTAGTATAAATAGGTCACAAAATAAATTGTTCAAATTTAGAATAAACCAGTAAAGACAAGTATCTAAACTTACTCTTCCATATATATATATATATATATATATATATATTCTTCATTTGTAAACGCTTTATTATGCGACCTAGGTTTCTACCATGTGGTGTCTTCAGGTGATTTGCAATAACTGATTTTACCGTTTACTGTTTTTTTTTTAAAAGCATACAACCATGGATGAAAACGTTATAATTCCTTGTAATTGTAACAATTGCGCATTCAAAAATCCCTCGTTACATGAGCGTTCAAAAAAATCACCGTTACATGAGCACTCTTAAAAAAACGGTAAACGGTAAAAACACTTATTGCAAATAGCCTGAAGGCACCACATGTTAGAAACTTACGTCACGTAATAACTCGTTTACAAATGAAGAATATTCAATAGTTCTACAATATAATTGTATTGAACACTTTTTAATACAAATGCGTATGGTCTAATTTTATTATGACCAAAAACTAAGTAATTAAACAATATATTTTTTTTTTCATGCATATATATATATATATATATATATATATATATATATATGCATGCAGGTTTTGTTAAAAGTGATAGACAAGGTGTAATGGTTAAGTTTTTTATATAATGTTTCATTTGATTTAAGGCATATATTTCTTTTATTTTCGGAACGTAAATTATATATAAATTGCCCAAATGTTTTATTTCTCCAAACACTTTTGGCTATACAATTAGCCTTTGTCAAGGATGAATTTTATTTACGACTAAATATATAAGGTGTTTGTCATATATTTAGAGTCATAGGAAAATTTATATTCTAAACACGCTGAGCACATTGTTGCTGAGTTCAAAGTTGATATCATCAAATATTGTATTGTTCTTTCTTTTAACTCTGTTTTGTTAGTTGTAAGAATTCTACAAAAAATGCATATGGGGAAGTGCTGAAAGGTTTTCCTACCCAAATCACCAGCCTGTAATATATATATATATATATATATATATATATATATATATATATATATATATTACGGAAATTAACGAAGATTAACGAAATTGGTTATAAACAACCGACAATTTAAAATTATTTTTTGAACATAATTTTTGATTGATACTTGTATTTAAGTAGATAATATGGTTGCAATCAAACAGTATTATATATTTATTTCTACCGACCTTATTATTTACGATAAATTTCAGCTACGAAAAAGTGTGTGATTGTCAGTTGCTTATAACCAATTTCGTTTATCTCCGTTAATTTCCGTAAGATGTTTACATTTGTTGAGATTGCAATAGATTTCAGAAAAGATATGATTATACCGATGAATCGAAAATTGTGTTATATAGGCTTGATTTGACTTCGCTTAGGTCATTCGTGGCCGACAGGTCAAGATCAATTGGTGGCTTCCTCTATGTGGAAAGTGGTCACAGGTTTAAATCCTGCCGAATGACATATTTTCGGAATAAAATGTATCGTAAATAATCAGGCCGGTTGAAATAAATATATAATACTCTTTGATTATAAACAGAATATCTACTTAAATACGAGTTTCAATAAAAAAAATAATTTCATATATATACTGTAATTTTATAATTTCCTCTTGTTTCTTACTTTTAGTAATATATATATATTACTAAAAGTAAGAAGCAAGAGGAAAACTATTTAGTTTTAACCGATGCGTTTCATCCACTGACGTACTTTTCCAATCTCATTTACAATAAAACCACTATTTTCTCAAGCCAATACATACAAATATGCACAAAAACTAAAGAAACAACGGATAAATCCATCATTTCAACGTCTCATAACATGATATTTCAAATAATATAATTTATATTAAAAAATCCTCTTCGAATATGCGAAAATACGTCATTAAATATCTAATATTTTTCAGTTGAACTAATGAAAATTTCTGAGCATTTTATAATTTTCTAGCAACCAACAACATTTTGTTTTTGTTTATAGATACAGTAATTTAAATATATTCATTTCGGTTTTTGCCTTGATAATAACCGTCAGTAGATGAAACGCGTCGGTTAAACTAAATACAGCTTCCTTCTAAGCTCTGTCTTTTAATCATACTGTTCCTCTCTTAAATAAATTAAAGCGACTTTTGAAAAAAAAAATCCGTTATTCACCCCAAAAATGATAGCTGAAGATGGACTCATATTGTTAAATATAACAGAAAATGAATGTCTATCACGTTTAATCATAAGTCATTCTAAATATCGTATTTTTGTTTTAATTTCTGGTTGAAATAAAGACAAAAATTGTCCAACGTTTAGATATTATTAAGATTTCGACTCACATGAGACATCTTCAGAGTGGTTGCAGAAACGTTAACATAAAGACATCCACCCTTAAATTAAAGCCAAAATACGGCTCATGATTAAACGTAATAAATATTCATTGTCTGCTATATTTAACAATATATGCTTATATAAGTATCTGCTGCCTCAATACTATATATATATATATATATATATATATATATATATATATATATAGTATTTATTTTGCCGCCTTCTCCTTTTTCTTAATTCCCTTAAAATTAAAGCCAACGAGAACCCTTGATAAGAGTTGGCCGAAAAGTTCCTCGGGTTTAAATAATATGACGTCTGTTCTTTTTAAAGCCATTAATAATTTCTGTGGGTACAAATCGTTATATAAATATATATATATATATATATATATATATATATATATATATATATATATATATATATGAGGAACCTCCATTAAATCGCTAAAAAACATATGAATAAAAAAGGCTCCAAACTTAATATAACAAACTTTTTCCATCAAAATGCTTATATTATTATTAAGGGGCAAGATCAAAGTAATTTTAATTATTTAAAAAAAAATCTTTTATCCTTACTAACATGTTCGAAATTTTGGCAAAAAATCTTATTTTGATTTGTGTTAGCGGGTAGGTAAGCAAAACGTTACGACTGTTTACAATGGAAAACGTAATGATTACATCACCCACTTTTTTTTCGGTGACAGACGCATTAATTTGGAAATTCTCTCAAATATTAAATCATCGGATTTTAATGAAACTTTTAGTACTCATTCACAAATGAATGAAATTATTTTTGAATTCATTATTTATTTAAATCTTGGTAAAACTTTTTTTTTACGTCTGTTAACCACTACAAATAAATCCATGAAATTTTAATAAACTTTACTTTGTTGCGGTCTATTGTTTTATCAGTTAAACGCAGGACTAATTGGGGAATATAAATCATTACTTTGTTTGGAACTTTTGCCTATTTTCGAAAATCTGCTCCGACGAGTAAAATAAATAATGCAATAAAAATATGTTATTATTTAATTTGATAAACTTTTTATTGCTTGAATAAATAATAAAAGTTAAGGACATTACAGTTTGAAGAACAAAATTTCGATTACTAAAGAATTGTTTACATTTTTTTTAATTGTAGTAATTTATAAAGTTTAAAAAGCATTTTTTGAAATACTTCAAAGATTTGTTGCGTTTAGATTTTTAAGTTAATAATTGTATATTATATTGCCTATCGAAAATTGAAAAGTTTAATACAAATCTTTTGGCCTTAATAATAATTTAATTTTTTCCTGTATATTTGAAGTTTTTTTTTTTTTGCATGGTAATTTCTGTGTGCAAATTAAAAAGGTCAGTTTCCTCCCGAAAAAAAATTGAACCGTTTTTTTACTTATGAACGTCATACACTTTTTATCTTATCTCTATCAGTAACCAGACAGCACGTTTGATATACGGCGGACAGGTCAAGAAGTTCAAATCTGTGATGAAGAAATAATTTTATTCTAAATTTCACGCTATTAATAAGTAATACGCGTATAAATCAGATTAATTTACCAGAGAATTTGCTAATATTCCAAAACTAATGTGTCACAGACATATTTTTACTAGATTTTTAAAACCAAGAATTAACTTTTGTTCACAAATGTGTAATTAAGAAAAAATATCAACCTTTCATATTCCAATCACTATAATCACTGTTTGAAGTAAACCAGAGTATTTTGCTTACAGTAAATAGTAATTTTAATCATTTAGCATTCAATTAAAAGTAAAATAAAAGTTTCAAAAAAGCTTTTTCATTTTTAAAAAATCAGTTGAAAAGTCAGATATCAAAAATGACTGGTGGTACCTAATATATATATATATATATATATATATATATATATATATATACTGTAATTTTTTGATAGTATTACGATATTGGTCATTCAACTAATGTGTTTGGAGTTGGGTCGGCTCTATAAATGTTTATGAAAGCACTTTTTGGTGTGTGTGTGTTTGTGTGTGTATGTGTTTGCGCATTTTGCCTAGGTGTGTATATTTTAAAGAATACTGTGTTCTTTGTTCTTTTTTATACCTCCGATTTTCAAAGTTTTAGCATACCCTGTGTGAACATCACCGTAAAAAACTGGTTGAAACAACTTTCCACTCCTAATTATGACAAAAAATGCCAAGAATCATGGTTTATTCGTAATATGAAGCAAGAAAACTAAAGAAAAATGTAAAGACTACATAAATAGCACAGAAAAATATACTCACATGTCATTATATTTCTTTTACTTTTAATTAAGTAATGACCCTTTACGATTGATATCTTCCAAATTATCAGAACAACACCTTATTCTTTACAATGGGCTATGAGTCACTCTTTTTGATGTTTCTAAATAGTTAATGACCGTAGACTGATGAGTTGCAGCGAAAAGCAAATAAAATTAAGATGAATAATATTTCTTCTATGAGCTGCAACCATTCAGAACAGATGGATATTGGTTCTACAAAAGTTCCTATTTCTTAGGATACCTTGCAGTTTTCACCCCACAACCCGTTCAGCGTTTAGTGATCCATTAACACAAGCTCGTCAGGTAGGTTATACCACAATCTCTCCTACTTTTGTTATGACCTGTGAGGATTTTTGAGGAAATCCGCCTTCTTTATTATGTCTCAAAGAAATATCAGCTGTCTCTTCTTGAACGTGAATATAAGTATTCTTTTTTTATCCATTTTCTTTAAAATTTTGGTTTGGCCGTATTTTAAGTATCTTTCTGTAGAACTTCATTTGTCTTGGTCCCAGTTTTATCGGTTGGCAGATTACCCAGAATCACTGGCATATACGAAAACCGATAACACATAGCAATCCAGAATTCTTATTTTTTCTCATTCAATGTTCCTGTTCTCAACGTTTGGAATACTTCATTTACCAATGCGTTTTCCCAGATATTTAAATGTTTCTACTTGATTGATGTTTACATCTTCAATTCGTAATACAAACATAGATAACTTACACTATTTACATTATTCGGACTATTGTTCTCATCTTTGTTGCCATTTGTACGACGTTAAGCCATTGTACGATCCGGCCTTCTTCAGATTCTAGGAATTTCGAACCAAACCCTTTATTAAAATCAATGAGGTATATCATTCGCATTCCTTGCGTGAAGCCTCTTTTGGTAGTCATAAGATCTCCTTTTAACCGGACCCAGTAAGTTACTTGTTCACCACTTCAAAACTGAATACACCAAGAAACTTTACTTTAAGTACCATTACAAGTGGTAGCTATAGCAAGATAAAGAAATACCCCACGCTGAAAAAGGAACGACAGATGTCGCTGATTCTAATCAAGAACGAGGATCACTTCCAGTCTAGGACATACAGGCAGTTGTCTCATCTTTACAGCAAGCTACCTTACATGTATGGTCTATACAAAATTCACAGAGACGGTATTCCGCTCAAGCCGATTGTTAGCAGCCTAAGTTCGGTGAGCCACCCTCTGAGTTGCTTCCTTGTAGATATAATTGATCCACTGATAGGCAAGTCATCATCATATGTTCGAAACTCCGCCCACATTGTAGAACTTATCAAAGATGCTCCCATCCAATGCAACCAGATGTTTAGCCTAGATGTGGTGAGGCTGGATGTGGTGAGGCTGTTCACAAAGATTCAAACAGTGGAGGCACTATCCGTAGTCAGGGAAAGATTCGCCTTGGACTCATCCCTAGGAGAACGTACCAATATTCTACTAGATAACCTAATGAAGATGCTGACTTTCTGCACACAAAAAACAAACTTCGGATTAGAATCAGATATATTTTGGCAGGATGAAGGCCTAGCAATAGGCTCGCCATTATCACAATCACTGGCTAATATATAATTAAAATACATTGAAAAGATGACATTAGAACCCACAGCTCTAAAGCAAACTCTATGGCTAAGATACGTTGATGACACCTTCATACTCTGGTCAAACTAGAGGAGGTCCATACGCTACTGGACCATGTGAATTCAATATGATCATCCATACAGTTCCCTATGGAAAAAGAGTGTGACAACAACTATCATTTCTGGATGTGCTAATTAATTCGAACAGAGGTGGGGTTCAAGACAGCCGTACATCGCAGGCCAACATTCACCGGACAATACCTCAACTTCAACTCCCACCTTTCATACAATATAAAGAAAAGGATCGTCCACTACCTGCAATACCGAGCAAAAGTTATAAGCGGCAACCCAGAGATATATGAACAGGAAAGGATCAGTATAAGCAGTATCCTAAAAGGTAACAATTATCCAGGATACATGACAACAACTGCAACAACCATTCAAAGGAATGTGCATAAGGGTATCAACTCTCAGAAAACATCCTTGGTCTGTCTAACCTATGTGTAAGGGTATTTGGAGAAAATACGAAGGATCTGTGCTCCATATAATATGAAGACGATCTTCAGAAGTGGTTTAAAATTTTGCAGGTACCTCTCCAGAATAAGACCCCAACTGAGAAGGACATGATTAAGGATTGTGTGTACGCCATTCCATGTAGCTATGGAAAGAAATATAAAGGAAAAACAGGCTGTTCCTTTAAGGTAAGGCGACAAGAACGTAACGCGATGGGAGATAGACAAATCAGGTGGTGCTGACCACATATGAAAGGAGAAAGTTGATCACCGCCCCCTATAGGGTGAAATTGAAATAATAGATAGAAAATGCTACTAGAAACTATGTAAACTTAAGGAATCAGCACATATGCTAAGCTACAAAAATCTCATAAGCTGACCAAGCATAGAGATGAATACAGTATGGGGACCAGTAATACAAAGTGCCAGAGAAAATCATTAGTGTAAAAATTGCAATATGAGCTCTGATAAAAAATACTAGAGAAAGCCATTTACATCAAAGAATTGCAGTATGAACTCTAGTACAAAAGTAGTTAGTGAACATTAGTTTTATAAGTCCCAGAAATTCAACTGTTCTTGTCCGTGGCCAAGTGGCTAAAGACGTTAGTTATTTCTAGTACTGACCCAAAGAATTTTGAACTTAGTACCATGCGGTGGTGAACAAGTAAATTAGAGAGTCCGGTTAGAATGAGATCATGACTTCACGCAAATAAATGAGAATGATATACCCCAGTGATTGTAATCAAGTGTTCGATTCGAAATTCCTAGAACCAAAAGAAGGCTGGAGCGTAAAACGGCCGAAACCTCGTACAAATGGCAGCTGAGGAAAATAGTCCGAATAATGTAAATAGTGTTGATACTAACTCATCTTAGACAAAAATATAGCTGATATTTAACAGACTTCATATAATTATGTTTCAATATTGCTTCTACTAATATTACGCATCTAGTTAGAAAAATCTTCTTTAAATATGGCGCTGATCGGTGTGTGTTTAAATATTTATAGTTGGAGTATTGGCAGTAAAGCGAAGAGCAGCTTTTCCAGAAGTAGATATTATTATTGGCTTTTACAATATTAATGATGACTTCCTTCCTAATCTTTTGTTCTGAGTATTGTGGAGCGTCAACATCATGATTTTTGTTTGAACATTTGATTTTGTTTTTGCATATCAATTTCATTGGGTTATTTAATGCCAAATCTAAATATTTTGAACGCAAATGTATGCTTTCAATTATAGAAAAAACATATTATCAGTAAATTTAATATAGTTAAGTATTCCTGGAAATTTTGATATAAAAAGTTGTTGATAGAAATTTTAATATCAGCAGATATTGTTGTTAATTTTACTATAAATAAGTATTGCCCGTGGTTCTATTATAGAAAAAAGACGCACTGGAATTTTTTACTATATAAATATGTATTTTTGGTAATTTTCTTATAGAAATATGTATTCCTGGTATTTTTACTCTATAAATATGTACTGCTCATAATGTTACTATGTAAATATGTATTGTTGGCAATTTTACTATTGGTCTGGCTCGACTGCTCGACTGCAACCACTTTCTCACCGGCGACAATATTTTGATGGCTTCTGCTCCGACGAAATTAGGTCACTGGTGCCCCTCCACAAGTATTTACTTGTGCAACCAAACTGGCAACAAAGTTTCACCCATTTACAGTTATATCAAACAAATGCAGTCGATAATTCTATTCTTTTCTCGCACTTCTCGCCTGTGGACCTCCCTTCCGTATACGTGCTTTCCTGACGGCTACAACCTCCAGGAATTTAACTGCCATGTCAATTCTCATCTCTTATCTACTTGACTCCAGTTCGTTCTACATTACCCCGAGTATCTTGTTCTTTTCCTTTTTCTCTACCTTCGCAACTGTCTTCATACCTGTATTCCCATCTTTCTCTTGCCCTTTCTCTGACACCCGCTGTAAGTTGTTCGTCTTTCTCTTCACTCTTCTCCTACCTAAACATTTACTCTCTTATGTATCATTGGTGATACCGCCTTGCTTGGGGTGAAACGATTAAAAATATATAGATATTTATTGCTGATATTTTACTATATAAATATGCATTGCATCCAATTATACTATATAAAGATGTATTGCTGGTAATTTTACTATAAATTTATATCTGCGTAGTGTTTTGTTTTTTGGTGGGGGTTCACTATTTGCCCATAGATGGGACTCTGACAGGTGCTATCACATCTGATCAGGTTTGATGTGGAAACAACAGCAATTAAAAGGTAAGATCTTGATTACCACCATCAATATTAAAATTTGGACGGTCGGCATTAATGAATTATATGTTTTTTTTTAAAGTGTGTCTTAATTCAATACTTTAAGCTATAATGCAATCAAAACTAGACCTATAGTGAAATGGATCTCTAAATCGATGCTTCTCTCTCGATTGACCTTCTTAGAAAACATATTTGCTTTGTATTCGCCTTATGATATTTCGAAGGAGAATAACTCACTCAGTGTAACTTTTTCTAAATAATTTTTTCTCTTTAATCATTTCTACCCAAGTAAGGCATTCCACTGCCACTATTGCGCAAGGGATTACATAGGGGAAGGTGATGAGAAAGAGTGGTTAAATATAGGAAATGTCAGAAGGAGGGTGATAGACGGGTAGGGATACGGAGAATGAGGGTTGGGTAGGTGGGAAGTGTGTTTGACAGAATGGAGGCGAGTTAGTGTGTTAGGAGGTGTCTATTGACCTTACATTTAAACTCCTGGACATTGTAACTGTCGGAGAAGCACGCATGTGGAAGGGAATTCCACAGGCGAGAAAAGAAGCAGTTGGAGTAGAAATTGCGGTTACATTTTATCTGTTTTACTGTAAAAGGGTGGAACCTCTTTGCTAATCTCGTATCTCGTGCAAATTCGTAACTAGGGGGCACCAGTGATCTAAGTTCATCGGAGCAGAAGCAGTGAAGATGAATGATTATATTAAAACAAGCTAGGAAATTTGTTTCACTGTATCGTGCGAGACAATTTTATCTATATAGAATCTATTTTTCACCTAAGTATGCTGTTGCTAAATCTGGTCTGAGGCTTCTTCTTAATATCTAGAGATTCTTGACAGAAAACAAAGTAAAATCTGCAATGGCATCGAACCTGACGTCTGGGTTTCAGATATTTTCAAATAACTGCTGAGAATTTTACTTTAGTATCACAACTTCACGAATTTAAGCGCAGAACGAGATGAGGAGCGAGATATGATCATTTTATTGTTTAAATTGCTAGATGTAACCCTAAATTCTATTCTAACATCTGACTCTCCCGCACTTCTCACTTCTGACCTCTTGTTTCCTGACAACTGCGAATTTCAAATATTTAAATACAACGTCCATTGTCAGTTCCTGTTTTTTGTTTCTTCTCGGGACTCAATAAGGTTTCTTTTTTTCTCACTAACCACTTGTATCTTACTTTATCATTCTACTTGGGGTGAAGTGGTTAAAAGGTGCTGGTGAAATCGAATGTCGCATAGGAGCTGCAGTTTCTGCATTCGTGCTTCTTAAGTGGTCATATGGGGACCACAAAAGATCTCCACAGCTACCAAAGGGCGCATCTATCAAGCTATCGTTCAGACGATCCTTCTCTTTGGTTGCGAAAGGTGGCCACTGGGAGCAGTTGACCTGCGAAAGCTTGAAGTCTTCGACAATGATTGCCTTCGTTGCATTCTAAGATGTCGCCGCTTCGATCGAGGGCCAACGGCAACTCTACGACGACGCCTGAATCTCCGACCTTTGCCATCCGTCCTTCTTCAGCCTGCGATGGTTCCAGCACGCAGCTAGATGTCCAGAGGGAGAACTAATCCGCGATGTCCTTCTCTACCTGGTTGGCGCAAACGTGTTAGTGGGCAGCTGAAGACGTGGGCGAAGACTATCAAGGATAACCTAGCAGAACTATCAGGCTCACAAGTAGTTGATCTTCGACGATGGAACCGCGACTGGCTCGCCATTTCCTAGTTTAGCATCGGTGAACGTGGGCTGCGATGGTCCGAGATGCGGTTCGCGCTCAGGAGGAAGCCGGCTCAACCCGACCAGGGTGAATGCCGAAACAAGTATAAGTACAGGTTAGAAGTGGTTAAAAATATTTTTCTCGAGATACACTCATTTAAGGAATACCCTGATAGTTTTTTGTGATCTAAACGGACGTTTCTGCTTTGCTCACTGACACCATTTCCACTAGGCTATCGATTTTAACATGGTTACTTGTCGGCACTTCTTTTACATTGCCATCTGAATTCTACAAAGAAGGAATCCTGCAGGAAAGAATTAGTACAATGCTAGAAGTGGAATGTTCCGCGACAAATGCATTTTGTATTTGTCCTATTGTCCAATTCATCATTCCATTTCATTTCTATGGCATTCAAGTCGAAAAACAGATAGTCCATTGCAGTGAAAGAATTGTCTATTCTTTCCTATCAAAGAGCTGCCTGTTTCTATCATCATTTCAACCTAAACTACAACACAAAAGATTTAATGGACATTTCCGCTGTTGCGAGTAAAGAGCGAGAAAAACAAGCTAGATATTTTCTTTTAAACGCTGGTAACTCAAAAATTGTTCTCTAAATTAATGTTTGTGTATACGCACAAAAGAAGATATAAAATGCATTTATATTGAATAATTGAAAAGAATGAAAGCAAAAGTGTAGTTTTATTGTGAATAAATTTAACTCTTTACTTTCGCTAGAAGAAATTAAACGCGAAAATCACTGTCATATTGTTGGCAAAAACTAAAAGAATTACTTTTCACTTAATAGTAACTCTTTTAGTTTTATTTATTAGTTTTTTTTAGTTTTTTATTTTATTTATATAGTTATTATCATCATTTTTTTTTTCATTATAATTCGATTTCTGCTTAGGTCACACTACCTAACAGACCTGCAGAAAGACCAAACTCAGTGTGTGTTGGTATGGCTAAATTTGAATTGTTTTTCTATCTCCCATAACATCACTAGCGTTACATGGACAAAGTTTTTTGAAGTGTGTGAGCTGTGCTTATCAAGACAATTTTTTTGTATATCTTTTAAACTGGGGTTCCCGGGGATTCTTTCAATGTGTTGTTTTATTTCTTTTTTATCATTTCAAGCGCACCTACTATCACTGGTACTAATGTTGTCATTATTATTATTATTATTCGATTTCTGCTAATGTTACACTACCTACCAAGTCTTCGGGAAGACCTAAGGTAGGTAGTGGAGTGTTGTTATGGCTACATTTCATTTGTTTTCCTATCTCCCATAACATCACTAGAGTTATATCAACAAAGTTCTTGTTAGTGTGCGCGCTGTACTTATGAAAGCAATTTTTTGTATATCTCTTACCTTTGGTTTCTAGGAATTATTTTTATGTGTTGCTTTGTTTCTTTGTTTCTTTTTTATTATTTCAAGTGCACCTACTATCACTGATACTGCTGTTGTTATTATTATTATTATTATTATTATTATTATTATTATTAAATCTCATTTTATTACTGTTTCTTTAAGATGAATCATTTTCAATATTATATCATTCTATTTTCCTGTCTAACTTTCAGGAATAAGGCGTTATCATTCTTATACTGTTTACAAGTTTACTGTTGTCCTTATTTTCGCTGTTGATATCACAGCGCTTGTACAGACAGTCCATTATAAGTTGTATGCCAATCCAGATAACACCGAATTCTGAACTGAACTCTTTATTTAACGAAGGTCGACTATCCGTGTTTCATTGCCCATGTCTAAGGATACCTCGGCTTAGTTATTGCGTGTTATTGCTAATGCATTGATTCGTGAATTTAGGGACAGTAATTGCTAATTCCATCCTTGGACCAAGCAGTGTGTATTTTACTCAAATGAAACAAGGCTAGGAATAACTGGGTATTAAAAATTCACTAGACGAGTTATCCCTTGGCATGGTCCGGGAAACGAAAACTGCTTACATTTGTATATAGAATAAAGGATTACGTTTGAAGTTCCCTTTAGGTTACAAGGATCATCAAACCGAAGCACATGAAGCACATACTATGCAACTATTTTAACGATCGTACAGTAAATAATGAGTCTCTGATACAGACTGCAGCGGATTTTTAAAAACATTTTTTAAATTATTTCACTGCATGCAAAACAATTATTCCACGAAAATGCAATACTGGGGATTAAGAAAAATGGGAAGTCTTTAGGAGAATAAACTAGAAACACAATTCTAACCAGGAAACGATAAATTTCAACTCTTGTTCAAAATCCGGTGAGGATAAGAGTCAGGCGACCGCTAGCATATCTATGCCTTGATTGATATTATTGTTACTTTTAGATTATACTTTTTCGTTAATGTAATATTTTCAGTCTTAGCACATTTCTGTTATTATTGTATTACTTGTTATATTTCATAATATTTTGTTAGTAATTGCCTTACTAGTTTTAATGCTCCTTATTTTGATTTTTGTTAGTGAGGCATTTTAATAGTTTTTTACAAGTTTTATTCCATCTCATTATTGCCTCTTTTTTTTTTCATTTCACCCCAAGCAAGACAGCCTCACCGCCACTGTTGCGCAGGGGGCTACATAGAAGTAAAGCTATGAGAAAGAGGGATAGGTTATAGGGGGTGTCAAGAAGAGGGTAAGAAAAAGGTGAGAATATCGGTGTGATGAGAGTGGAGTGGACGGAAAAAAGAGCATGAGAGAAAGGATGCGAGTCAGTGAGATAGAAGATTACTATTGACCGTACATTTAAATTCTTGTAGATTGTAGTTGTCGAGGAAGCAAGTATATGGAAGGGAATCCCACGAGCGGGAAGTGCGAGAAAAGAAGCTTATAGAGAGAAATTGCTGTTACATTTTATTGGTTTCACTGTACAAGGGTGGGACCTAATTGCTAGTCTAGTAGCTCGAGTAAATTCATACATAGGGGCTACCAGGGAGCTAATTTTATCGGAGCAGAAGCCGTGAAAGTATTTGTAGTTGTTTGGGTGAAGCATTTTAATTAATGTTATATAATCATTGGTTATGAAGAATTAGAATATCGGTAAAATAATCAATTGTGTATATAAGCCCTGAGTTGTGATAAAAATAAAAGCAATGTTACATAGAATTAATTCAGAATTAAAAACATCATTTCGATTTTTTGTTAAAACTACACAAGGCTTTTTCATCTATTTTGAGCATTGGACTTCACTATAGGATTATCAACAGAGAAGTGGTATTTCAGTTGGAATTTTTAAAGCAAATAGAAAGAAAGATTATAAGAGAAAGAATTGCTATAAATACTCGTGTGCAATAAATCTTATAATCCTTAAAGCTACCTATGAAAGAATTCTTGAAAAACCAGTAAGATGTTTGGGTGGACTTTTCTCAGTAAGCCTTGATGTTGAGCCTATATCTGACTCAGAGCAATAAATGTTCGAATGTTCTGAAAAAAAATGATCGAGAATTAACTCTGCCTTCGGATTATTTTTCAACAATATTCTTCTTCTATGTGCCGTGCCACTTCAGGACGTAGGCGATCATGGCCTTCCACATCTTCCTATAACATCCATTCTGTTACCCCTAAAAAATTCCTGATTCGCCATCCATCTGCTCAACTCCATCAAGTATGCCAAGCATTGCTTCCCCTGTATTTCTTTCTATATTTCTATACGTCCCATGAGTACCAGATTCTCCACATCCCACTTCCTCATTATATGATCCAGACATTTCATTAGCGTTTTTCTGATGTTAAGTATCAGTTTCCTTTTCGTTCCATCCCCTTGAAAACCAGGTCGTTGCTAACATGCACAATCCATGGTATCATCGGCATCTTAGAACCACATTTCGGTTACTTCTAGTCTTTCTCTCATTTTTGATGACATTATCCAGCATTCCCTGCCACACCGAAGGGCAGACATCACATAACAATCCATTACTTTCTTCTTTGTTTCTAACGAAATTTTCCTGTCTCTCAATATTCTACTCAACTTTTAGAATGAATCATTAGCCATGCCAATACGCGTTCGGATCTCAGCTTCGCACTTAACATCCTCTGTTAGAACACTTCCTAGTATAGGATGCAACTCCTATATCATCCATCAACTAACTAAAACACACAAACTAAACTTTCACCCCCGCAAAATTGGATCCAAACGGCTTAAGCATTTTTGAAAAACTGAACTAAAACAAAGTAAAATTGCACACCCACAAAAGTTGATTCAAACTGCTAAAACCATTTTGGAAAAACCCAGACCAAGAATAATTAGCAAGTCAGTGTGAACAGCAAAATTCTGGATCCTGATTGGATTACAAATAGTCAATTTATATGGCGTTAGTCAATTTTTTTTCTACACCTAAAGAAGAAAATGCCTGCTGGGGCCGGCAACATGAAAAACTTCACTATTTCAACCACGGTCCGTGACCGGTCAGAATCAGTCCAGAATTGGAGCGGTATCTGATAGCATCTCACAATGTAAGGAAGAAAATTCAATCTGACTCGGTCATGTCTCGCCTTTACTTCCAAATTTTTTTTCTTCTTTTTCACTCCACGCTGCCAAAGAAAACAACAACAGCATGGACACTCTGTCTGCCATTCTACCATTTCTTTATTCGTTCTTTCTCCCTCAGTCGCCAACCTACTAAAAAGGGGAAAGAATATAATACTTTGCATTCTGATACTACCAGTATACGCCAGGAACACTTAGCTACTCTCTACTTTCAATCCATGAACTCTAAACTTCTGTGAACATTTCAAATACTTACATTTCTCTTTGAACAATTCTGCAAAACTGCATGCATTTTTCTTCTTACGAAATATGTTATTGTGTTCAGTTAACAAAATTTCACTTATATTTTTCTTCTTGCAGTTTTGTCATTCTGTTAATAAATTTTTATTTTAATGTACACACGAAATATTTTATCCTTCCACATTTCAACATCCAAGCTTCAACGTTCTAATATTTAAATTGTGGGACTTCGGCTATGTTCGGAAGTGGCATTGTACCAGGCATGACCAACACACACCCTACACCATCTATCTGGATTTCTGTATTTGCTTGATTTTAGTGTACTCGGCCTGTAGTTAACATTTTCTGCTCTCCTTTTTACTAATGACCAAGCATTCAGTTTTTTCTTGTAGTTTATATGTCGCTCTTTCCTTTCACTTTCTTTAACTAATTCCTGAGGGTCTTGTACTTTTCTTTCCGTGCCAGCTATCAGCGCTGTACCATCTGCATATCTCATAATGTTCAGATTGGGGTCACCAATGATGATTCCTTCTAGCAATTGTCTCGTTGTGCTGGTTGAATAGATCTGGCGAGAAGACATATCCTTGCCTTTCACTCCTATTTATTTTTGTATATCTGCGGAACAAATTTCCTCAGTATATATTTTTGATTATTCTAATGTCTTTCCTAAATATGTCAAGGTTACTGAGCGTCTCTAGCAAGTCTTTGCGTCGTAGTTTGTCGAATGTATTTTACGAATACACAGATACACGTCCCTATTTCTAATAATATTCTAAGCTTAAATATCATTTTTTAATCATTTCACCCCAAGCAAGACATCCCACTGCCACTGATGCGCAAGGAATTATATAGGGGAAGGTGATGAGAAAGAGTGGTTAGATATAGGAAATGTCAGAAGGAGGGTGATAGTCGGGTAGGGATACCGAGGATGAGGGTTGGGTAGATGGGAAGAGTGTTTGAGAGAATGGATGCGAGTTAGTGTGTTAGGAGGTGTCTATTGACCTTACATTTAAATTCCTGGAGATTGTAGCTGTCGGGGAAGCACGCATGTGGAAGAGAATTCCAGAGGCGGGAAGTGCGAGAAAAGAAGCTGTTGGAGTAGAAATTGCGGTGAAATTTTATCTGTTTCACTGCGAAAATGTGGGACCTAGTTGCTAATCTAGTATCTCATGCAAATTCGTAACTAGGGGTCACCAGTGATCTAAGTTCATCGGAGCAGAAGCCATGAAAGTATTTATAGAAGAGGCACAGGGAAGCCACGTCACGCCGATGAGATCAAGTTCTTTGTTCCAGTGTCCTTGACGAAACCGCACTGTTCTCGTCCTTTTCCTGGCTTCATTCTGCTGCGCGCTCTATTCGTTAGAATTCGTATAATGAGTTTTGTTACATGACTCATAAGGTTGATTGTTCGGTGGATTTCACATTCGCACTATCAGTAATGTGCGTTGTGGTGCAGTGGATATCGGCTCGAAACCAGAAATCGGGGAACCGAGTTCGAATTCCAGTTGAATTCATTGCATTCACTTACGCGCAAATATCCTTGGGAAAGGTATTAATCCGTCTCTTTCTTACAGTTATGGGTTAAATAACAGGACAGATTGAGTTCTATAGCCTTGGCTGGCAACCAGTCTACCGCAGAAAGCAATGGCAATCTACTACAGGATAATCTTTTGCCCAGTCAGTCATGTCATTTTCGAGACATGATCGCCCAAGCGTGTTTCACGTATGGCACTTAACTGACTGACTATCAGTGAACGGAAATTGAAACCAGCGAAAATCTAAAAATATAACTTAGTGAATCTAGCAATCTATGTATAAACAAGGTCAGTGATTTTCACTGGACGGTGAAAAAGTCACTATTCATTCAAGTCTCATCAGCGGATAATCACACAGACAAAATGATCATATCAATTAATATTTTCAGCTAAGAATCTTAAACCCCAAAACGATACGTGACCAACCTAAACTCTGAATGAAAAGTGCTTTAAACACCGAAACATCACTCAGCCAACTAAAAGCTCCGGAAAATAAAAACTAACTTTAAAGAGATGTAGACCAATACTTTTTTCTTCACATCGCTGCTACTAAAATCCTTCATTCAGCATTCCTCTGCAATAATATTTCTCGCTACTACGGCGAAAGCCGTCGGCTCCTGAGATGTAAGAACGTTAAAAACAAGAGATAAAATATCTCTGTATCCTTTATAAAGACATGTATTAACCTTATCTCTTGAAAGTTTCACTTTCACTATTTTCCTGCCCCTAGCTCAATTTGTATTACATACTGAAAAGAATATCTTCAATAAATCTTTTTCATACCTTTTCAGCGCATAAAAATCTTAACTCTTTTCACAGTCTGTATGGACGAGCAAAAAATAAACTACTATGAATATATATATCGTTCCTCTACTACAATGTGAATGTGACACAAGGTCAAGATTTTATGTGGGGCGCTCGAACAAGTGCGCACAGGCAAATTGGCCAGTTCCCGGCAAACGCCAGTCGCCGTGGCCTCAGTGACGACCACCGATCCATCCATTTGATATATTGGGGTGACGCAGCTCGGGACACTGTTTATCAGGACCCGGCGCCTCTCAGTATAAATTTTCTCAATTTCATGTCTGTCCTCGTACAGAGATACAACTGTGCTGCACTCTGCTCTTGGACAAAGACGCAAATGAGAGATGATGATCTCCACCTGACGCAGCAAATACAATACTATGTCAGGTCCCAAGAACAAGTTAAAGAATCGGCACGATTTCGCAACCATCTTGAGTTCGATTTCAAACAAACTAAAAGAAAAAAAGCAAGATATTAATGATATTATAACACTGCATGTTTCTTTAGAATTTCTATTTTTTTTCTTATTCTGGATGCAAACGTTTTAACCCTTTTGCGCAGGACGCTACGTACCTATTGACCTTTGCTTGTTGTTGCTAACAGACGCAGAAGAATATAATTGGCCTGTTCACAGAGAAGGAATTCACCCCACCAGAAATAAAAATAAAATAGAAGTAGAATAAAATCAAAATAGTGATCAACAAAGTTTGTTGCAGACGTTTACGATTAGAGAAAATATTTCTTGTCTTTTTCCCTCTCACCTACTTATGGAGATAACAGTTGAGATTCATTAAAAACCATAGACTCTATAAATGTGTATGTGTGCTCATTAGAGTTACTGTGACAATTTATATCATACACATTTTCTTACAAAACATATTTTATACATATCTATGTGAGTGTATGTGCGTTGTATATACATGAATATATAATTAATTTACGTATGTAAATTTGAAAATATGGATTAAAATTATATGAAAATAAACAAGTGATAATTCTCTAGGTAAAACATTTCATCTATGGCGATTTTCTAGGCGTACCTTAGAGGTGGCACAAGGCGGAGAGTACGGGATACGCAGTATGAATCGACATCACTACTCAGTTGTAAGTGTTCTAGTGAAACAAGTTTGCTAAACATTACCCTGGGTCGAAGTTCTTTAAATTTCGTCCATGTTGTTCAAACTATCTATCTATCTATCTATCTATCCTAGTCTGTTCATATCTATCATTTTTTTATAATCATTTCACCCCATGCAAGGCAGTGATATGGCACTGGTTTACAACGTGTTGTATATGAGAAGAGTGATGAGATTGATTGTTGATTGGTTTGTTTTACGGCAAATCAACCATTTATGGGTCACTTAATGCCGAAACATTAGTTGTTGTAGTATGATGGGTGGAAATTAAATGTTCCTTCTGATTCAGAGGAACTTTTTGACTATATCTTGTTGTATAGTTTTGTCTCTCTTAGGAATCTGAGAATATTTTTAGGGTCAACCTTGTTGAAAATATACCTTAGATTATTTTCTTGATCATGTTTTAGTCGGATCTGTTCAAGGTCTATGCAGTTTGTCAGTATATGATGTACTGTGTAGGGTTCTTGGCATGGTATACAGATTGTTATTTCTTCTCATTTCAATAAGTATGAGTGGGTGATATAGGTGTGTCCTATTCAGAGTCTGGCCATTACCACTTTTTCCGATAGTTTGTGTCACTTGGTGTAGTTTATTGTCAGTTTCAAGAGCTCCATGACTTCTGCCAATTTTTGAGGATATATGTATTTATTTTTGGTTTTAAATCTGTATAAGGGATTTTTTCTATTGTGGGGTTTAGTTGTAATGAGTCTTTTGCTGCTTTATCGGCTTTTTTTTATAATAGTGGTATAAGGCCAGACGACCTATGCAAATCCATTTTCATAGCATTGCCTAAGAAGCCAGGTGCAAACGAGCTATCAGTCACATTACAAAACTGATCGTCCGAATACTGATGAATAGAGCAAGAAGTAGAATCAGGCCAGAGATAAGACAAGAACAGTGCGTATTCATCAAAGACACTGGGACAAGGAACGCCATGTTTATGATTAAGATGCTCTCTGAAAGGGCAATACAAATGACGAAGGACTTGTACCTGTGCTTTATTGACTATGCAAAAGCTTTCGACAAAATACGCCACAAAGAATTGATGGAGATGCTCAGCAGGCTTGATATATTTAGGAAAGACATTAGGGTAATTAAAAACCTCGACTGGCAGCAAACTGCCTGCATACGGACAGGTAACGAATTCAGCAGTTATACAAAGATAGAAAGAGGCATAAGACAGGGATGTGTATTTTCACCGGATTTATTTAACTTGTACAGTGAGAATATTTTGAGGACCCTAGATGTTATGCTAGGATTTGTCATCGGAGGTCACGATCTGAACAACATAAGATACGCAGACGACACAGTGTTGATTGCAGACACGGAAAAACTGCAGGACCTCCTACAGAAGATAGCTGCAAAGTGTGACATGAAGGGATTACAAATAAACTGCAAGAAAACCGAATGCATGGTCATCAGCAAAAAGAACAGCCCAAAGTGCCAAATACAGGTGGGGGTGTTAAAATCAAGCAAAAGTGTTCAAACTGAAGACGGAAGGTGCGACACAGAGATCCGTAGACGTGTTACAAAAGCTGAGTAAAGTATTAAAACACAGGAAACTTTCACTAGAAACAAAGAAAAGAGTACTGGATTGCTATGTGATGTCAGTTCTTCAATATGACAGCGAATATTGGACAATATCAACACATATGAAAGGAAAAATTGAAGCAGTTGAAATGTGGTCGTACAGAAGGATGTTGCGGATATCCTGGTCCGAGCATGTGAGCAATGACGAGGTTTTGAAAATGATAGAAACGAAAAGTAAATTAATATTGAGCATCAGGAAGAGACAATTAAAGTTCCTGGGACATGCAATGAGGAAGGAGAGCTTGGAGAACCTGTTACTAACAGGCCAGATTGAGGGATAAAAAGACATAGGAAAGCAGCGCATAACATATTTAAAAGGCCTGAGCAGGTGGATGACAGAACGGGGGCTGAGAGTCGTTACAGGAAAACGAGTGCTAAGAGCCACCAGGGATAGGGAAACGTGGAAGGCCATGATGTCCTGAAGGGATAAGGTACATAAAAGAAGAAGAAGGACACTGAAAGTGATGAAAAAGAGAAACAAGTTATTAAGGGCGTCAGAGAATGGGTAAGAGAAGGATGAGAAGACTGGTGTCAGAGCTGATGAGGGGGCTGATGAGAGTAGCGTGGACAGAGAAAAGAACATGATGGAAAGGATATGAGTCACTGAGGTAGGAGATGACTATTGACCTTCCATTTAAATTATTGGAATTGTAGCTGTCGGGAAAGTAAATATACGGGAGGGAATTCCACAGGCGGGAAGTACGAGAAAAGTAGCTGATGGAGTAGAAGCTGCGGCTACATTTTATTGGTTTCACTGTAAAAGGGTGGGACCTAGTTGCTAGTCTAGTAGCATGAGTAAATTTATGCAGAGCGGGCTTCGGTGAGCTAAGCTTGTCGGAGCAGAAGCTGTGAAAATATTTGTAAAAGAGACAGAGGGAAGCAAATTTACGCCGGTGAGAAAGTGATTGCAGCTGAGCTAGGAAGTGGAGATCTATCACATTGCAGGTTTTCCGTTGGATTTCATCAAGAACCCCGAGGTGAATAGCAGGGGCACCCGACCAGATGTGACAGCAGTATTCAATACACGGGCGAATGGTAGATTTATATATGTGCAGGATGGATTCAGACGGGAAAAAAACTTCCTGGACCTACACAGTAAACAGCAGATTTAGCTATGGATTTGATGTAGACATTCCACTTGAGGTCTGATGAGAGAGTTAGGCCGAGGAGGCGCAGTGTTTTGCTTTCAGGGAAAATAGCCTAATGGGGTGTAGCAGCGATTGTCTGTGGTGATTAACAGATAGCGACTTCGTTTTGGAAGCATTAAAATACACGAGCCATTACTTACCCAGTCCAGCACAGATTAGCGGATCTTTTCAAGCTCAGTAGCGAAGTTTGCTTTGTCAGCCTCAGCAGATTTTTGATCGAGGGGAGAGCAAATGGCGTCGTCAGCATAGATGCCTACCTGGTATCTATCTATCTATCTATCTATCTATCTATCTATCTATCTATCTATCTATCTATCTATCCTCACTTTTTATCCATCTCTGTTTTTTCATTATCTATCTATCTATCTATCTATCTATCTATCTATCTATCTATCTATCTATCTATCTATCTATCAGAAATAACTAATGAAACAATTAAAAGAAAGCTTTGCGTGGCACCTTTCGTCTTCTAGGACTACATCGGACCAAAACAGGTTTTCATAGACGTGATAGGGGTGGGGTGTTTTTTCTTTCCAATTTAGATTTAAAAAAAAAAACCTAGACACAGGATCAAAGTAAATGCATGAATTAGGTCCACTAACAGCAGACATCAACCAATTAAATGATAGCCGACCATAAAAATGACCACTCAACAGCGTTCTCTTACAAATCCGAACCAAAAAATATACCCAACCGATAAAAAGATAAAACATACATTCCAACAGATAATACCATTAATCAACAATTTCACACTTACACACCAAATTCCTCAAAAGTCTAACGATCAAAACGAGACATTCACTTAATTAACAATAACCCCAACCAACCCCCACGACAACAACGAACCAAATATAAACAGAGAATGATTCCAAACCTTTATTTCCCCTGAGGAAGTGTTTAAATCCAAACACTGAAACAAACATATGATTGTAGGGAAGAGGACATATATAGAAGAAATTATGTACATGTTCTAAAACATAATTTATAATAAATATTCACTGCTCTATACACCTTATATCGAGCACTGTTTTAAATTAATGTTTTGGACGGAAAAATTTTTTCTTTTTTCTCTCGTCATTCTATACTCACTCGGATATATATATATATATATATATATATATATATATATCTTAACTTATTTATAAATGGAACTTTGTCTGTGTGTGTGTGTGTGTGTATCCATTACCTATAGACTCCAAAACGGCTGAACCGATTTTCTTGAAAATTTACACAGTTGTACTATAAGCGTCTGCAAGTGCTCTTGGCTAGGTTTTCTGTCGAGGTACCCCCGATAAATATCGAAAATCGATAATCGAAAAAATCGGGTTATAGAAGGAGTGGTCCGATTTTAATCAAATTTGATACTCATAGACAAAGACATATGAAACGATATTCAGAAGTTTCATGGTTGCAGTTCTTACAATAGTGCAGAAAATCTCTCTCTCTCTCTCTCTCTCTCTCTCTCTCTCTCTCTATATATATATATATATATATATATATATATATATATAAAAGGTAAGATGTTTGTGTGTGTGTCTGTTTATCTGTCTATATATCCTTTATACAAATCTACAATTATTATCCAATTCTCACCAAACTACACACAAATAATCTTTAGGCTGAGCCTTTTTAATACAAATGTGCAACACCGGGCTATACTACTAGTATATATATATAAATATATATATATATATATATATATATATATATATATATAGGAAAAACTACAACAAATTTGTAAGTTTAAAGATGTATTTTTTTTATATAGTATATATTCATTTCTATTATTATATTTGATATTTCAGACCGTCTTCGGCCTTTCATCAGAAACAAATGATTTTAAATTTTAAACTAGAAGCGTCCGTCGCGACAGCGTTCATCGAGAGATTGTTTACATCACGTGCCGCAGAAAGCGACAGATTTTTTAATATTTGTAAACGTAAACCTATCTTTAATAATACTTATAAATGTTGTTTTAACTATTGAAATATTTATAAAGATTCAAAACACTTAAGTCCCTATTGAACTCTAGCCTGTATCTATTTAATTTTAAAATCCAGTGTTTTGAATCTTTTTAAATATTTCAATAGTTAAACATTTTTTAGATACGCTTAAAAACTTCAAAACACTGAAACACTGGATTTGAAAATTAAATTCATACAGGTCTGAAATATCGAATATAATAATAGAAATAAATAAATAGTGTAAAAAATACATTTTTAAACTTACAATTTTTAGTAGGTTTTTCCTATACATATTAAAACAGTATACATGGATCATCACTATGTTATATATATATATATATATATATATATATATATATATATATATAATGTGAAGTTTGTCACTGCCATTTTACTCATGCCGATTCGAAGTTTCGTTTTGACGTTATTGCAATGCCATAACTTTTCAAAAGCAAATAACCCTGAAGAGTGAAGGCATGACAAAAATGCCTCCACGAAACTTCGAAATCGGCACGATTGAAATAAAACTGCTCAGCTAAGTGACAAATTTTTCACTTTAATTCAATTAACGCTCTGTCTTTATCATGATGCCTAGCACTTTATTACAAAAAAAATCTGCTTGCCTAAAATAATTTCTACCGATAAAAGAGATATTTTTCTTCGCCTGATTACAACTTACATATTGGTCCGTGCATTCATTGCTCTTGTTATATCAAGTCCTGTTCTCAAGCCGTACATTACGCACATCTTGACAAAATTCAAACAAAGATCTGCAATATAATTAATCCTGACCAGTCATCTCGACTTTAATCACTTCCTCACCGACTTAACGTTGCTTTTCTCAGTATTTTGCTTGCTTTGTTTTTACAAATATATTCATTAAAACAGTTCTGATAAAGAATTGAATGGTTTTTCTACGAGATATTTTTTAATAATAATAATTTTTCCAGTCACCGTATGTCATGTTATTCCTATCTCTTACTTCCTTGCAATCTTTTCAACCTGCTTCATGACCTGAAATATTTTCAATGGCAACTTTAGAATTAGCAATTTTCTTAAGTCACATTTAAAACAAATACGGACTATAGACCAATTCCGTTGTGTTATGTTTATACAATGGAACTTCAGTGAGGAATGATGAATTAGTAGTTGAGGTATTCAAACTTCCAGGACACAGTTTGGCCAATACATAAGGTTCTCGGATTTTTTTCTAATTCTCACACTGTTAATCACCGATTTCATGATTCGAACATATATCGATGTTACTGTTTCTTGTTCAGCAGCTTATCGCACTCCTTCCGTATCCATGTACAAATGGACTGTACTTGGTAAGTCACTGATCCGCATTGTCTAAAACGTTGAATTAACCGAATCATTAAATCCGATGGTGGTTTCTGTCATGGATGCGTGTTCTGTTCTTTTGACGATGGATTAGTTAATTTAAAAATAAATTCCTACATTAATCAAACTTCCTAAGAAATAAATAAAAAACATTTTTAATCGTTTCACCCTAAATATAACCACTAAAACGTAGAGACCTATACAAAGTGAAGTGGAAAATTATGAAAATACCTAAAATGGAAAATTATAGAAAATAAACTGTTAGAGAAGAAGTGAATGTTGCATCTAGCAATTTTAAGAGTAAAATGGTGGAACCTAGATGTCAATCTAATAGTCATCAGTTAAGTGCCATATGTGATACACGCTTTGGGTGATCATGTGTTTTCGAGATATGACTGACTGGGCAGAAGATTATCTCGCAGTAGGTTCCCATTGTTTACTGCGGTAGACTGGTTGCCAGCCAAGGCTATAGAACCCAATCTTTCCTTTTATTTAACCCATAACAGGAGGGAAGAGACGCATTAATACCTTTCCCAAGGGTAATTGAGCATAAGTGAATACAAGGAATTCAACTGGAATACGAATTCGGCACCCCCATTTTTCGTTCCGTTTATATATATAACAGTGTTTGTCTATACTTCTGAGATGAGGTAGTATTTACATTTTTCGGACTGTTGTCCACATCTCTATTTCCATATTCACGACGTTTCGGCCGTTGTACGCTGCGGCTTTCTTGAGAAGACACCTCATTTTGGTTAACCTCATTTTCTGTATCCTATATATATATATATATATATATTCACAAAACATCACTCAACAGAAAAATACAAAAAAATACACTATCAAAATATATATATATATATATATATATATATATAATAAAATGTCCATCTCTTTTTCACACGTTGTATTGACAAAATATGTACCATTTTATGCACTCAGTCAGTGCTAAACTGACGACAGTAGACTTACCGTTAATCTTTCAAATCTCAATAAAAATGAACCAATCGACGTTGGACTAAGCTGTGCTTAGACTCAGAAAAGAGCCGAACGACGCATGCGTTGCGTCGCAACTCCCTGCGCGCCAAGCACAGAGAAGTTCTCAAGTATTATGTCTGAAAGTCTCGTCAGTTTAATCAATTTTATCCGAGACGATATGTTTTATCTTCATTGTTAAAGAAAGAAAGAATGAAAACTGTAGAAATTATATTCTGTAAGAAAATAAACGGAAAGGAAATATTTTGAACTCGTTATGTTTAAGACTCTAACAAAGATGAAGAAAAAGAAAAGAACATTAAAAGTAATGTTTTCTTTTATACGCTCTCGATTCAGATCGGTTTGTTTCATTCTAGCTCAGTTTTATACTTTATCATCTAGCTTTAAAATTGTTTGATATATTTTCACACACACTTGTTAAATAGTGTCAATACTAACTCATCTAAGAAATATAGACAAACACTGATATCTTCCAAAATTCTACTTAAATATTTTTAAATACGTAAGATTAAATTTATTTAATAAACTTGCCATTGCTTTCAACGACGGTTTCATGTAGACTTCGGAAGGGTTCGGTTCGAAATTCCTAGCACCTGAAGAAGGCCAGGGCGTACAACAACCGAAACGTCGTAAACATGGCAATAGAGATGTGGACAGCAATCCGAACAATATAAATAATGTAGATCTATTCAACCTAAATAGCAAGACAATTCTGAGAACTCTAGATGATACAGGCTGATAGCAGATACAGAATAGAAAATATGAAACTTCAACTGGAGATAAAGACAGCAGAACGAAAGGACTACGTATCTACTATAAGAAAACTGGGTGCATAGTAATCGGTACTAAGAGGATCCCAAACTGCCAGTTACAATTTCCAAAATGAAACAGGTGTAAAAATTGAAATATCTGGGAACACGAAACAAAGACAAGATTACTGAATTGTTAAGTGATGCCTGTCCTTCAGTATGGCATCGAATGTTGGACAATCTCATCAAAGATGAGGAAAAAGCACTGAGACCCAAGAGGATATTGGCACGGCCAATGACGCATTCCAGAAGCTGAGTAAAATACTGAGAAACAGGAAAGTTTTGCTGGAAACAAAGAAGAGAATACTGGATTGTTATGTGATGTCTGTCCTTCAGTATGGCATCGAATGTTGGACAATCTCATCAAAGATGAGGGAAAAACACTGAGACCCAAGAGGATATTGGCACGGCCAATGACGCATTCCAGAAGCTGAGTAAAATACTGAGAAACAGGAAAGTTTTGCTGGAAACAAAGAAGAGAATACTGGATTGTTATGTGATGTCTGTCCTTCAGTATGGCATCGAATGTTGGACAATCTCATCAAAGATGAGGGAAAAACACTGAGACCCAAGAGGATATTGGCACGGCCAATGACGCATTCCAGAAGCTGAGTAAAATACTGAGAAACAGGAAAGTTTTGCTGGAAACAAAGAAGAGAATACTGGATTGTTATCTGATGTCTGTCCTTCAGTATGGCATCGAATGTTGGACAATCTCATCAAAGATGAGGAAAAACCACTGAGACCCAAGAGGATATTGGCACGGCCAATGACGCATTCCAGAAGCTGAGTAAAATACTGAGAAACAGGAAAGTTTTACTGGAAACAAAGAAGAGAATACTGGATTGTTATGTCATGTCTGTCCTTCAGTATGGCATCGAATGTTGGACAATCTCATCAAAGATGAGGAAAAAACACTGAGACCCAAGAGGATATTGGCACGGCCAATGACGCATTCCAGAAGCTGAGTAAAATACTGAGAAACAGGAAAGTTTTACTGGAAACAAAGAAGAGAATACTGGATTGTTATGCCATGTCTGTCCTTCAGTATGGCATCGAATGTTGGACAATCTCATCAAATATGAGGGAAAAACACTGAGACCCAAGAGGATATTGGCAAGGCCAATGACGCATTCCAGAAGCTGAGTAAAATACTGAGAAACAGGAAAGTTTTACTGGAAACAAAGAAGAGAATACTGGATTGTTATGCCATGTCTGTCCTTCAGTATGGCATCGAATGTTGGACAATCTCATCAAAGATGAGGAAAAAACACTGAGACCCAAGTGGATATTGGCACGGCCAATGACGCATTCCAGAAGCTGAGTAAAATACTGAGAAACAGGAAAGTTTTGCTGGAAACAAAGAAGAGAATACTGGATTGTTATGTCATGTCTGTCCTTCAGTATGGCATCGAATGTTGGACAATCTCATCAAAGATGAGGGAAAAACACTGAGACCCAAGAGGATATTGGCACGGCCAATGACGCATTCCAGAAGCTGAGTAAAATACTGAGAAACAGGAAAGTTTTGCTGGAAACAAAGAAGAGAATACTGGATTGTTATCTGATGTCTGTCCTTCAGTATGGCATCGAATGTTGGACAATCTCATCAAAGATGAGGAAAAACCACTGAGACCCAAGAGGATATTGGCACGGCCAATGACGCATTCCAGAAGCTGAGTAAAATACTGAGAAACAGGAAAGTTTTACTGGAAACAAAGAAGAGAATACTGGATTGTTATGTCATGTCTGTCCTTCAGTATGGCATCGAATGTTGGACAATCTCATCAAAGATGAGGAAAAAACACTGAGACCCAAGAGGATATTGGCACGGCCAATGACGCATTCCAGAAGCTGAGTAAAATACTGAGAAACAGGAAAGTTTTACTGGAAACAAAGAAGAGAATACTGGATTGTTATGCCATGTCTGTCCTTCAGTATGGCATCGAATGTTGGACAATCTCATCAAATATGAGGGAAAAACACTGAGACCCAAGAGGATATTGGCACGGCCAATGACGCATTCCAGAAGCTGAGTAAAATACTGAGAAACAGGAAAGTTTTACTGGAAACAAAGAAGAGAATACTGGATTGTTATGCCATGTCTGTCCTTCAGTATGGCATCGAATGTTGGACAATCTCATCAAAGATGAGGAAAAAACACTGAGACCCAAGAGGATATTGGCACGGCCAATGACGCATTCCAGAAGCTGAGTAAAATACTGAGAAACAGGAAAGTTTTGCTGGAAACAAAGAAGAGAATACTGGATTGTTATGTCATGTCTGTCCTTCAGTATGGCATCGAATGTTGGACAATCTCATCAAAGATGAGGAAAAAACACTGAGACCCAAGAGGATATTGGCACGGCCAATGACGCATTCCAGAAGCTGAGTAAAATACTGAGAAACAGGAAAGTTTTACTGGAAACAAAGAAGAGAATACTGGATTGTTATGTCATGTCTGTCCTGCAGTATGGCATCGAATGTTGGACAATCTCATCAAAGATGAGGAAAAAACACTGAGACCCAAGAGGATATTGGCACGGCCAATGATGCATTCCAGAAGCTGAGTAAAATTTGGACAATCTCATCAAAGATGAAGAAAAGACACTAAGATCCAAAGGCGTATTGGCACGGCCAAGGGCGCATTCCAGAAGCTGAGTAAAGTACTGGTGGATCCTAGATGTGAAGTTTTGAACTGTACCCAAAGAATTTTGCATGCCAAAACATCTGCCAAGATCTAGTATAAAAATGATAGCAACATTTTATGTATGGGAGAGGGGTAACTGTGTAGAAAATAATTAATCACCCACAAGGCTAGAAAATGAGTAACTCGGAGTTCCATCCTAGGACTTTCAGAAATACAAGCGATTCTTGCATATTTGGCAAAGGATTTTATACGTGAGCTCCACTTGTGGTCTGGTGTAAGCTTTATAGACGTTCGACCCAAGAAGATTTATTGAGAGTACACACGTTCCTCATGAGAAAAATAAGGATCTGCTATGTGAAGATTCGTCTTTACTTTTTGGCTTGCGGGTAGTGGACGTTATAAGCCAGTACCTCTCTCATTGTGCGAACAAAGTCAGAAGAGACATCAGCTGACAGGAGCTGGTCATGTAGATTCCTGTAGGTGTACCCATAAACGTTTACATATATATATTTTTTCTAACGGATTTAGAATCATCTGGTCTGGTGCTGCTGCTACATATTTAATGATCTTTTAGAAAAAAATGAGGTTTTATAAATGGAGCAAAGAATATGGTTTAGGAGAGATAGGGAAAAGATTAAATTTTACTAAGAACTACAAAAGACCGGAAATTGTGGAGAGCAATGATTGCCAACGTTCTGAAAGGAAACGGCACACAAAAGAAGAATGTCGGACAGCTCCGATTTGGTAATAGCTACTAGTACCACTGCTTGCATCCAGAGTGTTGTGAAACAATGAAGCAACACTTAAACACGTACAACACTTAAACACGTGCTATTAATTCTGTTGTATTGACTTTCATTTAGCAATGCAGTTTTAACATAAGGGCGCAAACCAGCGCTGATATGTGTAAAAGGATCTATAAAAAATAAACGGTTACGAATCATTGTACTAAATAATTCACAGAATATATTACATTTTTTAATGCAAGAATTCAAAATGTATATGGGCTTATAAGGAATATATTATGGCAAAAACCAAGAATGAGTGTCTTCGAGATAATAGAAAACAGTGCTTACGATCAGAATACAGTAAACTTCTTTCAAAGGAATTGGAACGCTTCGACTTTTATATGACTTACTGTCAACAATGCACATTTCTTATTACTCATCGAAATTTTCCAACCCTTTGGCTTTTCGTCTATCTGTTGCTGCAAGCCGATATTTGATTTTTTTTCTTGCTAATAGAGTACCCCGGGAAATGAAGTTGTGAGATTATTTTAAGCAACATGGAAAGATCTTACTTTCATTACCCAGTTATTAAGGTAGGTGGGAGATTAGGGTGAGGGTTAAAATACAATTGGCGGCAAATTAAGCTCACACGCAATGGAATATTTCCAGATAACCAATTAGACGACAGTATTTGCCCTGAAGAAATTGCTAAAGAATCAATGATGTAGATCCTTTCTTTGATTTACTTTTTCTATTATTAAATTATTTTTTAAAAATTGTTTTTGAACATATTTTGCATTTCGGCTTTATAAATCATATGTAATTATAGGTTGCGATTGGTAAATTGACGCCATTTTAGATTCTTATTTTCGCAAGTGCGCGTTGTTTTTTTTTATTTTGTTAGCTACAGATTATAGTAGAATATGTTGGGCACGTCTTTGAGAATAAACAACACGATGACACAACGCTGCCAGAAATTTGGAAACGGCATTCTGTAAAACTTGCTATTCTCGCCGGTAGCTTCAATACAAACATTTTGGGTTTGGGTGTCAATCTAAGGACAATGCAGAGGATTTGGAAAGAGTTGGATGAGTCTAATGATGATTAAGAAGGTACGGCATCTAGGAATATTCATTCTGATTGTTCTAAGAAAAAAACTGCCAAATTTATTGCTGAGAGCCTCAGACTCAGACGGAAGTCTACATCATGTATTTTACGGAGATAGTGCTGCCCGGACTCAATAGGGTGGCTGCTAAAAGTCTCTGTTCCTCGCAACAGGAATCTGCACAACGCCAAAAAAAGGAGGAGTTCCCAGTCATCGCTGTCAGACAATTTCTGCGACCACATCATGCCTTGCGTCTGGTTCCGCAGACTACCAATTTGATTCGTAAGTCGTCTGGGGACCGTTGTTGAAACCAATGGCGAATTTATGAAATAAATTTATTTTTAAGTATTTAAAGATATTTTTGTGCAATTTTTGCAAATATATCTGTTAAAATGAGGTGTCATTATTATTTTCATTTTTTACGTAATTTAGATGGAAATTTATCCCTCGCACACTGTATCTTCGAATGCTCTGATATAATATATGTGATATAAGTGTAAATTACACACACACACACACTCATATACACACACAAACACGCTTTTGACCTCTCTTTTTGGATTCTGTTTTCTCCATATGTCATCTATTTATTAGCTGATGTTGTTTTACATTATCCAGTTAACTGGTGTGTCGATATGCCAGTGTTAGCATCGTAAAGAAAATTTAAATGCCGATTTTCAAAGCAGACTTTCCTGTCTTTATAATAATGTATTTGTATCTTTCTCCGCTTATTTGTATAAATTAATTTATTACGAGTCATCTTTTCTTTTCGGTAATGAATATATTCTGGGTGAGGCTTTTTTATTTTTAAAATTCAATTAAATTCGAATACCACTCGTTACCGTAAAAGAAACGATATTCTTTCAAGTGTTAATCATCTCAAGCGATTTGAAAGTTTGATGTAAAAACAAATCATATTTTAAAATCTTTTGTTTCCGTTTCAAATGGTGTACGTACATGGAATTCTACGTCCTATAGATGAAAGAGTGGAGTGCCTTTCACTGAATAATGCTACATGCTCACAATGCAATTTGCTAATAGGAGTCTGTGTATCAAGTATTTTTTCAATGGTGTAGAGTTGCTAGCCACGTGTCAAACCGGTTTTCAATTCAGAGCTGTCAGTCTCCAAGATCAGTTTGTAAACATATGATGATCGACGAGGTTTTCAAGAGGATGGACACAAAAATGAAACTGATACTTGACATCAAGAAAAGACAGCTGAAGTTTCTGAGACATGTAGCGAGGAAAAACGGCCTGGAGTATCTGACGCTCGCGAGACTGATAAAGGGAAGGAGAGACAAGTGAAAGCAACGCGAGATGCACTTGAGCAGATGCATGGCAAATCGGGTGTTGAGCGGGTGAACAGGAGAGGGGGTGTTAAGAGCTACAAGTAATAAGAAGGGTCACCGCAAAGAAGAAGAAGAACTGATAGAAGTGTTCTTTTGATAAAGCTCATAAAAAACCGGTTGCTCTTTTCCGGGTACATTGGTCTGCTAAGATGGCAAGTTAAATCTTTTGCAGACTCCTACTCTGGCACATTCATGTTTTTTCAACGACAATAACGGACCTTAGTTAATGTTTCTCGGAAAAAAAAGCGTTTAATCTGGCGTGGTGAATATTTGAGCAAAATTCAGTTTGCACGAAATCCCCAATTACTGTGACGACTTGAAAACAAGCACTTTTCAACGGTTCTTTACGCATGGATCGTCGCTGTATCAGGTCCATATTCTCAAGATGTCATCTCCTTGACAAATTGGCCTTATGGTTCGACCGCTAATGTTTTTTATCTCTCGGTCACATACCCATATCAGTTCAGGTATAATTTATTAGCGGAAATGATATTGGCAATCGATTTCATTTTGCTAAATCATAAGCGAAAACCCCTAACCCTTGCACAGATGTATCTATTTAGGGTAGTCTGAGACAAAAGCCCCCAATAGAATTGAAACTGATTCCATTACCGAAATGACATACTATTGATTCGAGCCTGCTACGTTTCCGTCAATTTGATGTTCTCTGACAAAACGACCGCGGAAATAAACACTAATTCAATACATTTTTTTCGAATTAGCTTCGTCCTTTTCGAGGCTTTTATCAGGCCGACTAGACAAGATTATTTTCTAACAATAACACCCCTAATGTCCTTCGGGAAAATGAACAGGTTAACATATACAGTACAAAGTAAAGGACGATTTTCGACCACAGGCTAGAAGTGTTTTCATACATAGAATAAAGGGAAGATGCTTAAATGGATGGGGTTGAAGAAAAGAGTTTTCACTTACTCGCCTGCTATAGAAAATTTTGAATAATCGATAGAGAAAGAGAGAGACAGAGACAGAATAAAATCTATGAGATAACGAAAATCACTTAATTATATTCTTCGACTGATTTTACAGATGATCTCCAAAATATCATTCGAATGTTGCCTTAAGCAAAGATTCGATTAAGAAAACAATCTGGACCATTTCACACTTTTATATTATTCTGTATATGATATATTTCAGATGAAGATAATATTTATGACGTTTACCGTGGGTCTATGAATGCCAGACTTATCTCGAAAGTCAAGGGAAGTGAGTTGTAAGACAAGAATGCGTCTTCTCACCGAGTTTATTCAACATATACAGTGCGGTGATTCTAAGAGTATTGCATCTACTACCAGAATTCATTGCTCGTGGCAAAGGTCAACATAAAATATGCAGATGACAAAGTGTTGATAGGAGAAACAGACAGAAACAACAAGAACTCCTACAGAAAATAATGAATGTAAGCGGGAAGGAAGGACTAAACACCAGTTGCAAGTAGAATGTGTCGCTGTTAGGAAAAGAAAAGCCCAACACGCAAATTAAATATATTCTTCTTTGCTCACTCAGGAAATAGGCTATCATGACTCTCCACGACTTCCTGTCCCTTAATAAATTTTGTCTTACTGTTATTTATTCTAGAATGTGTTCTGTCATTTATTTACTCAAGTTCATTAAATATGTCATGGGATATTTTCTTCGGTCTCTTTTACATTCAATCTGTCCTGTGAGTATCAAATTTCTAAGCACTTTTTCCTCATTATGGGCTCTAGAAACATGAAGTGTTTCTCCATAAAGTATAAGTTTTCTTTTTGTTTCTATTTCCTCAAAAACTTCGTCGTTGCTCTCAAGTTCAGTTAATGGTTTCATCAGCATCCTTAAGTGATGCAAAAATCAAGCAAGTAGAATAATCTAAATATCTGGAAAGACACACTGGGATAGCAAAAGATGTCTTTTTCTGCACACAAAAGATGAAGAAAGGTTTCATGTTAATTGAATGCTCTAAAATGTTGTTTTATTTTAGATTTAGCTAAGATTCTTAATTACTAGTTTGAGCGCGTACTCTGATGTTACGCTGGTAGTACAACGGGTATTGGCACGGAAAGAAAAATTGCTGATGCGAGTTAACATTGCTGACTAATTTTTTTCGCACAAAAAAAAAAAACAAACGTTGCTAGCTTACAAGCATTTCTGGGACCAGCAAATTATTATCAAACTTATATATTTTATCTGCAGAATTTCATAGCTTCACTAAACAATTTGAAGAAAAAAGGCTTAAAGTGAAACTGAACTGATAATTTGAAGAAAGTATTTGAAGAGATAAAAGTATACTAAGTTCATATTTATCATTAGTGCACTACGATCCAAAAGCAGACATTGTATTGGCTTCACACTCTAGTGACTATGGTATAGGAGCAGTATTTTTACACATATATGATTACAGTAACATCAAAGTCAGCACACATGCTTTGTGTTTGTTACTACCAGCAGGAAACGAAATAACTACAGCCAGGTCAAAAAAGATTCGTTAGCAATATTTGCAGTGAAAACTTCACAGATTTATACACGGAAAGAATTTTTGGCTGCAGACAGACGACAGACATTTATTAACCACGAGACTCGCATTAAGCATACGAACACTTGATTTTAACTTTATCAGTTTAGATATTAGAAGTTATGTAATTTCAACCCTATTTTTATTTTCATTTTCAGGTTTTCGTATGCCAGGCTGTTTCATTTTTGTTGAGTAAGAACAAACGAATAGCGGCAATAGGCTGGTTATATATTAATTGTAGGGAATGCATAGATAATGGTGTTTTAAGTATATCTTTTGCTAATATTTGTCTACATTTCTGAGATAATGTAGTATTTACATTATTCAGACTATTGTTCTCATCTTTGTTGCGATTTGTACGACGTTTCGGCCGTTGTAATCTCTGGTCTTCTTCAGGTGCTAGGAATTTCGAACCGAGCCCTTTATTGCAATCACTGGGGTATATAAACTCTATTCCTTGCGTAGTAGTGTCTCTTTTGGCAGTCATGAGTTATCTCCTTCTAACCCCGTTGTTCACCACTGCTGTAGCCTGATATTGAACTCGCAACCCTGTGGGTCAATTCACAGGAACTAACCAACGTCTATATCCACTGGGACATGTGTCCTTAAAGACACATGGCCCTTTTACTAAGTAAATTATAGTAAGTACTAATTAAAATGGCATTTTGCAGGACAAAATTGGAATCACGGGGTTTCCGCTAGCAAACAAATATTTTGTGTGTATTACTTAATGCTAACTGCCTGTTATGTTTATGTTCATGTATTTTCATATATTCTCCATAAATTTTAGAATGTTTGACCAGTGTTTTGTTGGGGATATTTTTACATTCTCTTGATAGACTGTCTTACATTAAAATTTTAACTGGTTTAGAAATACCTGTACTATTTTATTTAATAATTTAATCCCCAAGCAGAATAACGACCCAAAACATATTTCTAAATTGTGCCAAAATTATTTCAAATTAAAAGAAACTTTTGGAGTGTTAAAAGTTGTGTTGGCCACCTCAGTCACCAGACCTCTCACCAACTGAACTTTATAAGATGAGTTAGGCAGGAGATGTAAAAAAAACAGCCTAGTAATATTTGGGATTTAATTAGGTGTCTAAAGGATAACTATAGTGAGATGTCGGAGGATAATTTTAAAAAAATTGTGGCAAGAACGTCCAGAGTGCGTGAAGCCGTTGTGAAGGTAAAAGGAGGTTATTTTGAAGAAACTGCAATATAGATAATTATTAAATATCTATAAATTCATTTAATTGTGCAGGTTATTGTGCAGTATTAACAACAGAGCCATTCTATTTTCATGAACAATTATTCACTTGTCAATAAATACTAAAAAAGAAGATGTGCAAACTACAATCTACTACAAAATTCTACTTTTTTTTTTGTTTCGACGTTGAAAAAACAAAGTCTTATCAGGTGGTTTTTTTTTCTCAATAAAACGTTTATTAACTACCTGATGAGACATTCTTTCAATAACGAAACGAAATATACAATTTTGTAGTAGTTTGTAGTTTGCACATGTTCTAAAGTAATAATTAATAATAAATATTCATTGCTCTATTTTCATATTGAGCAATGTTTTAAATTAATGTTTTGAAGATGTAATTACTTTCGTTTTTATTCATTTGTGTATTTTCTTTTTAATCATATCACCCCGAGCAAGGCGGCATCGCTACTGATGTGCAGGGGGATACGTAAGAAAGAGAGAAAGCCGGAAACCACATCCTAAACAGGGAACAAGGGATGAGCCTCTTCACCTGTTCAATAGATGAGGGTGGTGTGTGAACCGGGCGATAGTTTATTCTATCTACTCCAATTGTATATATATATAGCCTTTGAGATTTCACTTGCGCGATTGACTCAGTCGATTAAAAACTTATTTGGGCGATTAAAGTTTATTACTTTACTCGATCGCGGTCGATAAAAAATCTTCAAATATAGAAAAAGAAAATCTGATTCCTTTTACACACCTAAGTATGCCATTGAAGTTTTACAATTTACTTAAAATGACCTACAATGACATTATTGAATTCTTGGCTTTTATCGTCCAGGTCAGTGTAAACATTCGTTTATTTAACGCTTCCAGAGTGGAGCCAAAATGTCTCTGACGCCCAGATTAAAGATGCTCACAGATTTTTAGAAACTCATTTGGAAAAATATTATACTATATTTCCTCCTCGCTTACGAAAAGTAAAAACAAACATTTGAAAGAAAAAAAATACGTATACTTCTTTAAACCATGCACCGTAAAACAAATTATACAAGTATTTTTTTATTAAAAGTCATTGAGAAAATCTGATTTGTTTTTATCATGGGGGTTGTAGTCAAACTTAGGTACCTCCTCTCAATTGCCGAAAAACAAGCATATCTTGACGTGAACTTAATAAAAACAAAGTTTTATCATCAAAAATTCATGCTATTATTAAAAGTAAAGATCAAATTTTGTTATTATTATTTTTAAATTTTTTAAATCCTTTCTAATACGTTCGAAATGTTAATTAAAATTTCATTTTTTGTTTTCCGTCGGCGATACAACCTATGTTTACATAAGACGACTATTAAGAAAATGGAGTCGGTCGAGTAAAATGATTTTGGGACGAGTAAATTTTTGCCGGTCGAGTGATTTCTTTTTCATATCTCAAAGGCTGTATATATATACACGTTCGTTAAGAAGTCTTGGTAAGGTATGACACTTTCGTCCGGCTGGCTGGTCTAACCCGGTCACGGAAGCCAATTATGATGTGATCCGGAACCTGAGTCAGAGTTGATGCTGTCGACACGGCACCAATTATGACGACGGTCTCGGGTCGCTAGTCGTGATGGTCTCGTCACAGTAGCTGGCCTTCGGGTCGTCTCTTATAACGGTAAACTTCCCTGCCCAGGCTGTGAATTTTGATCTCCGGAAAGACACGTTGAAAACTCGGTAGCCGTTTCTCTATTACTTAAAACCAGACCGGACACACGCGTACACTTGTGTTGATAAAATAAAATACGGCAAGAAAAAAAAAAAAATAAATAAATAATTTCGAAGACGCCTGGATAAGTTGCAGAAAAGTCTTTATATATTTAAAAAAATAGCAACAGAAACAGAATATACAGTCGAAGAATTTCTATTTTCACGACGGAGCGAAAGTTTTCGTTTAAAAATAATCGGAGCTTTCCATTGATTAAATTTTTTAAAAAGTTCTTTCAGAGCTCTTTACTGAAGCTTTTCGGAAAAGTGGAGTGCTGGGCGGCGACGGCGGCGGTAAATTTGTCTTGTCTCTTTCGCTCGGCAACGGAAAACTCCGACTAGTTTAACTCTTTCTCGATTCTTTGTATTTCCATACATCTTCAGCCAGGAATCTATCGGAGGTGCATTATTCGACTTTAACTCTTTAAAGTCGGTCGGCGGCAGGTTTCTCTACGTTTCGTACATCTTCAGCTAGGTGCTCTATTGGAGGCGACCAATGTTTCGGTCGTGGCCCCCGATTGAGAACACTTTTCCTTCTGTCGTTACATCTTGACTGGTCCAAAATCCAACTCCAACTGTAACTGAACTGATTTGGCTGTCCGGGGTTTCGATTTCTATGCTTGTCCCAAATTCTCTTGGGAGATGCGTGGTGAACCGGGGTGTCTATGAAAATCAAATCTTTAACCAATGAGATGATTTCCGCTCTGCATTTCGAGGTTGGATTATATCGCTCCATTGGTTTAACCAATGAGGTAACAATATTTCCTCTAACGTAATTACTTCTCTTCTTCTTCTGATTTAATTAATTGACGTCTCACCGCGGGATAGCGCGAAATGACAACAAAATCATGCAGTCAAATGCAATTTAATATGTTATTTCCTGTTTTAAAGTTGATTTTATTGAGTGTTGGTTGTTTAGATTTGATGTACATCAAATGTGACGTCATAAAACCGCATCGCAAACTTAAGAAATGCGTTTATTATTTTTGGTAACTATTGCCGTTGCCAAGCGGAGTTTTATGTCAACACAAAATAAAATCGTCGGTGATGGTGGATTTTAGAATATTTCAGTTTAAACAACCTCTCTGAAGATGGCTCATGTGAGCCGAAAGCTTAGAAGAAAACTAATAAATAATTATCCAAATGTTGGAGAATTTTTGTCTTTATTTTCAACTGAAATTAAAACAAAAATACGACGTTTAGAACGGCTCATGATTAAACATAATAGACATTCATTGTCTCTTATATTTAACAGCATATGTTTAAAAAAAAAATATATATATACTTCCTTTTCCTTTTTAAAGGAAGTATATATATATATATATATATATATATATATATATATATACTTCCTTTCACTTTATATATATATATATATATATATATATATAATTCCTTTTCCTTTTTAACATGCAATATTTTTTTTGTTTTCTATAACCTGAAATCTAGCGACATTATTGGGGAGGTGTATGTCAATATGTCAACTACCAGCAAATATTTCATGCAATTTCGATGGTTAGTTTTGGTGATACGGAATTTTTCATTTTTTTTCCCTTAATTTTAGACGCTTTTATATATATATATATATATGGGGTTAATATGAATGGAAGTATATCCTACAGTTAGATATTTACTTTTAAAAGTGGTCAATACAAAATTAGAGCATAGATACAGAGTTATTATTATTATATTATATTATATTATATTATACGGAAAATCCCGAAGACTAAGGAAATGGTTTAACAACCAACATATATATAATAATATATACATCATAAAAAGAAAATTATAATATTATATATATCCATAAAAAATACTGTTCAAACAAATAATATCTTTATACTATATGTATATATAATTGAGAAAATTAACCACATTTTACTGCCAGATGATGGAGCATTAAACACCGAAAATATATAGTTATTAAGTTGTATTATGGTACACACACACCCACACACACACACCCACACACACACACACACACACACATATATATATATATATATATATATATATATATATATATATGTTACGAGGATGTATTTACATATAAAATAATATTAATAATGTATAAAAAATATCGTAATGGATTCTATTGAGTCCTAAGTGTTATTTCGAATAAGTTTAATTCATGAAGTAGCGTAAACATAGAGAAATTACGAATAGAACATTTTGGAAATGTGTGGAATGTTCCAGTAAAATCTAGAGAGTTCTAAATGTTCTAGAAATATGCAAGGTGTTAGCCCCTATAAAAATAGGTTTTGGCCAAAGTGTAGTTAGCTGTCATCAGGGTCTGCTGATGTTATCAACTCCGGTTTGATTCGGGATTTATATCCAGCCGAAAGTGGATCAATAAAAGTCGTCGACCAACAAAAACCTGAAAGAGAACCTCATGGAACTATATGGGTAAATAGATTATATTTGACTATTTCATTGACCATACTTAACATACTTCTTTTATATTCATTTGAGGATTTCCAAAAAGTATAGCACTTAACTTCCACGCCAACTTACTTTCCCCTCCCTCTCCTCGTAACACTTCCTCCGGCCAGTAGTAAACTATACGTTTTTTACGTCTCTTGATTTGAATGCCAAACTGTATATTTGTAACTATTTTCATCTCATGTTTTGTGAATTAAATATATATTTTTTTTTATAAGCGTTTCACCCCGAGCAAGGCATGTCACTGCCACTACTGTGCAGGGGGCTACGTAGAGTGGAGAAAGGCTAATTAAATATAGTAAATAACAGAGGGTGGGTGATAGGCGGGTGAGGATACCGAGAATGAGGGTTGGGTAGATGAGAGTGTTGTGAGAATAGTTGGGAGTTAGTGTGATAGAAGGTGTCTATTGACCATACATTTAAACACCTGGAGATTGTAACTGTCGGGAAAGCAGACTTGAGGAAGGGAGTTCCACAGGCAGGAAGCGCGAGAAAAGAAGCTGTCTGCGATTTATCTCTTAACACATAACACACATATATATATAGTGTTTAACTGTGATAGTATTTAGCGCCAAGGTTATTGTTTTTCAGTGTTTATGACTGATAAAATTTATTTTGCCAAGCAGGTTTTTTTATCGTAAAGCTTTAGATATCGTGGTGTAGATAGAGCGTTGATAGGTACAAAGAGTTTGACTCTTTAATAGAACAGATTCATGCCGACTTCGAAATTTAGCGGGAACATCTTTATGATGTTCTCACTCGTCAGGGATATATGTTGCAATTTAATATAGTGATTGTAAATATCTAATAGAAGAAAGCTTGCTCATCAATATTGGATCGTGCTGTCGTAAACACGTAATGATCTAAGCTTCTTTTTTATAGTTTTTTTTTTGTTATAAATTACAAACGAATAACTTGTGTACTGTCTTCGAGCTTACCATGTTCTTGTGCAATGTCACTCTTTAGACTTGGTGCTAATTCATATACTTTGCCACAACAGAGCCATAAGTTTCATGTAAGTCGTTGAGTATTACAACCAGCGTAAATTTATATTCCTTAGAGTCATCAGATATAAGATGAATAAGAAAAGATATGATTTGACGGATTACAGATGAAAAGCCTTGTGACACCAGTCAGTGATACTATTGTATATGCTGGTGTAGAAAAAAAAAGCCAAGAAAGCGTCCATAAGCACGAAAAAGCATATACAATTTGCCGAATAGACGTTTTTCTTTACAGTAGAATAATTTTTGGATATGAAAGTTACTAGGTAAAGTCAGCGATTTTACCCTAATTCACATGTCAGGCCTCGTAGAAGATTTGGACCAACGATAATCTTGAAAGATATTTCAGAAACTTCCAAATTTGGGTAATTCAAGAATACTTTAGAATTATTTTTTTAAAAAAATGTTGTACTCACCGACAGTATTTTTCTCCACCCCAGGATTATGAAGTAGCCATCTGATATTTACAGAAGGAACTCTGAGTTTAAAAAAAATATTACTCCTAAATAATTATTTTAATAATTACTTTCTTTTTTTCCATCGTTTACACTGTAAATATGATAAAGATCACACGTTATAAGATTTTATTTTGCCTTAGGACATGATCACAAATGCCACGGTTGCTAATTTAAAGGAGTGTCATATATATATATATATATATATATATATATATATATATATATATATGTGTGTGTGTGTGTGTGTGTGTGTGTGTGTGTGTTTTCATTGGCGGATATGCATATTTATATATAAATATATTCAAATATATATATATATATAGATATGTATATTAGTAAATATGTAATGCACATAGACACACAAGTACATCCACACACATATATATCCACATTTATTATTTGATTATATGTTACATGTTTGCATAGTAAAGAAAATAAAATTGCACGTATACATATTTCAAGATATCTATACATATACCTATATGTATTTGTAACACTATATGTCTGTGTATGTGCATCTCGATGTATATAAAAATGTGTGTGTGTCTGTGTGTGTGTGCATGCGATCGTGCCTGTGTCTTCATTGAGGTATTTAGATATTTTCTTAAAGGAGAACAAAATTAAATATAGTTATTGTTTTTTGAGTGACGTGTACATTTAGTTGAAATACACACGAGCGCTCACACGCGCACACACATCCACGCCCACCAACACACACATTTATATATATATATATATATTCTTGTAATGATTTATCCATAAATACTTACCATACTGTTTTTCTTTTCATTTGCTTTTCTTTACTTCATTCTCGTATGTATTTTTTTTTTTTACGTTTTACCAATCAGGATATTTGTATGTACATTCCCGAAATAAACATGTTTGCGTTGACAGATAGCAAAATTATCCTTTCACACACACACACACACACACACACACACACATATATATATATATACAGGGTGGTCGTAAAGTCTGGAGACATAGGCAGTTTACTATATAAAATATTCACCTTATATATAACAATTGATTTACTATGAAAATTAACTACATAACAATTTACAGTATTTTTCTATACTTCTGATGTGAGTTACTATTTTCATTATTTACCCTGTTCTGAGTGTTGCCGTTATCTTTATTGCCATTCGTTCAGCCATGGGCTACATAAGAGAAGAGCCAAAGTTTAAGCAGAAGGAGAGCGAAAAGAAAGTCAAACGGGTTATAGGGGATATCGGAGAAAGGGCAAGAATAGGATGGGAATACGGGTGTGAGTACAGTTGCAAGGGTAGAGTGAGAAAGGAAATGAACAAGATAGACGGCGTGATGGGGAAAGGACGAGAGTTGGACTGGAGTATATATATATATATATATATGTTCTATAAAATTTACTGTTACAATCATTGGAGAATTCAGAACAAGGGCAAATGTCCAGATAAACATGTCAGCAACTGCTTTGTTTTTGCATTATTAAGTCTTTGTTGTGAGGTGTACGAGTGGATCGCATTCGTTCTCACGCTACTCTATTTGGTGTCACACGGCTCCTGTCTCAGCAACGCGACAACAACAGCAAATGTTGGCTAAGTCGGCAGCCTTCAGTCTCGAAACGCAATATAATGCAGCCATCGTCACATCTAAACCCATTAGACTACCGGCGTCCAGACAGTAATTGCGACTTGTAACAATAATTTGGCGGATAGATTTTTGTTTTGCTATTATCATTTTACCCTAAGCAAGGCAGTACTGCTACTGGTGCACAGGGGTCTATATAAAAGAAGAGTGAAGACAAAAATGAACAGGTTACAAGCAGTGCCAGAGAATGGATGAGTGAAGGCTGGGAATACTGATGAAAGTAGAGTGAATAGGAAGAGTAACAAGATACAGGCGGTCTCGGAAAATGATTTGGAATCAGGAAGAGATTATATGACAACTGACGTTACATTTAAACACTCGAAGTTTACAGCTATCAGGGAAGCAAGTATATGAAAGTGAGTTCCATAGGCGGAAAGTACGAAAAGAGAAATTGAAAAGTAGAAGTGATGGATACATCTGATTGTTTGGGCTGTAAAAACCTTATTGCCAGTCTACGAGCTAGAGTAAATTCGTGTAGAGGGGGTACCAGGATCCGACGCTTGTCAGAGAAGAAACTGTAAAAATATTTCTTGTTGGTTGGTTGGTTGTTTTGTTTTTATGGCATATCAAACCTCGGCACGTCATTTATTGCCAACTAAATTGTGAATGCTGGACAATATCATCGAAAATGAGGACAAAACTGGAAGCGGCCGAAATGTGGTTCTACAGAAGGATGCTACGGATATCGTGGACCGAGCATACAAGCAACTACGAAGTGTTATAAAGAATGGCAACAAAAAGGAAATTAATACTGAGCATCAGGAAGAGACAACTGAAGTTCCTGGGACACGCAATGAGGAAGGAGAGCCTGGAGAACCTGATACTGACTGGTCAGATAGAAGGAAGGAGAGACAGAAGAAGGCAGCGGATAACATATTTGCAGGGTCTGATCAGGTGGATGACGGAACGGGGGCTGCCAGGAGCAACAGGAGCAAACATACTAAGAGCCACAAGGGATAGGGAGACGTGGAGATCCATGATCGCCTACGTCCTGAAGGGACAGGGCACATAGAAGAAGAAGAAGAAGAACTTTCTCTTTTCATAATTTATTGTTGTTTTTATATACGTTTTGTGTCTAGTAATACTTTTTTCTTTTCGAGTATCAAGATTCATTGTTTTGTTTTTTAAGGGAAGGGTCCCCAAGTCCTACCCTTGTTATTTAATCCATAACTGGAAGGAAGGGACGGATTAATATTTTTTCCAAGAATACCAGTGCTTAAGTGAATGCAGGTTATTCAACTGGAATTCAAACTCGGCTCACCGATTTCTCTTTCCGAGCCGATATCCACTGCACCACAATGCACATCCGTCACTAAACGCTTACAGCTCCTGGTATTCCCAAGCGGTCACCTATCTACGTACTGACCAGGCTCAACTTTGCTTAACTTTGGTAATCGAGCGCGAACCGGTGTATTCAACGTGAAAAAATATTTGTAGAATAGAGGGATGTAAGTCACATCTTGTCGGTGAGAAAGTGATCGGTGTCGAGTTGCCAGGTCAAGAACAATTAAATTGTAAATTCTCCTCTGGAATTTGTTGAGAACTCTGAGATGAATAGCAGCAACACCCGACCAGATATGACAACTGTGTTTAATGCACGGGTGGATGGTACAAAGTCAATGTAGTCGTTCGACTTGAGATTGGCTGAGAGATTAAAGCCGAGGAGGCACAATGTATCACTTGAAGGGGTCTAGCATGATCCATGCTGATGGGGATAGGACAGATTGTCTATAGTGTTTAAAAGATACCACCTTCGTTTTAGAAGCCTTAAAATTTACGAGCCAATCCTTACCCCAGTCCACCACAGATTGAAGATCCTATTCAAGATCAGCAGCGAGGTTTTCTTTGTCAGCCTCGGCAAATTTCTTATTGAGGGTTTAGTAAATGGTGGTGACTTTAGCGTAGATGCTTGCTTGGGATCTGATTACATCAAAGATATTATTGATGAAGATCAGAAAAAGAGTAGGACCTAGTATAGAGCCTTTAGGGACACCCGCATTTGTCTGATAGCATCTGGAATCATGTCCGTTCAATACTGATGAGAGTAGAGTGAATAGGGAGAACAACAAGGTACAGGGGGTCTCGGAGAATGATCTGGAGTCAGGAGGAGATGATATGGCAACTGACGTTGCATTTAAACTCTTGAAGTTTATAGCTATCAGGGAAGCAAGTATACGGAAGTTACGCGATATGGTAGGAACGATTGAATTAAATCAAACCACCACCCGGTTATATCATAGCCCCGTAGCTTTAGTTATTTCCATGGCAACAACTCTGGTTTCGTCGCTCTTACTGAGAGCAACAGCAGTAAAGCATGACGTTTTCCAAATTTTAAGCAGAGTGATTTTCTTTTTTAACTTGTCCCGGGTCAGGTGCGTAGACATGAGGGTAAATTTTCGTTTTCGGTCCCTTCTTCAAATTTATCCAAAATAGCATTATTTTTGTGCAAATGCATATGCTGAACACAAATCAACAATTAATTATTGAAGAAACTTACTTTTTGATCTGAACGTCCATAAAAAATCGAACTACATTTTGTCTCCCGTAAGTCTAACGCAGTCATGTAATTAATTGCTGAATGACATTCTGCGTAGGACAACAGATTTCAGTCTATTTTCGGTCGATATTCTTCCTTTATTGAAACTTCCGGCATTTTACTTCATGTACTGAAAGTAATACGCTATTGTATTTCTACGCGTCTTACTTTCATTACAGGAAGTAAGTAGACGGAAGTTTCAGTAAAGGAAGTAAATCGACCGAAATTTGTTGCCTACGCAGAACGTCATTCTGCAGTTAATTACATGACTTCGTGAGAGTTACGGAAGAGAAAAAGTACGAAATATAGTTCGTTTTTTATGGACATTCAGATAAAAAAAGGTAGGTTTCTTAAATAACTTGTTGATTTGAGTTCAGCATATATATTTGCAGAAATAATGCTATTTTGGATAAATTTGAAGGGGTAAAAGCCTTCGGGACCTAAAACGAAAATTTACCGACATCAGCCGGTGACATCGGGGTGTTCGCAGACTCATGCTTCCGCATTTGGTGAGCATTTATTAAATTCTACTATCTGCAGGACAAGTTATTCTTCTGAATTTTCCCTGTATTTCACAGGGCACGGAACAGAATCCTCTAGGATATACTGGAGTCTGTTATTATGAACATGCAGAGACCTTCCCTGTGCATGCAGCGAGAATTGAAACACAAATTGACCCTCTTCAGAAAAGCCATTACCTAAAGAAGGATAATATTTTTCCCCACCCCTCTCCTTTTGACAAGTTTACATTTTAACTTTTCTTATTAGCTACTTAGTCTTAAGTTATCGACGATTTCTGTTTTGAAAAAGGGTCGGTCGAAAGGCACCTTAAGTTCTGATACTTTTGTATCCCGTTTTATTAATAAATTATGATTCCTTTTTAAAGCTTGGTATGGAAATGGCAATTTGTTCAAATATATCAAATAGACTTCTTCACTGTCTTAACAGTGAGTTATCAACATAAAATTTTACAAGGATCAATTTTCAATCAGTAACTGAAGATTACTGTGTGTCAAACGGTGAGAAACTAGTCCATACTTATATATATAGGAATAACAAATATAGTATGTAATCAAAAATGGGCCAGTCAATGACATACTGCTAGAAACAAAATTAAGGTAAGTAGTCTTTGCAATACAGTGCTCGATATCCAATAGAGAACGTAATCGAATTAATGTAAATAAATATAGTCACATAGCTGATTAATGTTATCTTCAGCATCCAGACTCCAGAGATTCATAAGTGGACCTGTCCATCCGATCTTCAGGGGTTATCAGCAATTTACCTCTTGTATTTTCGTTTTATTTAAATTTATGTTTTTATAGGCTTATCATTGGTGTACGTTTTAGTGTTTGTGTGTGTCCGGCCATGCACTCGTCTGTGCGGTTCTGCGTTCGCGCGTGTGCTACCCTTTGGCTCGTATGTGCGTACTTGTAGGGCGTCGTCATGATTTGCACTAGTGTACACACGAAAACGCTCACATGAACACAAACACAGGCAAAAAAGTCTTACATCAATGACAAACGTATAAGAAAAATGTATAAAACACAAAATGCAGGTAGTAAATCATTTAAGTTACAAACTTTTACTTTTTGTAACATGCGTCGACAAGTACGATTTTTTACATATATTTTCAGATTTCAGAAAATCTCTGACTAAGTCGAGTCACGAATAAATTGGATCCCATCGTGCAGTTATCAGAAATGTGCATTTGGACATATTCGTTTGCTTGATGTGTAATGAATAAGAAATATTGAGAAAAAACTCATCACATAATTAAACGGTTATAACGTTTTAATTATATGTTCAGTTTTCTGAAAGGTTTTTTCTGTTGCTGAGGTGATGTGTCGTCCCCCGTGGGGATCTTCATATCGAAATGGCCATTCAACATCTTTGAATTAATCCTTTTTTAATATATATTTGCTCTGTAATATTTTATTACATGGAGCTCTCTTCCTGTATCATTTTTTAATATTAAAATAAATTTTTAATATTAATTAGGATCGGGTTTTTTGGAATTTACCTTCCTGCTTTTTTCCCTTGGATTGAAGTATCTGAATTAAAATATATATATATATATATATATATATATATATATAAGAATGTATGAGTGTGTGTGGTGTGCATACGCTCACCTCAGTTAGTGTCTTTCCAATTTGATTGTAAAGATTTTAATCTTTTTTGCATGTGGTTTCGGCGACAAATTATTTCTACAAACACACGTATTATTTCTCATGGTTAATACTTCTATCTTTTTAGTAGGTTTTAACAGTTGATTTGATCTTATTTTTTGTCATTGCCAACGTTTTATGGGATTCCTTGTGTTTTTTATTAATGTGTTTAGTGATATGAAATTTATTTGAACTCTTATCAAATATTTGTAACGTTATTTAATGCTGTAATAAAAAAAAAACTCTTTTTAATTTTTATATATTTTTGTGTCTAAAAATGTTGCCAGGAAATCAATGAATCATTGTTCAGCTGGCAAGAGTTGGGAGTGTCGTATGAATACGTTGACTTATGGAAGACTTAAAATCACTTAACGTTAAGGGTAACAGTTGTTGGCTAGGATCCGTAAAACTGTTAGGTGAAATTTTAGACAACATGGATGCGCATTGTAGTGCAATGGATATCGGCCCAGAATGAGAAATGAGTGAATGATAAACGCGATTCCCCAACATTGTATCACAAGTGGTCATGCTACATTTGACTGACCAAACTTTTTTGAACTAATCGCCAAGATATGCATTCCATCACCCGTAGTTTCTGAAATTTATCTGAATAAAAATAATGTTATATAAATGTCAGCAGAAGAAATTTCAATTGAATAACATGATTCACTCCCTTCGAACTATATTCAAATCGTTGGCAGACATCAAAATACAATATCCGTTAAAATTAACGCTCCTTAGTAGACAAGTTCCCAAAGACAAGGCTATGTCGGTTTTCTTACTTTATTTTAATCATTTCACTCCAAGTAATGTCGAAATGCCACTAGTACGCAAATATCAAAATACAATATCCGTTGAAATTAGCGCTTCTTGGTAGACAAGTTCACAACGATAAAGATATGTCGATTTTCTTACATTGTTTTAATCATTTAACCCCAAGCAAAGTAGAAATGTCACTAGTACGCAGGAGATTACTGGCAGTGAAATTGAAAGAAAAGATTGAGTATAGGGAGTACTAAAGATGAAAACGATATAAGAGTACAGAAGATTGCTATTGATACTGCATTTAAAAGCTTGAAGATTCAAGTTATCAAGTAAAAAGGCGTGGGCTCCACAGACGGGTAGCTCAAGAAAATAAGCTGTTGGAATAGGTCACGGTTGCATTAAACTTTGTCAACGATAAACGAGTGTGACCTAGATGCCAATGTAGTATCACGCTTAAATTCATATAGTCGGGACATCAAGAAAAAAAACCTTTTCTTTTGTTTTTTATCATTTCACCCCAAGCAAGGCCACTAATGTGCAGGGGGTTACATAGTGGAAAGTGATGAGAAAGAGTGGTTAGATAATGGAAATATCAGAAGAAGGGTGATAGACGGGTAAGGATACCGATGATGAGGGTTGGGTATATGGGAAGAGTGCTTGAGAGAATGGATGCAAGTTAGTGTGTTAGGGGGTGTCTATTGATCTTACATTTAAACCCCTGGAGATTATAGTTGTCGGGGAAGCAAGTATGTGGAAGGGAATTCCACAGGCGGAAGTGAGAGAAAAGAAGCTATTGGAGTAGAAATTGCGGTTACATTTTATCGGTTTCACTGTAAAAGGGTGGACGTAGTTGCTAATCTAGTATCTGGTGCAAATTCGTACCTAGGGAGCACCAATGATCTGAGTTCATCGGAGCAGAAGCTGTGAAAGTATTTATATGAGGCACAGGGAAGCCACATCACACCGATGAGAGAGTGACTGCAGGCAGTCTGCTAAGTTGGTATCGATCACATTATAGATTCTCCGTTGTATTTTGTCAAGAACCCCGAGGAGAATAGCAGGGGCACCCGACTAAATGTGGCAGCAGTATTCAATACACGGGCGGATGGTAGATTTATATATGTGTAGGATAGATTCAGACGGGAAAAATTCCCGAGCCCTGCACAGAGAACCGACTTTCGTAGTAGAGAGCAATTGAAATAAGAATAGTTGTAGAAAAGACCGAGGGACGTCTCGTAAGTCGGTGGGAATATGACTGAAGCTGAAATGCCTGGTCAGGATCGATTTTATTGCAGATCATATTTTGAATATTGCCAACAACCAAGAGATGAACATCAGGATCAACAGACTAGATATAGCAGCAGTATTCAATGCACGGACGAATGGTAGATTTGGAAATGTGTAAGATGGATTCTGAAAGAAAAAAATCTAGCTTGACACTGTAGACCAAATTTTCTTGCAGTAGATGCAGGTATGGATTCGATGTATTCGTTCCACTTCCAGTTGGAAAGGTAGGACCAAGAAGGTGCATTGTGTTGCTCTCAAAGGAATCGAACGTCAGCCATGCTTATAGCAGGCAGGAAAATTTCTCTATGATGGTCAAATTAAACTCGTTTTGCGTCTTCATACAAATTAAACTTGTTTTGTGTTGTTTGATGATATGAAATTTAATTCACCTAAATTCCTCTCCTGCTGCATCCGAATTTTCTAACAGAGACTTTATTGCAACTACACTAGAGTTTTTTAAAACTTAACCGATAAAAATATCAATTATGATATACTGATTTATAAAAGGGGCACAAATTATGACTTTTCCATTTTAGAAAATTTTGTAGTGAAGGATTTTTCAAACACTAGCTTGAAAGGTTCAGTGTCATAGTTTCTTGTACTTTTTCTTCCTGAGGTTTTTTTTCAGATATCAAGACATCTTCATTGCAGAGCAGAAGAGTCGTAGCAATTTTCAGAGAACAAAATTAGAAAAGGTGTTTATTTCTTAATTTTAACAAAGGTTCTTAGTGCTGGATCGCGGGTAATAAAATGGAAGTGGCTGTGAATGTTTCTGTCATTTATACAAAGTAGGAGGTACTTTTTCTGAATCTATCGACAACAATCAGCTTTCTACATGATGATAATGTTTAAATAAAATGTATCTTTTTTTAAAAAATTATATTTCTTTTCTTTCTTGTCAAGAGAACATTAAACAAAAAACATTAGGACGCGAAGGAATGATGATATTTTATTAGTCGTAGAAAACGCTACTCAGAAAATAAAGAAAAGGTTAAATGATTTTTCAACTATAATATTTTTTTATCAATTCACCCCAATAAAGGCAATAAATTTAGTACGGCATAAATGGTTAACCGATTGAAAGAATAAAAAAGAAAAGAAAAACAAAATCATTATTAAAAAAAGAGAAGGATAAAAGAACGGTTATTTAGAAAAACGTGGAGCCTTGAATCAAATGGAGATAACTAAAACATACGGAAGTGGCATGACTCATGGAACGAGAACAATATCCCGCAGTGATCAAAAAAAGGGGTTCGGTTAAAAAATGAAATCATCTGAAGAAGGTCGGATCATGTGAATAAAAAGGAGAACAATTGTCCAAACAATATAAATAAGGAATTTAGAAGTCGGGAAAATTGTGTAAGCCGAAGTGTCTGCCCAGGATCGATAACATTGCAGATTCATCTTTCAATTTTTCCAAGAATATATAAATAAATAGCAGTAGGACAAACCTGAATGTGGTAGCAATATTTATTGCATGGACAATAAATTTATTAGCTTATAAATATGGATTATGACGAAAAAAATAATCCCGAACGAGATAGTGAAGCAACCTTCCTAGAAGCAAATCTAGCAATTGATTCAATATAATCTTTCTACATCATATCAGTAAAAAAACGTTAACCTGAGTGGGCACAATGGCTCAAACAATTGGGGGTTAGCATCAGCCATAGAGATGGAAATTTTAAAAAAGTTTCTCTAATAGAGCAATTTTATTTTGTCGGCGTGATCGTTTTTTGAGATTACCTTGTTTGATCATGTCGAACCGATTAAAATTACTATTACGTGATATCAGCATTAAAATCAGTAACCGTCATATCAAAACCCATAGAATCAGAAAAATCGTCAACGCGATCAATTAAGTCTAATTTTAGGGTTCAGTAATACATAAAGTTATAATTTCTTTGTTTTCTGACTGTGGAAGATCTTGCCTGCCTTGTACGGCTTAACTTCGTGTTACGCTCATGGAGAGAAAGATAATTTCGAGGCTGCGTCGTCTCGTTTTATTGCAGAGACAATAGCAAGGCATGGTCGTCTCAGTTTATTCTCTTTACTACCAGTTATTAAACTTTATTTTCCAGTTATGAAAGCTCTTGCCGCGTGTTTCCTCGTTAACAGTACTTCATAACTTAATTTTTTCAATAATTATGTCATCGAGTAGGATATATATATATATATATATATATATATATATATATATATATATATATATATATATATAAGTTGTGTTAAACGATACAGGCAACATAGTCTTATGTATTTTCTTTTGATTTTTTTCATATATTCTGATTAGACTTTTATTTCCGATCAACTGATTTATATTCGGAAATAAAATGTCTAATCAGAAAATATGAAAGAATTGAGAAGAAAATATATAAGATTATGTTGTCTTTATCGTTTAACACAACTTGTTTAAATGAAAAGATGCTGCCAAAATGTACGTCTTTTAAATATATATATATATATGTGTATGTATAAAATCTATTTTGCGCTCTGAAGATAATTAGCAACAAAATCTTACCCGTCGAAATAAATTATAGTTTATAACCGCTTTAGATGATGTAGTGTTGAGTTTTTCTTTATATATATATATATATATATCCTGTCACACTCGGGGATTTGCCTTATTTTTTATGTCTTAATATACGATATTCAATACTAGGCACATCAATATATATGATGCCGTCACTGTAGACGTCGTATCGATATAAATATTTGCAATCGTTTTTGATAGCACGAGCCAACTCGTTTAAGGATAAAGTTGAACTGATCTTTTACCTCATTGAATCAATCGACAACAATCACTCATTTTCGTTTTATTAATCATGAGATGAGTAGTTTTCAATAAAATATTCAGTTTAGAAAAAGGTTTTCATAAATGTTTACAAATTATAATTGTCTGGATACATTGTAAGACCAGAAATACAATGAGATACAAAAGAACAGCAATTTAAAAAATATATTTAAAATTATAGCTCGAGAAATATGGGAAATCACTCAGCAAAAAATCCGGTAATATTGTTTACAATGCTTTGTCTTGTACAAAAAAATGATTAGGCAAGGGAGGTAATTACAAATATGTAACATTAAGAGAAACGTTAGTTACATCAGAAAACGAGATCAATTAAATTACTAACATCATAAAGTATAGAATGAAAAGTGGAATATATGACCTGAAATGCCTGACATGATGCGTAAATGAGATATCCAACATTGTCAGGGTATGGCACAAAACATATGACACTTCAGAAAGAAATTAGAAACAAATGCAGTAAGTAATAGAGGAATGATTGAACGAAAAGTGTGCTGAAATAAAAAGTATGAACACTGAAAGTAAGGCAGATATACATAAAAGAATAAGAGAAATGACAGAACAGAGGCCATGCTAATCAACAGGAAATTTAAAATCAAACGACGAAACGCGTATGATAGAAAAAGAAAAATAGTTCCAGGAATTAAACGCATATATCGGAGACCTATTCGGCGTCGAAAGACAAAAGGCTGCACTAAACAAAAATATGGAAGGACCATAAATATTCAGTCAGTTAATTGCCGTCCGTAATACATGCTTGGGCGATCATGTCTCCTTCGAAACATTTATTAGGCAGAAGATTTTCCCGCTGTAGGTTGCCATTACTTTCTGCGGTAGACCGGTTGCCAACCAAGACTACAGAACCTAATCTGCCCTGCTATTCAATTAATAGCTGGATGGAGAAGAGATGGATTAATACTTTTAATTGAAGGAAACGAATACGATTGGAATTCGAACTCGGCTCTCTGATTTCTCATTCAAAGCCAATATCCATTACACCACAATGCACAATATTTAAGTACGAAAAAGAAAAAACATCACTGGCCAAATTTAAAAGGAACAAGGCAGAAAGATCAGATGGAATACTAATGGAGATGCTGAAAGCTTAGAAGGATTTCGTAATTTACAAAATTACATTTACTTGAAATGTGAAACACAACAGTATTAATATACTGGATAATCTATTTTCATAACATGTGAGATGAATGTGAACTCCATCTGACAGTCAGACTAAATAGTCACATAGCAAAGCATATGATTCAATTTCTAACAAATAGAACATGTACAGGAATTAGAATGGATATCAAACAAAAACTGTGCGGAAAATTGATGTAATGAATATGTAATGAATATGCATAGACCTTGGTTCCTCCCCACCGCCACACTAATGTGATTGGCGGGTGTCAGTCATAAATAAAGGTCTAAGCTAGAGGTCTACTACTACTAGAGATCTACGTTCATATATCTACGGCTATTGACTACACCTACGTCTCAGGATACTGTATACGACGCGTACCGCCCATTACGTTTACTTACTAAATTCTCGTACCCAGATACATCTGCCTAAACCGCTTAACTACCTCGAATGACACACACACACACACACACACACACACACACACACACACACACACACACACACACATATATATATATATTCCTTTCCGGGACATATAAAAAATGGAACAAAAATTATATATATATTTTCTCAGAAGGATATAGAATGAGCAATCTTCTTCTTCTTCTTCTTCTTCTTCTTCTTCTTCTTCTCCTTCTATGTGCCCTATCCTTTCAGGACGTAGGCGATCATGGCTTTCCATGTATCCCTATCCCTGGTGGCTCTTAGAACGCTTTCTCCTGTTACACCACACAAAGTTCTGTCATCCACGTGATCAGGTCTTTCAAACATGATATCCGCTGCTTTACCCTGTCCCCTTTTCGCTTTATATGGCCTGTTAATATCAGATTCTCCAAGCCCTCCTTCCTCATTGCATGTCCCAGGAACTTCTGTTGTCTCTTCCTGATACTCAATATTCATTTCCTTTTCTTTTCCATTCTTTCCAAAACATCATCATCGTTCACATGCTCGGCCCATGATATTCGCAGCATCCTTCTGTAGAACCTCATTTCATTTACTTGAGGTTTTCCTTCATCTTTGATAATATTGTCCAGCATTCACTGCCATATTGAAGAACTGACATCCATTACTCTTTTCTATGTTTCTAGCAAGATTTTCTTGTCTCTTAATACTCTGCTGAACTTCTAGAATGCGTCCTTCGCCATGCCAAAACGCCTTATGCAAAAAGAAATATACGTATTTTTCTTTATGCAAATTGTACTCCGCGAACACTAGACTGTCAGGTAGGCTTAATTTATTTTGGAAAGATAGAACTGATATTTAACATCAGGAAATGACGGCTGAAGTTTTTGAGACATGTATTGAGAAAGGAGGGCTTGTAGAACCTGATGCTCACGGGACGGATCGAGAGGAAGGCAAAATAAGGGAAAGCAACACATGACAGATTTGATGGACTTGAACAATGGATGGTGAAGCGGAAATTAAATGGGATAACAGGAGAAGGGTTATTAAAAATGACAAAGCATAGGAAGATGTGGAAAGTCATGATCGCCTACTTCCTGAAGAGACACGGCACATAGTAAAATAATAATAATAATAATAATAATAATAATAATAATAATAATAATAAACTGTAAACAAACACTGGTATGAACATCATCCAGCACCGGTTACAGAAATAGAAGATGTAACCATTCTATGGGATTACACCATCTACACAGACAGAAAAATTGAAGCAAACAGGCCAGACATTATTGTTAAAAACCAGAAGGAGAAAACTTGTCTATTAATTGATATGGCTTGTCCAGCGGATTGTAACATAGCAATCAAGGAATTTGAAAAACTGTCAAAATATAAAGACCTGGAAATTGAAATAGAAAAAATGTGGAAATTGAAAACAAGAGTTGTGCCAGTGATAGTAGGTGCACTTGGAATGATAAAAAATGGAACAAAACAACACATTGAAAGAATCCCTGGAAACCCCAGCTTAAGAGATATACAAAAAATTGTCTTATTAAGTACAGCCCACACACTAAGGAAAACGTTATCTATGTAATGCTGGGGATGATAGGGAAGATAGAAAAACATGAAATGGAGCCATAACAACACGCCACTACCTGCCTTAGGTCTCCTCCCCGCAGACTTGGTTGGTAGTGAGACCAAAGCAGAAATCGAAATATGATGAAAAATGACATAATAATAATAATAATAATAAACTCTAAATGACATCAGACGAATGGATTCTAAGACAAGAAAGTTCTTTTCTAAACACAAGATGCATCATCCAAAGGCTGATGGAGACCGTCTATACATACCCCGTAAAGAAGGAGGAAGAGGTCTTATTCGGTTAGAATTGTCATCCAAAACAACAACTATTGGCTTACTAACATACAAACATATGAACAACAAAAGACTGGACGATACAATTAGTCAAACAACATGAAAACAGAAAGAAAAATATTCAATAATAAAAGAAGGCTGTAAATACAAACAAGATTTACATTTTGTACATTCTTTAGAAAAGCAAAACAGAAACCAAAAACAAACTATTGCGGCAAAAAATATGATAAAGTAAGCCAAGGATAAAGCTCTTGAACAGATTAAACAAGGCTGACAAGAAAAACCGCTGCATTGCCAATATCCAGAACGTGCTAATAAGCCCAATTTTGATAAAGTTAGTACTCATCGATGGCTACTTGCATCTGGATTAAAGTCTGAAACTGAAGGCTTTATTCTTGCTGCGCAAGACCAAAGTCTTTTCAGTAGGAACTTTCAGGCAAATATTATACATAATAATGTGGATCCAAAATGCAGGTTTTGTGATAAATACCAAGAAAAAATAGACCATCTAATCTCAGTATGTTCTGTACTTGCCTCAAAAGAATATAAAAATTGTCACGATAGAGCGGGGCAATATTTACACTGGACAATGTGCAAACACTATGGAAAATATGTAAACAAATACTGGTATGAACATAACCTAGCACCGGTTACAGAAATAGAAGATGTAACCATTCCATGGGATTACACCATCTATACAGACAGAAAAAAATTAAGCAAACCAAAACCCAAAGAACTTGCTTATTAATTGATATGGCTTGTCAAGCGGATTGTAACATAGCAACCAAGAAATTCGAAAATGTATCAAAATATAAAGATCTGGAAATTGAAATAAAAAAATGTGGAAATTGAAAACAAGAATCGGGTCAGTGATAGTGAGTGCATTTGGAATGATAAAAAATGGAACTAAATAACATATTGACAGAATCAAAAAAAATCCCAGCTTAAGAGATATAACAAAAATGGACTTTTTAAATACAGCCCACAGACTAAGGAGAACATTGTCTAAGTAACACTAGGGGTGTTAGGGAGATATGAAAAAACATGAAATGGAGCCATAACAATACACCACGACCTGCCTTAGGTCTTCCCGCAGAATTGGTAGTTAGTGCAATCCTAGCAGAAATCAATTTATAATGAAAATTACATAATAATAATAGAACAGTCCAGTATTTATACTGGCAGCAAACAACTTAAAAATGAATTCCCTAAGTCGACAAAAATATACAAAGGAACGTAAGAGAAGCATATGTCTTCTCACTGAACCTTTTCAACATTCACCGTGAGACTTTTATGAAGAAATTAATATTGGCGGTCACAATTTTAGCAACATGGATATGTAAAATTAGTGTTGATAGCAAATTGTTATGGTGAAACACACCTATTCTATAGTGAATAGACTCTCCCACCTAATTGAAGTTGGAGTAGTAAGAGGAACGGGGGTCGGTCGATGTTGGACGATAATAGCCGACAGTTAGTCAAATACGAAAGTAGTGAGCGACCTGGCAAAATTACACTGCGTAATACATATTATATCAAGTACCTAACGACTTTCGCACAAATACTAGCCTCCACTGCGAAAATAACTCCACAACACAAACACAGAAAATAACTTCGGGAACTTCTACAGAAGGTGCTAAAGGAAAGCAAAAAGAAAGGACTAAACATTTTACTTGAAGAAAATAGTGTGCATGGATGTCAGCAAAAGAAATAGGTTGAATAAGTCCGGTGAGAGCCTGCACCTTTATCTTATAGCCATTTCTATTTTTTATATCTGCCAAACACATTTTCTATCCGTGTGCAAGCGGTTTGCTGTCAGCTATCTTATTCTTCACGTGTCCCTTCAGGACGTACGCGATCATGGACTCCCCACTTGGCACTTTCTCAATATTTTTCCTCTTGGTATCTCTCCCAAACCCCGCTCCGCGATCCATTTGCTCAGGCCTCTACAATCTCCAGGAGTTTAAATGTAAGGCCAATAGACACCTCCTAACACACTAACCTGCTCCCACTCTATCAAACACTCTTCCCATCTGCCCAACCCTCATCCTCGGTATCCTTAATCATCTGTCACCTTCCCTATGTCTAACCACTCCTTCTCTTTACCTTCCCCCATGTAGCCCCATGCGCAATAGTGGCAGTGGAATGCCTTGCTTGGGGTGAGATGATTAAAAAAAAATAGTATGTCTCGTGCTGCTTTCCTCTGTCTCTCTTTCCTTTTATCCGTCCTGTGAGTATTAAATTCTCCAGGACCTCTTTCCTCATTAGGTGTCCTACTAAACTCATCTGTCTCTTCCTGATGTAAAGCATGAGATTTCTCGTTTGCATCCTCTCTAATACTTTATCGTTGTTCACTAGTTCCGTCCATGGTACCTTAAGCATCCTTCTGTAAAACCACATTTCTCCTGCCTCACGCCTCTCCTTCATCCTAGATGAGATCATCCAACATTCCTTTCTATACAGAAGGACAGATATCACATATCAATCCAGCACTCTGTTCTTTGTTTCCAAATGAGATTTTCCTGTCACTCAGTACCCTAGTTAGCTTTTGAAATGCATCTTTGGCCATGCCAATGCGCCTTCGGATCCATTCTCTGTCAGAACACTACCTAGTTATTTAAATTTCTTTACTTGTTTTATTTTAGTTTCTCCGCCCTGGAGTTGGCATTTTGGGGTCTTGTTTCCAGTATAAGTTCTTGATTATTGTAATATTTTTCCCAACTATATGTGGAGTACTTTATCGGACATCTTTGCGTAATCTATAAAACGCAGTTACATGTTTTTCTGCATTTGTATTGCGACCTTCAAAGACGCATTGGAACAGCGGAAGATGTTTTCGAAAAGCTACGCAAGGTATTATAAAAGGGAAAGTTACATCAGAAAGAATCACAGGAGTAGTGGATTGGTATGTAATATATGTCTTTCTAAGCGACAGTGAATGCTCTGTAACATCCATACAGATGAAGATGTGATTAAAATAAGCGGAAAAGGCATTCAAGAGAAGGATGTTGAAAATATCATGGACCAAACATGTGATCAACGACGATGTTTTAGGTAAAAAAGAAAAACAACAGACAGCTATATTTATAATAAAAAAAGAGGAAGTTAAAATTTCGAGGCACATAAGGAGGAAAGAGGGCTTAGAAAATTTGACACACAAATGATATATTGAAGGTAATAGGGACAGAAGAAAGCAGCGAAGAAACAGTCTAAAGGGTATGTAAATGATTAGGGGAACCTGGATACGGAAAGAAAACAAAAATACAAATATTGCTAAGTGCTACAAAGGACAGGAAGTTATGGAGAACCATGATCATTTACATGAGGATGTGAACGTAGTTCTCCCCAATATTTTGTCTTTTGGAAGGGACATAGGGCATCGAACAGTTAGTTAATTGCTATACGTGATACACGCTTGGGCGATCATGTCTCGGAAGAGACATGACTGACTGGGCAGAAGATTATTCCGCAGTAGGTTGCCATTGCTTTCTGCGGTAGACTGGTTGCCAGCCAAAACTAAAGAACCCAATTTGTCCTGCTATTTAACCCATAACTGGAGGGAAGAGACGGATTAATCCCTTTCCCAAAGGTATTTGTGCGTAAGTGAATGCAAGGAATTCAACTGGAATATCGAACTCGGCTCTCCGAATTGTCGTTCCGAGCCGATATCCACTGCACCACAAGGTACATCCTGCATAGAACAAGGTTTGTCTAAAAACATCCAATACTGTAATTGCTGATGACATTTTTTTTTTCATTTTATTCTATTCGGTTGAAATATTAAGACAAATTATTTTAAGTCAATAATTTAAAAAACTACCCAAGCACTAATTGGTCAAAATTACATTTAAAACCTTATTTTCTTTTCTTTTCTTTTTGTTTATTGAAATTTGACATCGTTCAGCATTCATTTCTGGCAATTCTTTGGCAGATACGGAAGTGAATTGATGTTCCAATTTTTTAAGGGACTATATGTAAAAACTTCTTCTTTAATGATTTATCTTTACTTACATATTACCTTCGCTTCAATAGGACGTTGTCATTCAAAAGTTCCATCTTTGGTGTTGATATCCTTCTCAGTTACTACCACTTTGTCGTTAATGTCTTTCTTCATTGAAAAAAAATCACTTCTGAGTAATTTTGATGGTTACGTTACAATTCACTTTTCTAATTGCATTTCTCAAAGTTCTTTTTTTTCTCTCTGATTCTTCCGCGCTTAAATCTTTGGTTCATTTGTGGACGACTTTTTTCTCTCTCTTTTATTATTTCTTCTTTCTTTTCTTATTTTCTTGTCCTGTTTTACTTTTCATCTCTCACCCTAACATTTATTCTTTCTTTTTTTCTGTTTTTCTTTTTTGCTTTTTCATTCAGACATTTTTTGTTCTTTGCTTTCACTGTTTTTAGTTTTTTCTTTTTTCTTTTTCTTTGTTTATGTGTGCGCGTGCTTCTCTCATTCCCTTTCTTGCTTTCAGTCTTGTTCCTTCCTTCTTTTGTCGGCATTTCTTTATTTCATTCCACCTGTATTTCTGTTTCTGTTTCTCTCGCTTTCTTATTTTTTCTTTCTTTCCTTATACTTTTCAATTTTTCTCTTTTAGTTGTTTTATTATTTTTGTCCACTCTTCTTTCTTTTCTTCTTTCGTCTTCTGTTTTCATTTTATTTCAATTTTACTTTATTTATTTCTTTCTGTCTTTCTTTCTTTCTTTCTTTCTTTCTTTCTTTCTTTCTTTCTATGTTTAATCAGCCTCCTAATACATACTGTTTTTGTCATTTTCAATTCCCTTCCTTCCTTCCTTCCTTCCTTCCTTCCTTCCTTCCTTCCTTCCTTTCTTTCTTTCTTTCTTTCTTTCTTTCTTATGTTTATATTACTTTGGTCGTTTCTAATTTCGTTGTTCAGATTTTTTCTTTTCCTTCCTTCCTTCCTTCCTTCCTTCCTTCCTTCCTTCCTATTTTTTATCTGGTCGCTGTTAGTCTTTTTAGTTTGATTTAATTTTCGTTTTTCTCTTTACTTTCTATACTCTTCTTTCGTTATTCCATTTTTAAATTTCATTCCTTTTATGTTTTTTTATCATATCATCTGAATTGGTTTCTCTTTTTCTCATTCTTTTCCTTTTCTTTTCTTCTTGTCTGTCTTCATTCTAATTTTTCCTTCATTTTTCTGGTTATGATTTTTTTTTTGTTTCCGTTTGTTAAGTTATTTCTCTTCCGCGTTTCCCATATTTCTGTTGTTTCGCAGTTAGTTTCTTTGCTTCTACTTCTTTTGAGTTTTTCTTCTGTTTTTATTTTCTTCCTTATATTCTTTATGTTTTTCTTTTTCACTTTTTCATTCTTTTCATTTTTCTACTTTTTTCTTCTTCATATTATTTTTATTTCTCTCTAATTTTCAGTTTTATTTTCTTCTTGTAGTTTCTTTTTCATCTTTTACCCTATTCCATTTCTTTTTCATCTTTTACCCTATTCCATTTCTTTTTCATCTTTTTACCCTATTCCATTTCTTTTTCATCTTTTACCCTATTCCATTTCTTTTTCATCTTTTACCCTATTCCATTTCTCTTCAAACAGATTCATTCAAACTGTCTTCGTCCTTTATATTTATCTTTAATTCTCATATGCTGCATTTCCTTTTTTCTTTTTATCCTATTGATCGTCTTTTAGTTCATTTATTTTTCAATTTCTTTTCTCTTATTTTCTTTCTGATACCCATTTTCGTTTTTCCATTCTTTTGAAACCACTCTACCTCCATTTTTTAACACTGTATCCTCATTTCTAGTAATGCAAGATACCTAACGTACATGCATTTAAATAAAACACCCCATAAAAATAAAACAACAAAAGTAACACTCAAAAAACGGAATTACTTGTAGGTAAATATGCATATCTGAACGCATGCCCGCATACAGCAAGGTTCTGAAGTAACTATCTACACGACACTGAGCAGTCAGAAAATTACATATTGTGAACAGAAAGAAATGTAAGCGTAGATATTTTGACTCATTTAAACGTGCAACCGACAGAGACGAGTGCAGATGTACATTTTTGAATGAAAAAATTTGTCACTCTCACCAAAAAGCATCTCATTTTGTTGAGCTAATTGTGTCAGCATTTCAGACCTAGCATGTGCGTATCAAGAGAGCGAATCTTTCAAAATATAGCAGAGGAGATTGAAAATCCGACAAACTCTCTTTTTATGTTGGCAGAAATGTATAGATAAAATGATCAAGATTTGCCTCGTCTCATCTATCTATCTATCTATCTATCTATCTATATATATATATATATATATATATATATATATTGCTCTTTTCATCTACAAACACGTACGAATATATATAATTATATGATCTATCTATCTATCTATCTATATATATATATATATATATATATAGAGAGAGAGAGAGAGAAATAGATAGATAGATAGATAGATAGATAGATAGATAGATAGATATAATTCTGTTCATATCTATCCATCTAGCTAGTTAGTTAGCTACGGGGTGGGATGGACAAAGTGTCGTTTACATTACGCAAAACCGAAAATAATACTGTCATTTTAATTTCACAAATAACTTTAGCAAAATTGCACCAAAAATGTAGCTATTTTAAAAATTAAATTTATTGAATATAATAGCCATTGGCTTTAACCAAGGTCTCCACACGACTTCGACATCTACTGCAACTCTTCTGGATGGTGTTCTTGTTTAAGTTAGTGAATGCGGCCATAATCTCTGCCTTCATTTAATTTTTGCTGTTGCAAGATTATTTGTTAGTCTCTCGCAAAACTACGTCACACACATAATAATCTAGGGGATCGCAGTCTGAGTAGTTAAGTGTTCAAATATATATATATATATATATATATATATATATTATAGTTAGGTGTTCAAATATATATATATATATTCTGCATATATAATATATATATATATATATATATATATATATATATATATATATATATATATAGTTAGGTGTTCAAATATATATATATATATTCTGCATATATAATATAATATATATATATATATATATATACATGTATATATATTCTGCAGCTTTTCCGGTAAAAATCTTTGTACCGAATGGAACGAATATTGTGTGGTTTGATGAAATGAGCTAATTTAGCTAGTTTGGAAATGAATTATAATTTATAATCAATTTAAATGATGTGTTGAGTTTATATATATATAAATATATATATATATATAAATATATATATATATATATATATATATATATATATGAAGAAATATGCGTATTATCTTTCACTGGTCGCACGACCGGTGAAGAAAGAAGAATGAAGACGATAGAAATAAACATATTAATTCAAAGGTAAAAACAGTATAAAATTGAAACTGTCATGAAAATGTGACACCTATGAAGAGCAGGAAAGCGAAAAGACGAAAAAAATGGAGAAAGTGTCGAAAAAAGAATAAGAGAACGAAAAAGAATTAAAGAAAAAAAGAGAGAACAAAAAGATAGTTAAAAAGAAAGAAAACAAAAGAAAGAAAGAGAAAGGATAAAAAACGAGAGAACAGAAAATGAAAAAGTGAACGGAAGAAAGAAAAAAAACAGAACCAGAGAAAAGAAATAAAAAATATGATAGAAATAAGAGAGAAAAATGGAGTGAAAAAAAGAACGAAAGGAAGGCAGAAACAAATGTAAAATGAACCAGGGAAAAGAAAAAACGAAAGAAAAAGGAAGAAAAATAGAAAGAAAGAAAGAAAGAGAAAGAGAGAGAGAACAAAAAAAAGAAAATAAATGAAATCAGTTATTATCAGCAAAAATGATTGGGGAGTTCATTAGAAATAATATAAAAAAATGAAAAGCATGAGAAAAGAGAAGATGATGTTGAAACAAAAAGCCTTAAATGGAATGGCTACTTTAAAGGAAATGGAGTTTAGTGTGAAAATGAAAAAATTAAGGCTAGTTTCAACGCGAAGGCGGAGAAACACAAGACAGTGTTAAAGAGAATAAAAGAGCAGGTAAAAAGAGTAAGAAATAACGAATGTATGGATACAAAGAAGTATGTGAAAGGGAAGAAAGAACAAAGAAGAAAAAAAAGAATTTGCTATGCTCCCTAAAGGGATCGCACAAGAAAATGTCGTTGTACAAATAAGAGATAACCCAAATGGCTCATAATGGAAGCAAAGAAACGGCTTTGAAACAAGTCTGAATGGCAGAGAAAAGAGTCGTCTGAATTGGGTCAAAATGGTCAAAACAAAAAGAATGGGCCACATAACCTTTCACAGGAATCGCAGACAATACTGTAAATGACTGAAAGGGAAAAAAGAGAAAATGTCAAAACAAGGACGAAGGGAACGCTATTGCGATTAGAGCTCATTGGTGAGAATAATGGACGACCGATGGGAGAAAATTAAAAAAAAATCTATGATTCAGCATTTGTTTATCTATTAATAATAAAAGTCAAGTTTTTAGTCACGTATTGAAAAACACCTTGAAGTTCATGATTATTGACACCAGTATTCAAGAAAGGTTTTTCGCAACCAACAAAAACTGGTGCAAGTATGTTAAACTTAAAAAAGAACCCAGGTATCTTGTTTTTTTGTTGAGGAATCTACAGATTCAAGAAAAGGGGAAATTAACATAAAAAATTGCAATATGAACTCTGGTAAAAAAAATACTAGCGAAAACCATTAACACCAAATATTGCAGAACGAATTCTGTTGAAAATGGTTGCTGAAAATTAGGTTTATAAGTCCCAGACGTACATTTTTTTTTGTGAGTTGTGAGTTCAATACCAGGCTACAGCAGTGGGGATCAAGTAACTTAGAGTCGGGTTAGAGGGAGATAATTCATGACTACCAATGAATGAGAATTATAGACCCCAATGATTGTAATAAAGGGTTCGGTTCGAAATTCCTATCATCTGACGAAGTCCGGAGCGTACAACCGGCGAAACATCGTGCAAGTAACAAACAAGATGAGGACAATAGTTCGAATAATGTAAATAGTGTAAAGAGAAATAAGAATGACAATTTAGAAAGTAAGTGTGTTAATCAAAAACTGTATAATTTGCAATATATAAGGTAACATTAATATAAACAGATTTGAGTTCTGAACAACAGTATGTTGAAAAACAAGGTTCCGTGACAGAAAAACATCTTGAAGTCCATGATTATTAAAATCTTACAGCTTCTTATGAATCCTGCTATGCTTCCCCAGCTGTGGATTAAATAGAAAAATCTGGAAAAGTTCTCATTTCCTAGAAACATATTAATTTTAAGATTTACGGCCGTATCACATGAAGTGATCAGTTTCCGTACGATCACCGACGTTAACCAAAATCGAGCAAGGGTCATTACCTTGTTTGGTAAAATGGGATGTAAGGTTGGTGCTATCGATAATAGCTCAGAACTCTTAATCCTAGAACGGTGTTCAAGTGTCCGTTGGGTACATTAGATTCCATTACAGGCAAATATCTTTGGAGAAAGGTACAAGTCTACCTCTTGATTCAGCTATCACTAAACCATTATTATCCCCAAAATAATATTAAAATCTAAAAATATTTTTTGGCTGTAAATAACCTGCAATGGATTGACAAATCATAAAAAAAAACGAATCAGTCAATCATAAAAGATGTAAAAATGTTAACAATAAGGATAAACTGTATAAAAGAAAACTCGTATATACACTACCGACCATAATTATTAGGCCACCCCAGTTTTTTAAAAGAAATTAAGTATTTCATGCTATTTTTTTGTATTTATTGACAAGTGAATAATTATAAATGAAAATAGAATGGTTCTTTTTTTTATTACTGCACTATAATATAGGCTTCAAACGAATTTAGAAATCTACACTTATTTATAAATGGAACTTTGTCTGTGTGTGTGTCCGTTACCTATAGACTCTGAAACGGCTGAACCGATTTTCTTGAAAATTTACAGTCTGCGACTGTTCTTAGCTAGGTTTTGTGTTGAGGTACACCGATAAATACCGAAAATCAATAATCGAAAAAATCGGGTTATAGAAGGATTGGTCCGATTTTAATCAAATATCATACACTCATAGACAAAGACATAAGAAACGATATTCAGAAGATTCAAGGTTGCAGTTTTTACAATAGTGCAGAAAATCGATAATATATATATATAAAAGGCAAGATGTTTGTGTATGTGTCTGTTTATCTGCCTGTATGTCTGTATTTTTTCAGCCCTTTTATTTAAATTTTTGCTTCGGGTTTGGCTCTAAGTAAATATAATTGTAGTTCTTAGTCTCAGCCATGATTCCATTTACTCAGAGGACTTATTTAGCTTTCAAATTCAGTTTAGGACGAAAAAAACTTATTTGATATCGATACCAGGAAATCAAAATTTGACTTACATCCATTCATTTTTCTTTCAGTCTACGGTTTCGCTTTAACTGGAAACAACTATTGCTTTTTAGTCTTTCGTGCCAACGTCCAAAGAGTCCGAGTTCCAGGACCATAGATTATTTTTAAAGCTTTCATTACACTCGAGCAACGCTGGGCTATACTGCTAGCATTTAATAATTATCTATCTAATTTTATATATATTCTTAAATATTTAATAATTATCTATCTAATATTATCTTATTGTAGCATGTAGTGTATGTGTGGGTGTGTGTTAATATTCTCAGATGGAGTGTATCTGCATAAGAGACAAAATGAATAAAAATTAGACAAGAGGACGAATTGTACTTAGCGTTTCGTCTTCTGAGGGATATTATCAGGTCAATGTAAGATATATTATGCTTCATGGATCAGTCAGTTAAGTGCCATACATGATACACGCCTGGGCGATCATGTCTCGTAAGAGACATGACTGACTAGGCAGAAGATTATCCCGCATTAAGTTGCCAATGCTTTCTGCAGTAGACTGGTTGCCAATCAAGGCTATAGAATCTAATCTGTTCTATTATTTAACACGTAACTGGAGGGAAAAGACGGATTAATACCTCCCAAGCGTATTTGTGCGTGAGTGAATGCAAGGAATTCAACTGGGATTCGAACTCAGCTCCCCGATTTGTCGTTCCTAGTCGATATCCACTGCACCACTACGCATATCCAAGCTTCATAGATATATGGATATAATCAGAACAAAAACACTAATAACAATAATATTTCAAAAGCAGGCATACATAAAATAAATTGCTGAAACCTTTTTCTCACAATACAATGGGGAAAAATGAAGATAAACAACATATCTATAATCACAACAGAGACCTCATGCATAACAATTTAACAAATGCACTAGAAATACACCAAAATAAATTCGACCACAATTTTGATCTAAAAAATGCCACACTTATTCAAAAAGAAAATAATTTACTCAGAAGGAAAATTATCGATACTACCGCCATTGAATATTATCAAAATATCAATCTATACGAAGTCTTTTTCCCAATCTCAGTCAGTCAGTTAAGTGCCATGCGCGATACACGCTTGGGCGATCATGTCTCGAAAGAGACATGACTGACTGGGCAGAAGATTATCCCGCAGTAGGTTGCCATTGCTTTCTGCGGTAGACTGGTTGCTGACCAAGGCTATAGAACCCAATCTGTCCTATTATTTAACCCATAACTGGAGGGAAGAGATGGATTAATACCTTTCCCAAGGGTATTTGCGCGTAAGTGTATGCAAGGTTTTCAACTGGAATATCGAACTCGGTTCCCCGAGTTCTCGTTCCGAGCCGACATCCACTGCGCCACAACGCACATCCCAATCTCACCGTTCCTAAAAGAATTTCTACTTTCTCAAACCTAAATGCAAAGAAACAAATATGTTGAAAAATCAATGAAAACAGCTAAATTCATCACTTTAGTCTTCAAATATGTACACCACAAGCGTCAATCTCATACTATAACGACTTAATTACCACCCAAACACTCTTCATAAAAAAAAACAACTGAATATTACTCGCTCAATTGACATTTCCACAGATTTTGAGTTAAGACACGGTGTACTCTTTTCATACCATCAGCATGACTGACCATTCAACAACCTAATGAACATTTATGAAAACTTAGCCGAATTTACAGACCTTCATAAAACAATGACATCTTCGCCTCTTTATATATAAACACAAGCAGTATAATAAAATCTATATTGTCTTGATCAAGTCTCTCAGAGGAGGAAACGCGTCGGAAAAGTAGTTTTTCTTCTTGTCTCATTTTTATTCATATATATATATATATATATATATATATATATATATATATATATATAACAAAAATTTTATACAGTTATTTTCATATTTTTTATTGATTTCTATTATTCAATTAAATAGAATTTATGATAATAGTAAGGAAAATTAGTCCTCCATTAAAAACGAATTACTGTTTGCTCTTTCATCCAGTGTAAAATATATATGTATGTATATTTTCTCATGTGTTTGCGTATATATATATATATATATATATATTCACTTACCCAACTTGCCTTGATGATCCATTAGGTGAAACCTAGGTAGGTCCGTTGGCTCTAGGTTTGCTACTTATATATACATATATATATATATATATATATATATACAAAAAAAATCTAAACCGAGCCAAAACCTACCGCGGTTTCACACTACGGATCGTCAGGGCAAAGGCTAAAACACTAAAGATAAAACCAAATAAATAGATAGACACTAAGATAAGGAGGAACCATACCAACAACAAAAGGGGGGGTTTAGAACAAAAAAAGCAAAACACACTAAATAAGAAAAAAATTTTCTTGTTTAGAGATTTTTTTGTGTGTCTTTGCTCTACTTTTGTATATCTTTTGTACTTTGTATCGAGCACTTTTTCTTGTGGTTGGTTCCGTTTGGTTTTTTTTTTCTTTACTGAGGAGTATTGAATGTTTTGTTCTTGTTCCGCGGATTTCTTTCTCCCCCCCCCCAGTTATCCGACGCCTCAGTGCACCGGATTGTAACGGAATTAGGTTCTGTTTGTTAGTGTTTTTTTTTTAAGGTTTATCTTAGTATAAATTTACGGCCTACATACTTACAGAGTCTATTTAGTTATTATTTTGATTTATATATATATATATATATATATATATATATATATATATATATATATATATATATTTGGGCATCAATCTTTCTTTTAAACATGTCTCGTTAAACACGATCAACAAGAAAGATTTTATTAATTTTTTATTTAACTTTTCCAGTATTCTTACATGATTCCTTTTTACTGGAGATAAGAAATGTAAAAAAAATGTTCAATAATTTTCGATATTTCAAGCGCTTTCAACCTCTTCATAGGCCATTTTCAAGGATGATATTTTTCCGGTGTTGTTATCTTCTCATGTTTAACGGTAATGTATTTTTTTTTGTTTCAGTGATTTTTGTTGTTGTTTTTAAAGGTATGTTCTTTAAAGCTGTCACGTGGTGCGCGCAGCGAGCATCGTGTGAGCATTTGCATACTAATTTTTTTTTTTTTAAACTTTCAAAATTTCCTTTCCACTGTTGAATACTGTAAAGGTGATGGTAGGAGAAAATTGTTTGATATATCATGCCTCTCTTATAGCGAGGTGCCTTTGATATTGTGATTGAGATAGTATTTTTGTATTTTCAAAATTTTTCTTAAGGGTTCTTGTAAGTTATGGGTTAATGTTTTTTTTATTGCACTATTATTACTAGATAGGTGGTTAAAGTGTCTACTCAGAGAAGTGGTAGTATAGCCAATATAGGTAATTGATTTATGACAAGAAACAATCTTGTACAGGGCATACACTATATTATATTATATCAGAGATGTTCTTCTCTTAGACAAGTTACTATCCAAAGCTAAAAACTTACTTAGCCTAATTTTTTTCTTTTAAATGATCCCAGTTTTGCGGTTAACTATTTGCCCATAGCTAGGACCCTAACAGGTGCTACCACCCTAGATCAGGGCAGAACTGAAAAACAGCAGCAAGAGGTGGTTCCATGCTCCTCTAAACCTCCCAATCAGAGGACTTGCTGCTGAATGTAGTTTTTATATATAAATAAACATTTCGTTAATAAAGACCAACAAGGTAGATTTTATTAATTTTTTATTTAATTTTTCCAGTATTCTTACGTTTCCTTTTTGCTGAAGATAAGGAATGTAAAAAAATGTTCCATAATTTTCAACTTTCCAAGCACTTTCAGCCTCTTCACAGATCATTTTCAAGGATGTTATTTTTCTGATGTTTTTATGTCCTCATGTTTGACGAATGTAATTTTTTTTGTTTTTTGAAAAGAAGAGTTCTTTATGGCTGCCACATGATGTGTGCAGCAGTCATTGTGTGAGCATGTCTATTTTTTCAAAAAACTTTCAAAACTCCATTTCCTTTCCACTGTTGAATACTGTAAAGGTGATGGTCGGAGAAAATTGTTTGATATATCGTGCCTCTCTTATAGCGAGATACCTTTGATATTGTGATTTAGATAGTATTTTTGTATTTTCAAGGATTTTTGTAAGTTATCAGTTAACAAATTGTGTTGATTGCACTATTATTTTTAGATAGGTGACATGTAAGTCGTCTTCTCAGAGAAGTAGTAGTATAGCTAATATAGGTAACTGATTGATGAGAAGAAACACAATCTTGTACAGGGCAATGAAAGAGTGTCTAATTCTCTGTGACAGTTTTTCATTACTCTTTACTTTTACTTGGAAAACTCATTTTTCAGGCACGGGACCACATTTTTTGACATACTGTTGTCCAGCACTCAAATTAGTTTATATTAATGCTACCTGATATATTGCAAATTATATAGATTTTGACAAACAAATTTGCTTTCTAAATTGTCATTCTTATTTCTCTTTACACTATTTACATTATTCGAACTATTGTCCTCATCTTAGTTGTCATTTGTACGACGTTTCGCCGGTTGTACGCTCCGGCCTTCTTCAGATGCTAGGAATTTCGAACCGAACCCTTTAATACAATCACTGCGGTATATCATTCTCATTCCTTGTGCGAAGCCTCTTTTATTAGTCATGAGTTATCTCCCTCTAACCCCACTCTAATTTAATTGATCACCGCTGCTGTAGCCTGGTATTGAAATCACAACTCACAAAAAAAAAAAAAAGAAAATGAATGTCTGGGACTTATGAACCTAATTTTCAGCAACCATTTTTACTGCAATATTTTATGTTAATGGTTTTCAACAGTTTTTTTTTTTACCAGGGTTAATATTACAATTTTTTATGTTAATTTCACTTTATATTAAATCTGTAGATTCCTCAACAAAAAACAAAATACCTGGGTTCTTTTTTAACAATATTCTTTGTAAAATGCTGATAGGCATCTCACTGGAAGTCATGGCCCTTTCGATAGACATATGGATTTAATTCTATATTTAAAATCAGGTGGTTGGAAAATCAATGATAACACATATAATAAAGATAGTGACGTTTTTTATGTTGGATTTCGCATTTCCGATATGAACTTGAATGTGGGATATTTTTGATTCATTTATTGCGCGTTGGAATAAGTTCATCAGCAACGAATTGAACGCTTTCGTCTACTGGCGGTTGTTTACATTCTGAAACTTCTTCTTTTATGTGCCCTGTCCCTTCAGGACGTAGGCGATCATGGCTTTCCACGTTTCCCTATCCCTTGTGGCTCTGAGCACGCCTTCTCCTGTTACACCATGCAATCCTCGTTCCGTCATCCACCTGATTAGGTCCTTCAAATATATTATCCTTTGCTTTCCCCTGTCCCTTTTCCCCTCTATCTGGCCTGTTAGTATCAGATTCTCCAAGGCCTCCTTCCTCGTTGCATGTCCCAGAAACTTCAGCTGTCTCTTCCTGATGCTCAGTATTTATTTTCTTTTTGTTTCCATCATTTCCAAGACCTCATCATTGCTCACATGCACGATCCATGATATTCGCAGCATCCTTCTGTAGAACCACATTTCAGTTGCTTCAAGTTTTTCCTTCATCTTTGATGATATTGTCCAGCATTCACTGTCATATTGAAGGACGGTCAGCACGTAACAATCCAGTACTCTTCCTAGTTTCTAGCAAAATTGTCCTGTTTCTTAATACCTTACTCAACTTCTGGAATGCTTCCTTCGCCATGCCAATTCCCCTTCTGATCTCTGCGTTGCACTTTCCGTCTTCTGTTATAACATTTCCCAGGTATTTAAATATTTGTACCTGCTTGATTCTAGTATCCCTGTTCTGTATTTGGCATATTGGGCTGCTCTTTTTTAATGATGACCATGCATTCGGTTTTCTTACAATTTATTTCTAGTCCATTCTTGTTAATTTCTTCAGCTACCTTCTGTAGGAGGTCTTGTAGTTTCCTGTCTGTGTCTTCTATCAGCACTGTATCATCTGCGTACCTTAGGTTATTTAAATTATGACCTCCGATGACAAACCCAGGCATAACTTCTAGGGTCCTCAAAATATTCTCGCTGTTCAACTTGTACAGATCCGGTGAAAAAACACATCCTTGTCTTACGACCCTTTCTATCTTTGTATATCTAATCAATTCATTACTTGTCCGTATGCAAGCGGTTTGCTGCCAGTAAAGATTCTTGATTACTCTTGTCTTTCCCAAATATTTCCAGGCTGCCGAGCATCTCCATCTCTGCTTGGTCCGATATCTTAGGAGTAAGATCTACTAATGACAAATTCATCGAGATTTAATTCTGGCTTAAAGGAAAATATTATGTAGCCGCACTTATGACCTGTGAGGCAACGAAACAAGGCTGTCTGAGGATGATTATATATAAATAAGGAAGTGAAAGAACAGGTAGGTTAAAACCCACTATTCATTTACTATTACAAAAAGTGCAAAGTACAAAATAGAGGTTTATGTTGTAGATCTGTTATTACAATGTTTTATAAAACATTACAATGCTTTTATAAAAACTGTAATAATAATATATATATATATATATATATGTGTGTGTGTGTGTAGATATTTATATATTGTAATTTTAATACTACGAAACAGGCCTGTATGCAGATTATATATATATATGTATATATATGCACACTTTAAATGAAAAGCCAGAAATCATGCCTATAAATGCATACTAAGATCATACAAAGATGCGGGAAAATTTTGTAGAATCCTTGAGTAACTCTTCCCTAATTTTGTAAATATTCTGTTGTTTGAAAATTCCAATCGATTGTTTGTAAAAAATTTCTGTTGGTGCGTTTGAAAACGGAAAAATCACTTACTGTAAATCGGCTGAAGTTACCGAAACTTTGAAAGCTAGGTTGCTGAAATAAGTCATTTCCAAATGAAGTATATACACACACACACACACACACACACACACACATATATATATATATATATATATATATATATATATATATATATATATATTAACGGCGGAATCTTACGAAGAGTAACGAAATTGTAATAACCGACATATTTATTTAAATTTATTTCTTTGAACATTATTTTTACGGATGCTCGTATTTGACTCGAAAGTCTGTTTGTCTATATTTAAACAGTATATATATATATATATATATATATATATATATATATATATATCCACCTGCATGTATATTCTTGTTAAGAAGATGAATATTTTTTCAACAAGATTTTTAGAATATTGAGGCTGACTGAAGATCATCGATTTTACTTTCTGCATTGATAACTTTTACGCTATCTATGCGTCCCTTCTTTAATTGTTTCGTCTTAAGTAAGATGAGAATGTCACTAAGACGCAAGGCGGGGGTGTTACTAGAAATGAAAGAGAAGGAAATGATTTTAGATGAACCCGAAAACCCATTCTTAAACAAGAAACCAGGGATAAACTTCACAAGAACTGGGTAGATTGTAAACCTCAAGATCTTTTAATAACATTATCAAAATGTGAGCTTTTATTAAGCCATTAAACTGTTTCAGCTTTTTCTGCTACTTGTTGTTCTTAATCAAATGCATTTATTTCGCTTCATGTGCGATTCAGTAAACCATTGATACTATTTTAATATTATTTACACAGAGACTGATATCCTCACCCTTGTTGTTGTTATCAAAATGCTTTTGTGGTTGTTCTCTCCGGACTTTTTGTAGCTCTTAATAATGTTTATCTTTCCACCATCACTCCCACATCCTTTTCTGTCATCTATTCACACAGATTTGTAAGGTATGTTACTTTTTGTTTCCCTGGGTATCTTTAGCTTTTAATATGTCTTGTGAGTGTCAAATTCTCCATGCTCACTTTCATCAATATGTTTCCTAGAAATTTTAACTGCCTCTTTCTGATTATAAATCAGTTAGTTAAGTGTCATACGTGATATATGCTTTGGGCGATCATGTCTCGAAAGAGACATGACTGATTGGGAAGAAGATTATTCCGCAATAGATTGACATTGCTTTCTGTGGTAGACTGGTTGCCAGCCAAGGCTATTGAACCCAATATGTTCTATTATTTAACCCATAACTGTTGGGATAGATACAGAATAATACCTTTTCCAGGGGTATTTGTGCGTAAGTGAATGTAAAAAATTCAACTGGAATTCGAACTCGGCTTGTCATTCCGAGTCGATATCCACTGCACCACAACGCACATCCTGATTATAATTAATCATCCTTTGCATTTTCCTAAAAAACGTTTCCTCGTTACTCGCATTTACAGTCAATGGTATTCTTTCTGTTGAGGCATGTCTATTCTTCATCTGTCAGGAGAATATCCAGGATTCACTGACATATAGGACTGATATTACATAAAGGGTCAGCACTCTAGTCTGTGATTCTAAAGAAATTTTCTTGTAATACTTTGCTTAGCTTTTCAAAGGCGTCTTTTGCTATTCTAATACTCCTTCGATGTCATTATTTTGTGCTCTGTTAAAACACTTATCAGATACAAGAAGGAAACAAAAAGAGTTTGATATTTCTTTGTAGCAAAATAAAATTGAATATCCGTTTCATAACTTGGGTAAACCGAATTTATTTCTGCTTTGAAAATACACTTTCCACCATTCGATAACTATTGCTTTTAGTGAGTTTTTTTTTCACGATCAAATGTGTGGTAAAATTTGGGTGGAAAATTTAGGACATTATTGGTACTTTTTATTTTCTATATATTATTCCCCGAAAGAGAAACAACAATATACAAATAAATATCTTGTTTTAAAGAAAAACAAAATGATGAACTGATCGTGAAGAAAAAAAATCACCGAAAGCAATGGTTGTCGAATAGTGGAAAGGGTATTTTTCAAGCAGAATGAAGGCGACCAATAGAAATGGCTTCGATAAATATTCTCCAAAGTGCTGAGTTTTGATGGTTGGCATAGTAAAGATTTGATATATCTACTTGTCCGATAAGTAAAAATTTGGTAAAAGAAAACGTGGAAAGATTCATCCGAGAATATTATTTTCAATCTTTTTATCACAATCAAGGCAATGAAGCCACTAAAACGGAACGGGTTACTAAGTGTATGAGAATGTGAATAAAGAAAATATTTAGAGAAAAGAACCATAAAAGATCAGTTATAGGAAGAAAAACATTAATAATAGGCAGAAAGATAAAATCGTATATAAAAGAAGACTAATCAGGACAATAGATAACGATTGACATTGCATTTGTCTGAGAGAAGAAACTGTTAACATGGAACTTACGGTTACATCTACCCATTTAACTGTAAAATGATGAGGCTTTGCCGCTAATCTAGTACTGCACTTCAATTTATAAAGTCTAGATATCAGTGAGGAAAAGTGATCAGGAAAATGCCATTAAAATATTTAGAGAAACGACATACTGAAGTTACTTCACGGCGAAGGGAAAGTGATCGAAGCTCTGATGCAATATTAGGACTAATACCGTTGCTGATTCTTCGCTGCATTTAATCAAAAATATCTCCATATATAACAGAAGCACAGGACTAGACGCGGATGCAATATTCAATGCATGGACGGATGGTAGACTTAAATCTGTAAGATCGATTTTGGTTTGTAAAAATTTCAAACTCGTTATTGTCTCTGCCTATTCTTTGCCTCAATAAACAGGAACATTACGAGAATATCGATAGGAAACTATTATATACCCACCATAGTGTCTTATTTTAATACAGGGTTTTTCTGTTTTGCTAACCTCAAAGACAGGTACCATTTTTAGACAATGCAGGCTACAGGGTTACGGTATTACCGGTCGCCTGCTTCACCTAATCCAATCTTTTTCAAATAACCGCAAAATAGAGGTCGTTTTGAATGGGCATGCCTCTTCATCCTACAGCACGAATACTGGTGTCCCACAGGGCTCTATCCTGTGCCCGACGCTCTTCCTTATTTTCATCAACGACCTCCCAGATGAGATCAGTTCCCAAGCAGGCATCTACGCTGACGACACCACAATATACTCCCGTACCAGTAAGAAACCTGTCGTGGCGGACAGACATAATCTCGCTGCTGACCTTGAACGGGATCTACACTCTGTGGTGAATTGGGGCAAGAGGTTCGCTTGTAAACTTCAATGCGTCTAAGACCAAGCTGTTGTCTGTCAACCATCACAGGCAACCTCTCCTGCCTCCCATAAGCATGGACCAAGCGATTCTCCCTGAGAGCAACACACTAAGCCTTCTCGGCCTTACCCTCTCCTCAGACCTCAAATGGAACCACTATATTGATTCCATAGCTAAATCTACTGCTAAGGTTGGGTCACTATGCCGATCCAGGATGTTTTTTTTCCGCCTGAATCCATCCTGCATATATACAAGTCAACCATCCGTCCGTGCATGGAGTACTGCTGCCATTTATAGTCAGGCGCCCTTGCCGTTCTCCTCAGTGTTCTCGACAGGCTCCAAAGGAGAGTCTGTAATGTGATAGGTACTGATCTGGCGGCTCGACTGCAACCACTTCCCCACCGTCGAAATGTGGCCTCCTTTTGTCTGTTCTATAAATACTTTCATGGCTTCTGCTCGGACGAACTTAAGTCACTGGTGCCTCCTCAACAGGTGTTTACTCGTGCAACCAGACTGGCAACTGGGTCCCACCCATTCACAGTCAGGTTAGTCAAATGCAGACGACAATTCTACTCCTGCAGCTTCTTCTCTCGCACTTCCCGCCTGTGGAACTCGCTCCCATATTCTTGCTTTCCTGACGGCTACAACCTCCAGAAATTTAAATGCAATGTCAATACTCATCTATTAACCACTGGACTCTAGCTCTCTCCCCAGCCCCGTATATCCTTCCCTTTCTTTCTACCTATGTATCTGTCATCGCACTTGCATTCTCAGCTTTCTATTGCTCCTTTCTAACTAGTTTGTACTCCTCACTCTTTTCTAATTTATCTTTTTACAGTTATGTAGCCCCCAGCTCATCAGTGGCATTTCTGCCTTACTCGGGGTGAAATGATTAAAAAAAAAATTTCATGTCGTACGAAAGGTTGCTTTGATATGGCTAAATTCTCAGAAAACATTAGTACTTCAGAGATTGTATTAATGACCGGCGTCGAATAGGGAAGCGCTTATACGGTGATGAATCTTTTGGTTGAAAACTTCTTAAATGACCCTTGTACAGTGTGGGGCAGAAATACTCCCCCCCCACCCAGCATTTTAAACTGTCAGGTGTGCGGGACAAGTCAACAAGTGGTAATAGTGTATTAAGCTAGCTAATGGTTTATTATTTGTTTTTTTTATGCTATCAGTTACTATCATGGCTTGGACTGATGCACACCTTGTGTTTGCTGTTGAAACGTTTTGCTTTTTATTTTAAAAGTTGAATCAGTAATCACAATATAGCGAGCTTTTCATGCTTATTTCTTGTTATATTGGAATGATGCAGTTCTTGATTGAATAACGATGCTGCTATGGGTTGAAAATTCCAGCATCACAAATACAGCACTTAAAAAACACCTGGAAGAACTTGAAGTTCTGTGTGATAGAAACCTTTAGTAATTTTCTAAAACAATGTATGCCACATAGAGCCCACTATTTGGATGATGTCATTAAAACCAAATAATTAAGACTGTAGCCCTTTTGAAAATTGTAGCCCATTGTATTACATTTTAAATGGTAGTTACTTTGGTCTTTTTCTCAACCTTTAAAATGTCGGACTTATTGTTACCATTCCTTGTATAATGATTACTTGCAATGTCTTTCGAGACAGTCTTTCTACCGCTCTCCATTATATATACAATATACATGTATTATATGCCGGCTGGACATCAACCTTTGTTGGGGTCGTTTCTAACTTTATATTCACATATTTTTAATGATATAACCATTCAGAAAATGTATGATTACGGCTCTTCACATTTTCCGTTACTGTGACTTCTTCAGAAAGAATATGTAGTGGTTACGTTGCGTTCTTAACTGTTTTGAATTCATAATTTTTCTCTCCAAGACTCGCTATCAGATTGGCTACCATCCAAGGCTAGAGTCCTGTATACTCTGCTATTTAACACATATCTGATTATAGATGAAATGCATTCATGCCTTTTTCAAGAGTTGGTCAGTCAGCTAAGTGCCATACGTGAGGCATGCTTGAGCGATCATCTATCGAAAGAGACGTCTGCCTGAGCAGAAAATTATCCGGCACTAGTTTGCCATTCTTTCTGCGGTAGACTGGTTGCCAGCCAAGGCTATAGAATTCAATCTGTCCTGTTGTTTAACCCATAACTGGAGGGAAGAGACGGATTAATATTTTTTCCAAGAGTATTTTCGCGTAAGCGAATGCAGAACATTCACCTGGAATTCGAACTCGGCTCCCATTTTTTCATTCCGAGCCGATATCCATTGCACCACAACGCACATTCACAAAAATTAAAAGCAGTAAACTAAGACAGGGTTTGAACTAGTTTTGTCGATTCCATTTATACTTTGATATCCGTTACGCGGCACGCACGTAATGTTGGCAAAATGTTTAGCTGTGAATTACGCAAGCAATTTTCACCGCAATTAATATCAATTAATTTATCTTCCCCATTCTCTTCCTCTCTCCCTCTTTCTTCCTCTGTCTTTCCGTCTTTCGCCATCCATCCATCCTAGCCAATCTTCTTCCCCAACCTCCCTCCTTCATTTCATACTTATATTCCTGATTAACAATGTATTTATTCAATGACATGTTGAAGGTTGTTAGTAAGAGAAATTTCCAATTTCCCCTTCCTCCCTTTTTCTTTTCTCCTACCCGAACATCATCCCCCGTTACTAATCAGAAAGTTTCACACCATCATAAATATTCATTGGCACTGGTTAAATCTCCCTCTGACCCCGCCGAATATCTAATCCATCATATGTGTAAAAATCCGTACAAATGACTCTTGCACGTATCATCCCGTCAACAAACAGTGCGTATCAGAGAGGACGAAAGCGGACAGCGAACCTTCGACTACATAATTTCACCCTTCTTCCTTTTTCATTATCCAGCCTTCAGAGTCTAACCCAAGTGCACGTTGCCGTACACTCATCTTTTCCCACATTGTAATGCCTCTTTTAACTTCTGTTGCAACTAAAATGGGGATAATGAACATCATATCGCTTTGGTATGTTGGTGATTAATAAGACATTTTCAAGTGTGCAATTCACTCAGTGATTCCCTATAATTTAAGCAACTTCCCAGACTCGGAGATTGCAGCCGAATCCTTAGAGAGAGTATGTGTCAACAAGCATGCTCGTGCGTAACACTCTACGCGAAGACTGTTAGAGTGTGCATAATCACACACTAAACTCGTTAGGAATATTAATTAATTCCTTGTATTAAGCCAAATTTGGCAACGGGTCATTTTTGAAGGGGTCATTAAGAATTGAATTAAATGTGAAGAGCTGACAAGACGAAATCTTAATTCCTGCATTATGAGGAAGGGTATATCGGCGTAGAGCAGGGGTCAAGAAGCTCTTCATTTACATGCTCAAGTGAACGCGATAGATATATAGTCGCGTACCTATTTTTTGTCTTTCCCAATAAATGCATGTATTATGTTTGAATATATATTGATTCATTCGAACGATTGTTCTAATCTCTAACCCAGCTCTTCCCCTCCAGCTATGGGTTAATTATTAAGACTTGTATTAGTAAAATATTATTTTCTTCAAAAAACAAAATTCTTGCATGTGTCTATATTTTTGAGATAAGGTAGTATTTACAGTATTTTACATTATTCGGTGTATTTTCATCATCTTTGTTGCTATTTGTACGACGTTTTGGTCATTGTACGCTTCAGCCTTCTTCAGGGTCTAGGAATTTCGAACCAAACCCTTTATTACACTCACCGGGGTATATCATCTTCATTTCTAGCGTAAAGCCTTGATTAGAAATCATGAGCAATCTCCTTCTATCCCTGCAAGTTACTTGTTCACCACTGCTGTAGCCTGGTATTGAAACTCATTTCTCTAAGTCAAGTCAGTAACTTGCAGGGTTATAGGGAGATAACTCATGACTTTTCTAAGCATGCTTAGCTTATATATATATATATTCTTCACTATTCGACAATAAAATTATTGCAAAAAAAATTAATAAAAAGGCACTGTTAAAGGACAAAGACTCGGCAAGAGCTTCAATAAGTAGTAAAGTTTAATAATTGGGAGTACAGAAAATGAATTGAGCCGACTCTGCCTCGCTATTGTCTTTCTCACTATGGGAGTGACAGGATGAGAATATATATATATATATATATATATATATATATATATGTGTGTGTGTGTGTGTGTGTGTGTGTCTGTGTGTGTCTGTGTCTCTCTGTGTGTGTGTGTGTGTGTCTGTGTGAGCAAATACTTGGTCGTACAAGACTTAATAATAGCTAGGAATAGCTAGGAAATTACATGACATTTTTACTAAAAACTAAAAAAAAAACGCTTTTGTCTCAGGGCTTATCAAGTTTATTTCTGGAAATGGTAAGCATGTATATTAAAAGATGATTAATGAGGTGAGAAAAATTGCAAGAAGAAATACAGTTCAATGACATTCAAACCCAGTAAGCAATCTCTCTGTTTGTAGAGATTAGGCTTGTGGGATTCGATGTAATGTACAGTGACTCTAGCACCTTTAGACGATATAAAGAGTGGGACAGAGATAGAAAAGTAGAACGGTCCGCATTCACTCCACATACACAATTCTTGTTATTTATAACAAGTTGTGTAATAGACGACCCAGATGTATTAACAAGTTTGTTACTACTAGCAGCAGGATTCAAAATTTTAGAAGGTATATATTGTTTAATCCCAAAATCTAACCGCTGAGATGACCTCCCTCTGTAGTCATGTCGACAACTACATTCAAATTACAGAATTAGCATGATGAGTGGGAAGGACATTCTTACAGATGGAAGAAAAAATTGGTAGACTAATAAATATTACTCGAACATTAGCAGAAAAATATCATTTGCTAATAGACAGCGAAATCCGCCTAGCTAAAGTCTGAACCAATATAGAGAAGATGCAAATAAATTGGAAATTCTTAAATAATATGCGGCTTAACCCGGGAAAAATTTATTGATGGCATCAGGAATAACAGAATTCAAAACGTCCAAAGGACATCCATTTATAGAAAGTGTCATCTTAATAAAATCCGTTTCACCTCAGAATAAGGAATCGGAAGAGATCTTAAAAGCTCTGTAAGTCAAGGTCTTAATAAAATGAATATTACGTTGTCGGGGACAAAAAGAATCCTAACGTGTATATAAGTCAGTTGCATCTTCATTATTAAAGAAGCAAAAAGTATCATACACATAACGACGATACATCAGAGGATGATAAATTCGAGAAAATAATAAAGCCTCATAAAAACCGACAAAAATATTAGCAAAGGAAGGAAACAAAGGCGGACACATTGCTACAACGTCAATCTGTCGACAATTAATATTATTAAAACAAAATTCAACAGATGAGGTGGCAAACTTCATAAGATCAGCAAATCTACTCTCAGAAAAATCCTGAATAGACAACGAGAAACGATATAAAATATCACAACACATCTCAATTGTCTCGGACACAAGTAAACAAGGAACGTATGTCAAAAGAACACATGAACCTACTACTGGAGGAGAAATTACGTACAGATTTCACAAATGAAAAGGAACCTTTAATACAATAAGTACTATCGTGCAACAGCACTGGTTGTAGCACTGTCGAGAGCCAACTAGTGACTTTATACTGAGAAGACCCAATCTTAGACAGGATGGGTCGTAATTGGACACCATATTTATGAACTTTCGGTAACCCATTAAAACGGAGACGAATGGACCCAGTGGGCCTAATCAACTTAGAAGATAGCAAACCACACTTGACCCACTTTGACAATTGCCTCTGAAACTTAGCCTCAATAGAAGAAGTGCAATCATGGGCCTCAACTGAACCTCATTTTAAGAATTTAGTTGTATCATTAAGTATATTGTTCATTTTTTTATATATAATCAGAATAATCAAGTAGCACCACACCAGCACCTTTATCAAGTCTAGTAATAACCAGGTTATAATTGATCTTTAAACTTTTAATAACTAGGCAGTGCTGTTCTCCCCATTTGAACTCAGAAAAAGAAACTGAAGAGCCAGTAAAAGAATGGGTATAACAATTAAGTTTAGCCTTAAGGTCACTAAGAGACTCAGCAGAGCGAGGAGCAAGTCTACAAACTTGTGCAAATAAACCCGCGAAATAAGCAAAGATTTTCTCACGGTCCGGCATTGAAAAAGGAATACAAAATTACAAACGAGTCTGTAATTGAGAAGGCTCATATTATGAATAATTAAATATAATTCCTTCTCCAATAGGTTCGTCACTGCATCCAAACCGCTTACGAACCAAATAATTTAATCGACACCAAGTTCGTGTGTATACCAAACTAACGGGGAAAAACGAATTTGATCGAAATAGGAGGGCCTTAACATACACTTCCTCCATTGATTTTTATAAGTACAATTGAGAAACATTAAGCATTTTTGAGTAGTGATATAATGCTTTATAAACCATTGTAATAACAAAATTACAATACTAAGCTCTACTCTGTATCGAGCACTCTTTATATAAGTAAATGCTTGAGCAGTGTTTTTTAATCTACCTGTTCTTTCATTTTATATATATATATATATATATATATATATATATATATATATATATATTATGGTGCCCTTTTACGAGGAATGGATTCTTCCTCTTACTATATATAATTACCTGCGTAGCTTATGGTAGGCAGTCAAGTACGACAACTACTTTATTACTAACATTTTCTTTGTCTATATTGTTCTTATTATAATAATACACTGTTTTGAACCTACATCCTGTGTTCCGTGTCTTACTTTCGACCAAATCGGTCACTACAAATTTGCGGTGAAGATTTCTCTACAACAAATTGGCAACGAAGATCCACAATATATATATATCATCAGCGTGGCCAGACATATCCACTTGCTTCCAGCCGGAGTCCAAACTCGACCGATTTGGTGTCAGTCGGAGTCCCAACTCCCTAAGCCTAGGGTGCATGGAATGAGAGAGAGCCTGTTATATATATCTTGTGTATACACACGCAAGTCACAGGAAGCACTCAATTCATTGATGGGGAGTAACGCGTAAATCGCAGAAGTGGTTCTGTCTTAAATTTTTCTCTCTAGAAAGTGCCATCCTAATGAAAGCGTAACGGACTTTAATATAATAGGGAGGATTTCATTTAAATGCGGTATTCTTGGAAAAATTGTTAGAGCAGGAGTATCTGTTTATGCCTTAGTTCTACTAGCATAGCACTGCAAGAATGATGAACGTACTAATATCTAACATGGTGGGTACAGGGGAGCTGAATACTCGAAAAAGTGTGGATGCAATCGACTGTAAACATCGACGTAAACACAGAAGGGATCTCTGAATAATCCAGGCGACTTATTGTGATTGACTGTCTTTGATAATCCTCATCGTTTCCTATTAATGAGATGTAAGTTGCACTCGAGCGGCTAGTTTCCACGAAACGCTGCTCTGTGGACCGACTCTCAACAGCATTGATATACCGATCGATGCAATTTTAAACTGGACATGCCTATAGGTAACTGTTATCTTCCCAGCATATCCGCATAAACTATGCTTCTTATTCGGTATCCCTACATCACGAGTGGTTCCCGGGTCTTGCACAGAGTGAACAATAGATGTAATAAATTACATACTACTGAATATATATGTGCATGTGTGTATGTTTGTGCATATATATATATATATATATATATATATATATATATATATATACACCTGGTGATGTAAGAAAACACAGACTATTCAGCACGCCAACCTTTGATTTATTTTATCTTATTTTATTTTATTTTATTTTACTGATTGAACTTGTTTTCTTATTTTCTTCTACTTACGTACTTATTTATAAACAACAACATGGCCATCAGAAACAAAAGGAACTCGATGTGTAAAGGCACAAATTTATTCGCTTGAATGGAGTCAATCTCAGACTCGAACCACGTGTAGCGTCACAAATTCCATTATGGACACTTTAAGTATCATAACATGTATAATAACAACAACAATAAATATACACTTTAAACAAAACCTTCACGGCCTCTCACACTTTTTATTCTACATATATATATATATATATATATATATATATATATATATATATATATATATATGGTAATTATTAGTATAATAATGACATACACTGCCTGATGATAGTGTTTTTACAGCGAAACATTATCGCTATCAAGTTGCAGTATGTCATTATTGTAATACTAATTACTATATATTTACGGTCTGCTTCTGTATTGAGGACTTTTAAAGTAAATATCTAACTCTGGAATATACTTTCATTAGTAACCATTATACATATTGTCTCTCTCTCTCTCTCTCTCTCTCTATATATATATATATATATATATATATATATATATATTGTAAAATAATGTATGTAAAATTTTAGCGACGCATAATTTGCCATGTTTCAAGTTTATTTCTTATTGTACTTTGTTCACATTATTGTATATATATATATATATATATATATATATATATATATATATAGATAGATAGATAGATAGATAGATATAAAACTAATGAATATGACTCGCTGACGTTACGTTTTGCCAGATTTTGAATTATGATGTATTCCCCACATGCTTTGACTAGCCTCTCATCCACCTGATGAACATTCATGAATGCTCTCAAATTTAAAAGCCTTGATAAAACAATAACAACCTGGCTTTTGCATATAAACACGTGCAGCAAAATAAATCCGAAAATCTTTCAGAGGACGAAAACCCTCGGCTAAAAATAGTTTTTAATCTTACCACTTTTTCATTCATTCATATATATATATATATATATATATATATATATGATATGTGTGTGTGTGTGTGCGCGTGGCTGAAGCAACAAAAACAATGATAATAATAACAATAATAAGATTCTTATTTTCTTTCTCTTTAATAGACACAATGGCGACAGAAGAGCAACTTAAGAAAAATAAACCCTCCTTGTCATACAGGCAAGCGAAGCCGTTTATCGAAGACGCAGTTCGTACAAGAAACATGGCTTCTCTTCTAGAAAGACATTTTTGAATACCATTCTCTTCACTGGCTGTGTATACAATAGCGCCTCTTATCATTGCGGTCTTTTCTTCTTTCCTTCCGTTTTCTTAAGCCCTTTGTCTTCTCCTTTCATTCTTATTACCTAGTCTTTTTACTAGTTACTTTATCCAAATGTTTTCGCCTTTTATGGACCTTAACAGCCAGCATTGGTGCTGCCATGCATCATTGCTATTCATGTCTTTATGACAGCTTTTTTCAAGATAACAATAACAGAGAGAACTGAAGCCATTCTGCAGTGTTTCCTTAATAGATGCGCCGTTTATTTAAGCCACTCATTTCAGAAACGATTCCCCTATTATTTCGAACTGAAAGTTAGCAAAAACGTTAAGTTCAGCTTGTCTTAGTACACTGCCAACCGCTTCTCTAATCATTTTTTAAAATATGTTTTTGATACTGGAATAGAGATATAGAAAAACTGAAATTATATGCTGAAGAATCAGTTTATCTAACCTTATTTATAAAGGGAACTTGTATGTGTGTGTGGGTGTGTGTGTGTGTGTCCCCGTTAAATATAGACTCCGAAAAGACTAAACTGATTTTCTTGAACATTTACACAGTTGTACTATAAGCGTCTGCAAGTGTTCCTAGCTAGGTTTTGTACCCCCGATAAATATCGAAAATCGATAATCGAAAGAATCGAGTTATAGAAGGAGTGGTTCGATTTTGATCAAATTTTATACACTCATAGACAAAGACATAAGAAACCATATTCAGAAGTTTCAAGGTTGCAGTTCTTACAATAGTGCAGAAAATCGATAATATATATATATATATATATATATATATATATAAAAGGCAAGATGTTTGTGTGTGTGTGTCTGTTTATCTGTCTGTATGTCCTTTATACAAATCTACAAATTTTATCCGATTCTCAGCAAACTTCACACAAATATGGCTGAGTCTGAGCTTCAGGACCATGAATTAGTTTTCAAGCTTTCATTACACCCGAGCAACGCCGGGCTATACTGCTAGTATATAATAAGAACCCGTATATAAATAATAACTGTGCAGGATAATCGCATTTATGATACATCTGTAGAACAGTGATAAATCAGTAATCCACAAATTTCATACGACAGAGTATAGAGTAACGGAAAAAAAAATTCTTAATGATTTCGAACAGCAGTTACAGCCAGCTGCTACTGAGGTTATCACACGGACTGTTTGGACTCTGACTGACTTCATAAAACGTTTTAAATTGTTTCATCCATCGTGTGCGGATGTAATTGTAAACATAAAAGGCACCCAAATATTTAATAGAAATATGCGCGTCTGCAATTAAATAAATACTCGATTCTTAATTAAAGAGTATAAATTTACATAAATGAATATACTTAAATAAAAACAACATGACAAATATGAACTTCGGAAAGTTTATTCACAATTTCGACCTCGATATATAAACATTTTTTCTTTAAATAATTCCTTTTCTATTAATGTTATCACTCCTTAATGGCATTCTTTTTTCTTATATTCTTTCATAAACAGTAACTCTCTGCGTTTTAGTGACTTTAAAGGGGACATTTTATTCCAAAATGTGTCGCTCGCCCGAGAAGGAACGACAGGAGCAACAGCTGTCTCTGGACCGTTACCCTGCGACTGTACGCAACAAAGAAAGGATTAGTTTTAGGACATGGAATGTCAGGACGCTCAACCACTGCGAACAACTAGAGAATGTCAAGTACGAGATAGACAGACTGAAGATCAATATTCTGGGCATGTGCGAAACCAGATGGCCTAACAATGAAGACCATAGCAGTGACACCCACGGGTTAATATACACAGGAAGCAAAAACAACGAAAGAAGAGTCGGCTTAATACTAAACAAAGAATTGAGGAGATGTGTTCTGGGATACTGCCAGCTTTCAGAGAGAATCCTCTTCGTTAAAGTGAGAGAAAAACTCTTCAACATATCTATCATTTATGTACCAACAACTAAAAGCACTGAGGAAGAAATAGACTAATTCAACTCTATATTGGACAATGCCTAGGCACAGTGCAAATGCCAAAAAATTAGGATCACAAGAGTGACTTGAATGCCAAGGTAGGTAAAGAGAGGGAAGGAGACACGGCCGGCATTTTTGGATTAGGAGTTCGCAAAGAACGAGGAGAAAAATGGGTCAAATGGTGCACAGCAAATGACCAGGTAATAACTAACACCTAGTTTCAAGAACACCCACGTCGTCTATGGATATGGAAAAGCTCAGGAGGTGACACACACAACCCCCCCCAAAAAAAAACAGACTACATAAACATAGAGATGTTTATGTAAACTCAGAAACGCAGTAGTTCAATGCAAAACCTATCCAGGCGCCGACTGCGGAAGTGACAATGACCCAGTCATCCGCAAACTAAGGATAAAACTCCGGAGAATGAAAATGCCTAGCACAGTACCAAGACTGAAATACAACACGCTCGTAAATGACCTCAACCTGCAGAAAGATTGGTTCGTCTTATGTAAACCGCATCTCAGCGGCATTTAAATATACATATATTAAAAACTTATGATCGTATGATCATCCTGCGAATTGATTTTGTGGCGGATAAGAAATTAAGAATTAAAAGCATCTTGGAAAAAACCAAACCATGGCAAAATTTCACAAGTTAGTGTGAAAAAAAAAATCTGGATCCTTATTGCATACGAAATAGAAAAATGAACGGTGACGTCAGTCAAACTTTTTTCACACCTAAAGCAGAAAGTGATTCTGGAGCCGGTCACATGACCAGATTTAATTACTTAAGGGCATTCTGTGACCGATCAACAGAGTCAGAGATGGGAGCAGCGAGAATGACAAAACTAAAATGTAACTTAAACATCAAATCGACCCGGAGATAAGGTCACGTCGCACCTTGTTCTCTTTCCCCGTCTTTCCCTTGTGCTGATTTCTTTTACTTCTTCTTCTCCATCCTCAACATTCCCATATGCTTCATTTTATACTTCATAACAAACGGACATTTTAAATACTAACAATTCACTTTGCAAATCAATTACATACATTTTCTCTTCGAAAATTCTTCTTCTTCTTACACATGCTAATGTTCAGTAAACAAAATTTCACTTATTTTTTCAACAACTTAATGATATCTTAAAATGCGGAAAATGTCTGCTACGTTTGGAAGTGGCCATGTACCAGGCTTGGCTGACGCACCATACATCTTTGTTCACGCACCCTATGGCTTCAGTGGTAACCCCCGACGTTTGAAAAAGAACACGCAATAGAAGAATCACTTCTTCACGAGTGAACTCCGACGTCCAAAGAATGCACCAACTATAGCTGTAAATTAGCTTCATCGGTGATCTTAAATATTATGGAAAATTCAAAAATATGTTTGAGCGGGTGTGTGGGTAAAGAAACCGGAAGCAGGTTAGCAAACAGAAAAAGAAAAGGAAAGGTGTAGCGAATAAAAACGGAAAGAAAGAAAGAAAGAAAGAAAGGAATGGAGAAAGAAAGAAAAAATGAACAAAAGAAGAAGAGGAAAAGAGGAAAGAGGGAGGAAAAGTATATTTAATTTGCAGACAAGAGAGGTGGTGGGAGATTCTCTACTGTTAGCGATCTTTAATATTATGGAACATATAAAAATGTGTATGAGTGTATGTGTGGGGGTAATGAAACGAGAAAGGTATGCGTGCGAAAAAAAGGAAAAAAGAAAAAGAAAAAACGTATCGAAAACAAAGGGAAAGAAAGGAAAAATAACGTTGTTTAAATTAATCCACCGAAATCCCAATGTAAACTTGATAATTCTTTTTGCTATTCATGGGGAGATATGAGCATGTCAGATTTTTTGGGTAGATCTAATTTTGCCTTCGACTCGATAGTTGTTGAGGAATAGACTATTACAAGATGTTAAAATACCCTCAGATGCCCTATCTAAATTGTTTAATTTTTTTATCATAGGAATTTATAATATTTTCCATTATGTGTGTGGAGGAATAACTAATTTCATTTCGTCAGTTGTTTTTGTTTTCTTTCTTCTCATTTATTGTAGAATTATTATATTTTAACCTCTTTTTAACCCTACTCTTTCTAGTTTTATCGTTTGATATTAATCGGGGCAATTATTTCCCTTCCATTTAATTAATGTTATTAATTTCCCCTAATATAATTGGTTTATTTTCTCTTTTAGCCCTTTACTATTGAATAATTAAAATAATAATGCCCATTAATATAGCCCCTTTTTAATCTAGTTCCGGTTTTTTTTTGTTTTCTCCCGTTATCAATAATATAACGTGAGAGTAATTATGTATATATATATATATATATATATATATATATATATATATATATAACTAAAACTTTGGTGTATTACAATTAATTTCTATTATTTGTCCAGTTAGTCATGTATTTACATCAGAAGTAATTTTTAAGTTTTCATGCCCGCGCAAATTTATTTCTAATTTATTTAATTTATCTAAATTTTAATTTTTCCCTCATTAATTATTTTTCTTTCCTTTACGTATACTATTTTATATATTATATACACTTATCTTATATTAAAAATTCTTTTCATGTCTTTTCTTTTTATTCCTAAAGTAAATTGTAAATTAATTAGTTTTTTAAAAGTTTGGAAAAATTCGACAAAGCACTGCGATACATACCATCTTTCGTTTTTATCTTTTACAACTCTCTCTCCCCACTTCATTGATCAGGGTGTCCTTCTATCTGCTAATTTAACATAACTTTTCCCTTCTTCTTTTCCTTTCTCTCTTTCTTTTTTCTCTCTCTCTTCTCTTCTCTCTCTCTCTCTCTCTCTCTCACACACACACACACCTCATACAGATTTTTGTATATTCTATAATATTAAAGATATCCGACATTAGCAAATCTCCCCTATTACCATCCTGACCCACGTTTATAATGTCTGCTAATTTAACAGATATTTTTCCCTCCTCTTTCTTTTTTCTCCTTCCTCATGTTCTTTTTTCTTTGTTCTTTGTTCTTCCTTCCTCCCGTCCTTTCCCTTTCTATTTACTGCGCTTTTCCCTTTCCCTTTCTGCTTGCATACCTACTTCTGGTTTCTTTACCCACACACACGCTCAAACAAATTTTTGAATTTTTCCAAAATATTAATGTTCGCCGATGAAGCAAATTATATTCACAGAAATGATCATACGATCATAAGTTTCGAATGTGTGTGTGTGTGTGTGTGTGTGTGTGTGTGTGTGTGTGTGTAGTTGAACAGTGCAATCTATTTTTCTGATCCGTCTTGAATACATATCGCTGGGAAAATAGATGCATGCTTTTCCCAACGTCATGAGTGTGAAAGTCAACAATACCGTCTAGGTCAGAATTTGATATCATCTGGAATATATATATATATATATATATATATATATATATATATTCCAGATATATATTAAAAATATATATATGTTAAAAAATATATCTATATATATATCAAATATTTATTATATATATATATATATATATATATATATATATATATATATATATATATTTAAAAAAATATTTACAATAAGGCCCTTCAAAAAAGCGGATATAAGAACAAATTAACATATAATAAACCTAGAGTAGACTCCAAATCATCCAAAAATAAAAATAAAGGAAACTGTAGAAAAAGAAAGATAATTTGGTTTAACCCCCCCCTTATTGTAAGCTAACTAACATCAATATTGGTAAATATTTTCTCAATTTAATAGACAAAAATTTTAATAGCAGTAACCCTCTACGGAAGATTTTTAATAGGTACACTCTTAAAATTAGTTATTCTTGCACCCCGAATATGGACATCCTTATTGGTTCCCATAATAGGAGTATTCTGGTGAACTTGCGCAATGCTGAATCTAAGTCCGGAATTCTAAACGAATGCAGCTGTAATTCTGTGGACGCCTGCCCGGTGGAGGGAAAATGCATGTGATTTATGAAGCCCGCATTTCTCCATCAAAAAAAAAAAAACGACTTCCGGACCTATATCGGTATGTCCGCCTGTCCTTTCAAACAGAGACTGTATAACTACAGGTACTCTTTTTCGAACCCCGGTCAGAGGTACCAGACAGCCCTTTCACGAGCATTCTGGAAAATGAAAGAGGAAGAGCTGGATCCTGAAATTAGCTGGAAGCTAGTAGGTTCAGCCCATATTCCGAGGAATTTTCGTGATAGGTGCTGTCTATGTTTACTGGAAAAAATTTCAATATTAAAATAGCCCCACCCACACCGGCTACTGAATCTTAGAAGGGAATTCATCAGTAAGTGCCGCCACAAGACAAATTTTTTGAATGCTTAAATTTAGCATTTAAATCCCCGTTTGCTAGATGTTAGAATATAAATTAAACGGATTCAATTTAAATTTTAATCTTAATTTTACATTAACGTTAACCTTAAAAATTATTTTAACCCCCCTACCTTCCTATCCCAATCTCCTTTAATTGCCTATCTTTATAAAATATGGATTCTTTTACTAAACTCCTTTTTTCCATAGTTAAGATATATATATATATATATATATATATATATATATATATATATATATATATATATTTTTAAACTCATAATTTTTTTTTTTTTAAATTGATAACTTCCTGTAATTGGCATTTGGCTCGCATCTACCTAAAAGGTTTAATTAAATAAACTTTAAATTTTTTTAAGAACTTATATTGAAACCTATTCCTTCTCCCCTAAATACACCTCTTCAAGCAGCTCAAAATCTTAACCTTAAAAAAGTAATTTAACTCCTTTAGTTGTCTATCTTTATAAAATATGGACTCCTGTACCCCAACCCCTCTTTTCCTTTGTTAACACACACACTAGCCTCTACCATTTGATATTTGATACCCCGTCTATCTCTTCTGTTTTGCCTAAAAAAATCCCACTTCCCTGACCTTAAGGGAACTCTCAATTCTTGACCGTTGTTAACCTTGCCCCTTCCCCTTTAGCTCAGGGCCTTCGCCATTTAGAACAAAACAATGTCGCTGATGTGACGTGGAATCTCTGTTAGAGATCCCATGTCGAAATGTGCATCCGACACCTTTGAATTTTGAAAATTTTCTCTAATTTATATATATATATATATATATATATATATATATATATATATATATATATATATAAATGTAAACTTTTCGTTATACTCGTTTCGAAATCCCTCCGAGCACATACGCGGAAGGAAACAATGGTGATAAGAAAAGAACGAGCTAAGCAGTTGAACATCAGTCAAAGTACGCAGCCCAAAGAAGAAAAAAACTGAGACGAGTAACCTAAAACAAAAAGCGCTCAATACGAAAGTAGAACAAACAAAGTAAATAACTAACCTAGAGAGCCAACGAACCTACCAAGGTTTCACCAAATTGGATCTTCAGGGAAAGATGGCTCTTTCCAACTTTCCCTGAAAATCCAATTTGGTGAAACCTTGGTAGGTTCGTTGGCTCTCTAGGTTAATCATTTTCACTATATATATATATATATATATATATATATATATATATAGTGAAAATAATTAACCTATATATATATATATATATATATATATATATATATCGTTCTATCAGTAATGAATTTTAATACTCTCGTATACCGGCGCGTCTTTACATTGTATATAACACGCTAAAGTCTTCTTCCTCTACCGAGCTCTTATAGCTCAGAGGGAGAATCACCGACTGATATCCATTCGGCCGGATTTTAATCCTGGCTAGAAGCAATCGGATGTTTAACGGTACTGATGAGCTGTGATACAGCGAAACAGATCTGTCTGCAGATGACTGGATATATGTTTTTTATTGCTACCTGCCACCTACATTCTACAAAAACTTTAATGAAACGTCAATTGCCATCTTCTATACTATCCTCTTGCATACTGTTAATTTATTGCTCTTTCTCCAAAATAACCCTTCTCATTCTCTTTCACTGTTCTGCGTTTTAGTAGCATTATTGCTTTGTGTAATCATTAAAAGAAACTAACGAAATAAATAAATTGTTCCACCACAGGAATTGATATATTTGTACAGAATAATAATAATAATATTTCGATAAATGATAACAATACGATATAATAATATTCTATACAAGCTCATCCTGTGTTGTCCTGCAGGCTTTAATTGTTACTCATCAGTTCACTTTGAACTAATACAAATTCAGCTGTGTAAGATGAACGTTGTGGTGCAGTGAATATCTGCTCGAAACGAGAAAGCGGAGAACAGAGTTTGAATTCCAGTTGAATTCGTTGCATTTCCTTAGATATAAATACTATTGGAAAAAGTATTAACCCATCTATTTACCCTCAGTGGGTTGAATAGCAAGACATGTTTGGTTCAATTAGCCTTAGCTGGTAACCTGTCTACCTCAGAATGAAAAGAGATAACAGAATCAAGCAAGTACAAAATTTTAAGTACCTAGGAAGTATTCTAACAGAAGATGGAAAGTGCGACACGGAGATCCGAAGGCAAATTGGCATGGCAAAGGACTCATTCCAGAAGATGAGCAAAATACTAACACACAGGAAAATCTCAATAGAAACGAAGAAAAGAGTGCTAGACAGTTACGTGATGTCAGTTCTTCAATACGGCAGTGAATGCTGGACAATATAATCGAAAATGAGGACAAAACTGGAAGCGGCTGAAATGTGGTTCTACAGAAGGATGCTACGGATATCGTGGACTGAGCATACAAGCAACGACG